>OX101727.1:4207015-4553550 GCA_944452665.1 Stenoptilia bipunctidactyla | reverse complement strand
CCAACTACTGGTCTGGTTGTTTGCTGGTACGTATTATATTTTATATTTTAGGACCCCCTAGATCACTGCACGGTATGTCATTCATTTCACATGCCTAGCTTAGTTTGGAGCCGTGTAGTTGGTGTGATTGTCTGTGGTTTTATTTTTTTACCTACTGGTTTTTTGTTTATTTCTGAAACTACTACAATCATAAGAGCGCGCATGTCACTTTAAATATTAATACACATAAATTGACGTAGAGATAAGATCATTCAGACAAGATTCTAAGGCCCATCATGATACACTGTCCTACTTAATTAATTTACGTCTTAGGTACCTATATATTTTAAGCATATTTGGTCGCCTGGAACAGATCATTAATATTGATAAAGTTGCTTACATTGTATAAATATGTGTAAGTTAAATATTCCTCTAGTACTGTGCTTTTGTTTTATGAGGTGATAAAGTGTACCATTATCATAATTTTGTTCGTTCTTATTCAATGTTGTGTAAAATATTACCAGACAATAAAATGAAGCCTTCCAAAAACAACATTAGATTTGCCGCTCTGATTAATCTATTCATGACACTTTTGACGCCGACTGTCCCGTTCAACTGTTATTCAAACTAACTTGCAATCAAACAACTCGACCTAAATGTTAGTCGTAATAAAGTTTTGTCTCGGCATAAAGGCCAGAAATGTAGCTTTGTTAGAAATTGAAACGCATACAAAATTGCAATTTAGTTCTGTATTTCCTTTCACAATTAGCTCTCGATATGAGTATCAACAGTTCCTTTGACAACTAATTTTAAAAAGCATACTCAGAAGAACATATTTATTTTATTTTTTATTATTGACTGTACCCGCATTTGATATAAACCTCGCTTGATGGGAAATGGGAAATTATTTAAGCGTCACGAAAATACAATAGGTAAGTAATATGATGTGATTTGATTTAACTGCCGATGCTATGATTTTTAGGGTAAGAAGTACATATGTGGTCTTACGGATTTCATCAAAAATCGCGAAGTTGTGTCTGTCGCCATTTACGACGTGCTTCAGAGCGTTGTTGGTTGGGACATCATAAGCCGACATCCGAAAAACGGTGCTTACTCTTTATACTTATTAGCATGCGCAGTCAGATCAGATTAAAATCCTCATATATTATAACATTGAGCCTACCGCCACATTGGTCCGCCATTCCTTGTGAACACAATAAACTAATATTTCAAGTTATGAGCTATTTTGCCTGTCAGAAGCGTCATAAAAAATGTTAAATTAATTGTACGTAGTGTGAGTTTCTCTACATGCATGCTTTCCAAGCCATAACAATCTATCAACAAAATTAGCCAAACCACGCATAAACCTGATTCTCAGAAAATCAACATTAGTGGCAAAATAATTGAAGCGTAAATCGACTTGTCCTGTTGTAACTAGGAATAAGATAATTGCATGTGAACCCATATGAATGAAAACCAGATGGAATTAACTTTTGACCTATATAAATTACTGGTTACATAACAGTAGTTAATTTAAACAGTATTTTAAACTCCCTTATAAATAATCTATTTAATACAAAAATAAGTAGGTACCTAAGCATAATACATTTTTTTTGGATAAGATAAAGAGGGCTTTGGTTGTTTAAACTGGCTTACTTGAAGAACAAGTCAATGTTTTTTTTCTTTTAAATTCTATTAATTTTTTATTTTACTTTCTACTATGAGACGGACTTTCGATTAAAAAATCCTACTGAATCAAAAGTTACACGGGTAAAAGAGCGCGAAGCTGTTTTTATTAAAAAAGAATGCTTGAGTCCTGATTTGATGTTCCTTTCTTTTCGAACAGAATGTCATTGTTAAAGTAATAAAAACAATAGTTAAGAGGGGGACAAAATAATTGCCGAAGTACACAACCATTTAATAATTCAAATTAAACAACCCCGTTCTGTTTGTTGGTTCGCTGTGACATAGTGACTCTACATAGATACTATAAATTATTCATGAAAGGGTTGTAATAACGTAATCGCTTATTCCAAAGTGTCATCTATTTTAATTAAACAACAATCAATACTCACAGTAAATCGTTTTATATTTGTTTTGACTTTTAATATTTCGGCACTGTGCAAACGCCATGATCATGACGATGTACGGTGTGTGAATCTATGTGCAACTTGGTTACTGCGCATATCAAACGATATCGCAGGTCAAGCGCGCTCGGCGCGGTCGGTATTAAGATGGGTGACCTCCGATTATTTATTTCTCTCGACGACTTCTGTGCTTCGGAGTACATGTTAAGCAGTCGGTCCCGGGTGCTGCATACTTGTAGGTATACAGTAGTCGTAAGGGCTTGTCAGAAGCCATTTCGGCACCTTGAAAATTCTGACATCCACCAACCAGCACCGGACCAGCTTGTTGGATTACGGCCTAAACTTCCTCGTCACCCAGGGGAGAGACTCATAGCCCTGCAGTGGGCTCATTACACGGAGTTGTGATGATGACATAAGTGACGCATAAAGTAAAACAAACTGTACAAAAAATACTGGTTCCTATACTAATAAACTAGGAAGTTAAATTCGTTCTCAATGAGTAAATAGAAAAATAGTCAGTTCCTCGCGGCTTTGTTTTTGTCTATCCCGATCCTAGAGAATGATTGAGTAAAAGTTGTTAAAAGAGCCCTTTATGCCCGAAACTATCTTCAAAAACAGCCCTATCCGCTTGAAGAAACAATTAGCACACACTCATATATTCTAACAAATAATTACGTTTATTAGTGCATTTCTATATTGAATCTTAATGCAAGATTATAAACATTGAAAATGTACCTGTACGGGTTTCTGTCCGAATTCCAGTTAGGAAAAAAACTTATATAATGAACTACGATCCGTCAAGATATGTATGTTTATTTAAGCTAAATTCTACCAATTCATTCATTCAATTCATTCTACCTTGTCACCAAACTAATCAGAACAATCAACTAACGAGTATTGAAATGCATCCGTAAATTTGTAACATGTAAACATAAATAAAATATTTTTTAACCGAATTTATCGCGTTTAATTTATTTTTAACATTTTAAATCGACGTTTCGGTGTCTTTGCAGACCCCGTGGTCACGAGCGACTGAGGTGTCAGGCGTCTTGACAGTGGAAAAAGTTATACATCATCACATCACCTCTATCTGTTTCTCAGTCTTCCAGCGCAGCGTTCTGGATTGACACAAAATGAGCTGACAGTATCTTGAGTTTCAGGTCGTGCAGCTTGCTGGATTTTATATTTAATGATTTTCAGGATAGGGTCCCATGTCAGTGATAGTTTCCAACCATCTTCTCGATTGGAATTGGGTGTTTTTTAATTTCAATGGCTTCTCTGATCATTCTAGGAATGTAATGTTTCTCTCTAGATAAAATTTTGACAGAGTCAAACCTTAAGTAGTGGTAGGGCTTGTCCAAGGAATGCTCACAAACTGCAGACTTTGAAGCTCTTCGATTTTTAATATCAGCTGTGTTCTTTAACGCGGGTCGATACGTTTCTTTTAGTTTAACCAATGTAGGAAAGCCCAAAGCCGCAACCAATCTTGTAAACACCTGGGTCTTGTAAAGGGTTGCTGCATTAAACACATTTAACTGATCGGGATGTTGACTTATTTTTGAATTAGGTTTGAATGTAATGGAAAAGCCAGAAGGCTACGCTCGAAGACTGAGAAACAGATGGAGGTAAAAATGTATAACTTTTTCCACTGTCAAGGCGCCTGACACCTCAGTCGCTCGTGACCACGGGGTCTGCAAAGACACCGAAACGTCGAGTTGAAATGTAAAATATAAATTTAATTTAAAATGTGTTTTATTTAATAGTATGAATCGCGAAAACTTAAGACAATATTATGTAAACGCCTATCCTACCTTGTCTCGGTTTATCCTCATACCCAAATTTTGGGCTAATCTCCCTTTCAAACAGAGCAACTATAACTCCTCGCACAGTATAGAGAAGGCTATTATAATATGCAAAACGATCCTGAATAAACGGAACATCCAAGTCGAGTGAATACAGAAGCATAGAAACGTTTGAAGACCGCTTTGTAAAGGATTTTCTATAAAATGAGAAAATGTAGGAGGCATGTATACACGGTTAATTTTAATTAACGCATCACCTCTTGCCACCACCCAGCACTGGGCCAGCTTGGTGGATTATGGCCTATACGTACCTAGGGGAGAGACTCATGCCCTGCAGTAAGCTCATTACAAAGAGTTGTGATGATGATGATGATCCCCTCTTGCGGGCAGCCTCTCCACATCAATCCCAACATTTGTTCTACGACTTCTTACAAATCTTGATAAATAACACAAACAATAAAAACAAAAAAAAAATTGCTCCTTACTCTACATTTTGAAAGATATACCTATTGTTATTATGAAGCGATATTTTACTCTATTACTCTGAGGCATACCTACGCTCAGAGTAAATAGAGTTACGCCTCTAAACAGAGGCTATAACAATTTTTTGTGATGAAAAAACAAAAAAAAAACTATTAATTTTAAAAAGTTTTAGAACAAATGTTGTTGGGATTGATGTAGAGAGGCTGCCTGCAAGAGCTGATGCGCTAATTAAAATTAACCCTGTATTATACTAATACTAGCTGTTGCGCGCGGTTTTACCCGCGCAATTTCGATTCCCGCGGGATTTTCGGGATAAAAAGTAGGCTATACGGATTCGGAGGAATCCCTCTAAGTAATGGTAAAAGAAATTTTGAAATCGGTCCAGTAGTTTTTGAGCCTATTCAATACAAACATACAAAAATACAAAGGTTTCCTCTTTATAATATTAGTATAGATTTCTTTATAAACTAAAATTAAAGTACGACACTGTCAATTTTTTGTCCATTACCAACCCGAATTTGACCGAAAATCTGCGAATATAATTTCTTTAAATTCGTCAACATAACTCCGTGTAACTCTCCCACTGCAGGGCTGTGAGTCTCTCCTATGTGTAACGAGGAGACTTGGGCCGTAATCCACCAAGCTGGCTCAGTGCTGGTTGGTAAATTTCTACGCGTTTATAGTTTCCGTAGATGCCTAATCTCAATGCAGTCGCCAATCTTCATTATATAGTAAATATTAATTAAAAGGCTGATTACTAAAATTATGAATTCATGGACAGATTGAGTGGATTGAGCTGACATATTGAACACAGGTAGAGTAAAATATACAGCTGACCTGTAGTACCAGCAGTACTTACATAATATCTTTACATTCTCAAACGATCTAAAGATACTCTAGTGAAACCGAGGGATAAACCTAATATTTACTTAAATTTACTCCTTCATAAACTTTGCTCTTGACGTCTATTCCACAAAGCTTTTAGTGAAGAAAGGTACAAACGGTACTTAAGTGTTCTTCAACACCATACAGTTGGACAATATTATGATTGTCTATCTGCTCCAACATTTACAAAATAAAAAATAACTTTCTTGTAAAATAACGTCACTTAATTAACTATAAAGCTTAGAACTTATAGTTTATTACTTACATACTTAGACTTACTTATTTACGTAAAAAATATATAAGTAAAGCTATTGTAAAAGTACCATAACTTGAAATAAAATAATTATCAAAGTTTTAAGAAGATTTTTAGTTTGTTTATCAAAATGTCTTCAAAATCAAAAGAAACTTAATATTAAAGCAAAAGTTATACAATTGAACTTTAAGCAATGTTTTGAGTTTAAGTCATTTGTTTTATTTAATAAGATAAGTTTTTAACCGGATTAATTCAAACCAAAAACTTCTGGTCCGATTTAAAAAGAAATCTTTCATGATAACTTTGCAAAGGGTTGTTTTTAGTCACTGGACCAAATTTTTTTTCAAATCAATTCCAATTAATCAATTTATTGCTAAATGTATGGTAAGTACAGTACAGATGTTAACAAAATGGTTATGTTCCACATACAAAACTGTTTAACAACATGCAACATTATACAGAAATAAACATTCTAATTACAAATGTCAGAAAAGAAAAACTTAAATAATCTATACAGTCTAAATTTATAAAGAAATGTCAAAAAATATATATAATTAACAAAATTGCAATCATATTACATATTCTAAAAGATTTCATTAGTTTTCATTCATCATAATTTATGTTTAAATTTAAAATATTCATCTAATGTATAAAAACACTTTTCTGTAAGCCACTGTGACAGTTCGCATTTCAATTTGTTTTCTGACAATAATTTATACTTATTTGATAAGTCATTGAACACTTTAATGCGCACGCGTAAGACTGCTTCAGATATAGTTGGAGGCGTGGTAAATCATAAAACACTAATCTATCTCCGAGGCGCGTTGCCCGGCCAACATCTCTAGCCCGTGTAAAAAAAAAGCATATTACGTTTTACGAACAGTTTCTTATATGTACATACAAGGGAGAGTCATTAAATTTAAATATTGGAATAAAGGTTTGCATGGTTCATACGACTCCTTGCCTAATATTGCACGTATACACTTTTTGCAACAAAACTTTTTTCATAATCAGTCGAGTTACCCCAAATCAGCAAACCGTATCTTATAGTTGAAGCGTCATAGCCGTGATATGCCGCTAACACATTAAGTATCATTTTTTGCAAGGAAATTAATATATTCGCTAACATATTAAGCAAAGCATGGTCACTCTAAAATATGCCTTCACGCCACTACAAAACATCTCGTAGTAGTATTATCAATGAAACGCCGCGTCGTAGTAGCTATGTTCATCAACAGCTACTATTTGTAAAAAACTTTGTGGTGCCATATTTTTATTTTTTTTTTGGACTGAGCGATGCTCAAATATCGTATAAGAGACAATAACATTTAAATTTGGCTGGTGACTACAAAACAATCCTGACGTCTAGAGAAAAACGTTACATCCGGATAAAAACGTCATTAAACTAGACATACAAAGCTAAAGTCACATACATACTTAATGATACTGTCTACAACTAAACACCGTATTCATCGCTTAAACACGTCTAAAGCGCGGTCTGACACGCGACGCGTGTCCTTATACAGGGTGTCAGTAAATTGATTATTCCGTCGAACGTGTCATGCTGCAGTGTTAATAAACGAAGACCCTTGTCGAGCGTCTGTCGAGATGTCACGTTCAAAAGAAGTACCTCCCAGTGTAGGTCGACCCTTTTCAGCAAACCTCATTTTATCAGATTATCGCCAAAAAGTATTAAAAGGACGTTGCGTGATTAAAGAAGCACATTAATAAAAAAAAATTTGAATATTCAAGAGTTTTTCTTTATCGTTATTTAGAGTTCTTTTTAAGGGTGGTGTAGCTTTTTATCTGACAGACTACATAAGAAGGATGTTGACGGTTTATCTCTGTAGCGATAAAAAGTAGGTATTGTAAAATTAAAAACTCAATAGATTTAATATGAAGTTGTATGGTTTTTCCGCGTTGGATTAAAATCATGGCTGGCTATACATATATGCCATAAATGCGATCGCCAAAAAGATTTTAATATACAGTATCTCGCATTAATTTACTTACACCGTTCGGAAAACTTTGGTCTTTCCATTAGAGCCTAACTAAAATACGGTCATAGTTTTATATCACTTATTTTTGAAATAAAATTTGTGCTTTTCTATTTTATTTATTTTATATTCATCAAAACTATAGAAATTCAAAACCCAACTATTTTTGATTGAAATTTAGTGTTCTAGTAAACATTAATCACCTGAAACCCACACAACTATTTCCGGACAGAGTTTATTAATATTTTTGAACATATCATATCCATATATTCTACCAAAGGTTTTCAATTTTTGTAAACAAATAACATGTTTTCTAGAAAAATTGAAACAATTTTGATTACACTTGTTTAAATGGATTCCGTTGCAATTCCGTTACTAAAAATCGTCATCGAGAGTTAGTGAGTTGTTTTGTTGACAGAATAATACCTACACTGCTCTGTGATTCCGGACGTCAATAAACTGCGCCTTAAACTGTCAATATATATTTATTTTATTTTATCTATAATTTGTATAATAAAATTGAACGTTTTGTTTGTCTGTTGTTTAAGCGAACTGATAGCGTAAGAAAACCATGCGCAGCTGTGTTGTGCACCATTTTGCAAACACCGTAGCATAAGCATAAACAACAGTAAAAAGGACTTGAATATACCAGAAGTTCATTAAACTGCTTCGTTCCTAAAACACCAGGTGGCGCTACTGATCCGTTACTAAATTATTACGAACTGCCTCCCCTCAATCTACGAGGTCGATCAATTTACTTATTGGGGCTTACCACCTGCCTATGTGTGTACCTACTACTCGTATGATATTCACTCGCATTTTGTAACCTAAACCCTTTTTTCTCACCAAACTCGATGCAACTCGATATTAAACATAGTAGATTCCGAATGCTTTTAGCATTTCAGAGAAATTAACATAATATGAAATTTTATAGAAGGAATACTTTTCTGAAAAGAGATTAATCTATTGTAATAACTCTCGGAATGTCTTTGTAGAGCTTTGCCCCCGGAATCTCTGATTAAACATCCGAAAGTAATCTACAATATTAAATTCCTGACATTCTGAATTGTACCTGCTATTTTTCAAAGATTGCTACAAATGTCTCTTAATTTAATTAGAACTTGATAGAACCTATGGTAACAACTATGAAATATAAAAATTTTTGAATTGCAAGTTGAAAAATATATGAACAGCCTTTTTAAAAAAGTTGTCTCTTTATATTTTTTATACGATTGTTTAGTATATCGTATTTATTTTATTTTAAAATATATTGGCTTAAATGTGCAATAATAGCCACAACGGATGCCACAACGGATGTTTTATTGACGACCGGCTGGTGTAGTGGTAACATACATTGCTGATATTAGCCGTCAAGTCATGGATAAAAAAATATGTATTTATTCAATATGTATGTTTATATATTTCTTAAGTATATCAGTTATCTAATATCCGTAGCACAAGTTCTTTAAGAAACTTAATTTGGGCTAGATAATGTTGTGTGAGTGTAAGAAATATTTATTATTATTATATTTATTTTCAGTTATTTGAATAACGTAATATTGAACCAGCAAAAAGAATTTATATTTGTGTTTTAGTTACCTATACTGAAAAAAATAAATTGTTCATTTACTGTCAAAACGATATTCATACATGAAGGTTAGTTGACGGGAATCACCCTGTATATGTATTACCATAAAACCACAAAGTTGTTCTGAAATTATCACTATTTGTCCATTTTGTTTAATTTATAAAATAAATGATCACTGTGACGGGAAGCCATTATTGTGGAAAGCAATTGTTATGTTCCGGTTAAATTATTGGATGTTGGGTTCAGCAATATTTTCTGAAGAGTCCCTCTAAGGCCTTATTACTCAAATTGTAGCAAATACTCGAGATATTCCGCAAACAACTGTTAGACGTAGAAAATAATTCTAGTCTTTGTATCCTAGCATTTGCTTGCTGAGAAGAACAGGAACTAACGGTTACTAAAGATGTTTCTGGGTTTATATTCGATACTGTTATGGATTTGATTGTTTATAAATTGACGAGCTGTTTGCCGCGGTTCAACCTTCGTAAATCAAGAACTCGTTTATTTACGAATGTTCGCATAGTATGGAGACGGTTTGACAGCAATCATTGAAATCTATCCATTGCCGCACAATGTGTGCCTGGTTAATTTTGAACGTTTGTAAACATGTTGTACTATTAAATAACTGTAAAATAAAAAATGACAATGTAATTAAATACTATACGAACATTCGTAGACATACGAATCGACAAAGTTCTGTGCTCGCACCGCTTGTTCGTCTAAAGTCTAAACGAATACGATATAATGACACATGACAGTTGTAGGACTTGTGTGACAGTGTGTGCAATCGATCCACTGAAAGCTGGCTAAACCTCGCAACGAGATTGGGTAGATCAAACAGTGCTATTAGTCAATTTGAAGCTATGTGTTGTGTAGTATTACTTTCAGTATTCTCTGAATATCCGAATAATTAATAGGCACTACTTATGTAGATATACTAGTATCCATATTAATATTATAAAGACAACAACTTTGGCGATGAAGTAGCACTATCAGCCTCAGACGCCAGTGGTTGCGAGGTTGATTCCCGCACGGAACAAGAAAAATAAAAAAAAAACCGAGTTTGTTTAAATATATATGTACCTATTTATACACTAGGTTCCCCCTAGTTTGCTGCAAGGCATTCCATTTCAAGCTTTGCTAAGTTTGGGGCCATGTAGTTGGTGAGATTGTTAGTTATTGAAGCTGAACATTTTGTTTGTATGAACGTGTTAAACTTGGTGAAGCCTTGTGAAGACTTGGTGAAGTCATTGTGGCGCCGCGCCGCGCCGTGGTCACTGTGCATATCAAACGATATTTAGGATGGGTGACCGGCGATCATTTACTTCTCACGACGACTTCCTTTAAGCAGTCGGCTCCGGGTGCTGTATACATGTATACTGTAGTCGGTAGGGCTTGTCAGAAGCCATTTCGGCAACAGAATGTTGCATCCACCAACCAGCACTGAGCAAGTTTGGTGGATTACGGCGTAACCCTCTAGTCACCCAGAGGAGATACTCATAACCCTGCAGTGGGCTCATAACACGGAGTTATGATGTGATGTGTGTGCTAAACTTGAAACTATAACTTAGATTTGAATAATTCTAGCAAGCTTGGGAATGTTATGCAGTTACCCATGAAGCTGCTATTTATTAATAAGACCAATTTTCAGCGCGTCGGGAAGAGTGTAGTAATGTCTCTTTATTTATTTATAGGGAATTCAGGTGAAAAATTAAGTACCTAGTCTTATTACATAATAATGATCAGAATCGAGTATAGAGTGCTCTCCTTCAATATATAAAATTTGTCACCAGTCATCCTGTAGAGACTGCTTCCATTACTCCGAAGATGATCAGTTCCGGCATATGATTAATAAATAAATAAAATAAAATCCCCAAACTCACACCAAGTACATGGCCTCAAAGTAAGGGAAGCTTGTGTTATGAGATACCATGTAGCGAACTAGGGGGAACCTAGAGTATAAGATACGTGAAAGATTGCGTGTTAAAGTAATACCCACCGTAAAATCTAAGTTGCAAAATCGTCTCTAAAATAACGCTCGAAATTTCGGGGAAACTGGGTTTTCCGTAGAGATAAACGCCCAGATCCGGATTTCCGGAATCGAACCCGCAACCATTGGCGTCTGGGGCAGATAGGTTTACCCTATCGCCATTGGGTCGTCTGGTAGTCTGTCTTATATAAAACTCAATGTCATTTAGCAACCCACCTAGATTGGAATTCAGATGGAAATTGCTTGCAAGCTATTCGTTTCCAATCCAAAGAAAAGAAGATGATAAAATAAACAGCATTTTTTTCTGGAAATACATGTCAGATATTTTTTGCGTCATAAATGTTGATAGAACATGATATTCTAGGCCAACTCGTCATTGTTAGCTTGAACAGATTTCACAATAAAAGTAATTAAAACAGCACCAAATAAAATTCGATTCTGATAAAGTTATTCTAAAATCTAGCGAACACAATGAAATGAATGTAAATCGATTCTATACCACCAAGGACAAAACGAGTTTGATCCTATCTACCATAATGGAGCCCAACCCAACCCTACTGTGGGCCATACATACAAATATGACGATAAACGAGGTTATTCGGACCTCTAAAATATTACTGTTATCTGTACAACATGGACCCTTTTTGGTTATAGGCATTTGAGTATTATTTTAAGAGAATTTGCATTGTCGAGAATCGAGAATCACATGATATATTATACTAGCCACCGCGCGCGGTTTTACCTGCGTAACTTTTGATCCCGAGGAATTTCGAGATAAAATATAGCCTATAACCTTCCTCAAGAGTTGGGCTATCAAATGCAAAAATATTTTTTCAAATCCCACGTGTAGTTTCTGACATTAGCGCGTTCAAACAAACAAAAAAACAAACTCTTCAGCTTTACATATTAGTATAGATGTATTATTCTTTTGTTTCCTACATTTGACTGCAAATCCATTTTATGAAAAGTGACGTCTCTGTTTGACACCGAAACATCTGAACCTGAGCTATAGTTTTGAACACAGGGATATGAAGTTCTAGAATAAAAAAAATAAGACTGCACTACAATTCGACAATCATTCTAACTTCTAATCTTCTAGACTAGAATAAATATTACGGATTTCATCACCATTCCTTAAATTAATTATTTATTTTTAATGTAGAGTTACCGTGGTCATGACTTTTTAATTCTCTTACCCGGCTAAATTCGGTTAAATGTAGTCTATTTGTTGCTATCAGTTTTACACACGTGGAAATTCTTTATAAAAAGTTTTTCATAAACTTCTCGTTCGTATCAACGTTGTTAGTTTATGTTACACCTGAATAATTTAGCTATTAAAAATAATAATATTTTAAATCAGTCTAACAGTTTTTGAGTTTATTCAAAACAGATAATAAAACTTACCTCTACTCTTTACAGTAAAGCTAATGAATCGTACAGTCATAACATAGGGCAATAAAACTAAATTCAGCAATGCAATCTACGAAAACAAGATTTCGAAACCTTTTTGGCCGCATCAAACTTAAAGATGAATACAATAAATTAGCGTAATAAATCTAAAGGCAGCGAATATTCGTAAAAGTCCACGTTGTTTCGATTTTCCTACCATTCATTCCAAAAAGCGGGCTCTGCACTGCAAAGTTTTGATTAAATTTTTACACGTTTCAGAGTTTCAGTGTTAGCGCGGAGAGGGTATCTCCGAAGTGAGATTTGTGAAATTCCACTTTATATTCTTTTAAGATTATCCTCATTTTCATATATGCTGCTTTCTGTCCTGAATTAAATTGTCAAATATAAAAGATACATTATTTTAGACATTTGGTCTAATTGTTTCACGAATAGGACTACTAAGAAAGAGTGTCGGGAATTTTTATTTCACAGATACATGAAGCAGAGAGGATTGGAGTTTTTTGTCAGCACTCACTTTGTTTCTCTTTCAATTTTCGTGTTAATTTGTTTACATTTTGAACATGAATTACATTTTATATTCATATAACCATCGATGTCATGAGAGCTAAATTCGTCACACAAATATTTGCTCATTTGGTTTGAGCCGAAAAATGCTAGGTTTACAACGTTGATAAAAACAAGAGGCAATCAAGTTAAAATGTAAACATCCTTAGTAAGATTTGAACTGAAATTTTGACATTTCGAGGTAAACGATAACTATGCGTATAGTACTTACGATCAGGTGATCGGGAAGATACAAAAGTGTTAAAATTCAACCTAATAAAAAACTAAAAAACATTCTTGTGACTTATATGTATATCTTATTTTTGTTGCGTAGCCACATAAAGATACACTAAATATAATTAAATGCCTTTCGCTTATATCAACGTTGTACCTATGTGCATCCTCTCTCAAGACATGTTTCAATATATTACAAAAGGATATTACAAAATAAACAATAAATAAGGCAAAAATAATGTAGGTAGGTAAACTAATCAAACTCGTTTAGCGTAGATATAAAACGTCGAGTTTTAAGGTTTTATAAAGTAAACGTTATAACGAGCTATAAATATTTTTGTATAACGAATTGTCAGTATCCAGCATTGACTTAGACTGTATCAGAATGCGAACTGAGGAGTTTTTCCATAGAAGGCATCTTTACCCTTACACCAAGGAGACCGTAATACCCCTTTTTCCCACCGGACTACCAGACGCAGCCAGAACTTCCATCCCTATATAGTGGATTTACCAAGAAGTCGAACAAAACGCTTCGATAGTTCCTTTTTGGTACGTATTGCCAAGGTGTGGAACAATCTGCCTGCGTCTGTTTTTCCTGACCACTACAGTCCTGGAACTTTTAAGTGTCGAGTGAATAGGTTTCTCGTGTATGGACGTGTAACACCATAGTCTTCATGCGCACTTTCCATCAGGTGGCATGGAAGAAAAACGTCCTATTCTTACAATATTTATATTAAAAAAAAACATTAAAAAACTCTTTCTAATACCGTGCCATATTTGCTATCCTTCCTTACTTTCACTGTTAATCAACATAGTACGCAAAAGTTTTTAACAGCGAATATTGGTCAGCAATTATGCACAAAGGCAGACTTTACATGCACACTTCAGCTTCGATTCGCTTCAGTTACATCCTGTATACTCAAAATAGTCTTCTATTAATAGTATGAACGCGAAAGTTTGAGTGCAGGAATGAATTGATATAATAATTGAGTTATTATAATATTGAGTTACCGCTTCTAGCTCGAAAATCATGATGGATTGAGTAAGAATAGATAGCCTGGAATAAAACATAAAATGTGTTTTTGGCTGCTCTAGCAATGTGGGTTTTCGGAAAATAAAATAAATAATGACGTGTGAATACACGGCACCAGCTAGCCTAGATTCAATGCCAAAATTCTATGCCAGAGGTCCTGGGTTCGAATCCCGGCGGCGGCGGATATTTGTGTGATGAACAACAGATATTAGTCGTCAAGTCATGGATGTTTATATGTTTATTTAAGTTTATTCTAATAAAAAATATGTATTTATTCAATATGTATGTTTATATATTTCTTAAGTATATCAGTTATCTAGTATCCATAGCACAAGTTCTTAAAGAAACTTAATTTGGGCTAGATAATGTTGTGTGAGTGTTAGAAATTTTTATTTATTTATTATTTATTGTATCATGGGTACGTATAAAAATACTTATATAAAATACCAATTGAATCGATAATAAATACAATGAAGCTTAAAAGTTGGTTTGCTCACGTTTACCTTCGAAAACACTGCCTACTCAGCTTTGTAATAAAGTTATAGTTGCATCTCATACCTACCAAAAAGGCTTAATTATAGTCAACAAATATCTGACTAATATTATTTTACTAATAAATGAATGCTTCCATGCTGGACTGGGAGCGAAAGAAAAAAATAGAATGTGCCAGCTGCTTCTCTTCCCGGGCAAACTGTAAAAGTCAGTTAAGAAACATATAATTTATTGGCGACTTTGCGGGCGACAGGCTGACCCCCTTTCACTGCTATAGTCTCTCTCCATCATAATAATACCTCAAACTTTGTCAAACGTGACATTAGATGTTTTTTATAGCCTCTGGTGTTCTGCCTACCCCATTAGGGATACAGGCGTGAAGTTATGTATGTATATATGTAATAAATGATGTGAAAGTTTAGATGTATGGATGTTTGTTCCTCAGTAACTGCAGAATGGCTCAATGGATTTGGATAAAATTTGGCATAGTGATAGTGTACTGGAATAGCACATATCAATTGCGTGAGTAAAACCGCGGGAAACAGCTAGTACTAAATAAATTGTCTCGACCGGGACTCGAAACCACGCGTCTTAAACTTTACGCAAGTGAACCCCCAAGGAACAGTTAGGTAGTATGAATCTTAACGTACAGAAATAGACCTCGGTAATATTTAAGCGGGCTCTCAGCTTCTCAGTCAACTCTCCAACTTAGTTTCTAGTGAAATGTCACTTAGGAACTTTGGGGAAAACTTAGAGTAACATTTTGAGGAGGTAATGTTTATTGCGAGAAAGGTATTAAGGTATTTGTCTAAGAGTAGAGCAATTAATATGAGGTAATGCCTTATGTGAACACTAAATTTATTTGTACTATGCAGTAGAGTCAATTAATATTAAGATTACTACAGTCTCTAAGTTAGTGTGTTGTATAATTAAAGAATGCAGAGCATTAAAAAACCGACTTGTTCACGTCAAAACTTTGTCTGAATTATAACGTCTTCAAGGTAAACATTCTCCGAATCCAGACATATTTTGAAATTTTCCATGAAGTTCTTAATCGAATTCGACGAAATTTATATGGGACCAACTATGAAGTATCCTCTATCATATGAAACAAGAAGTTTCAAAATCTATTCGTAATGAGAGGTTTTCTGACAGTTCATTAAAAAACCAAAACGGTACAAAAATGGTACAAAAAGCTTCGATAGATGGCGCTTTACAAAAGGCAAAGTCTTGTCTGTCATATAGCCATTTATTCCACACTGCGTTTTTAAAAGTAAAATAAATTAAGTGACGTCTGTATCAGAAATTAAACTTATAAATAAACAAAGATGGTAGATTCCACTTACCTACATTATAGTGTACAGACTTAACGACTTCGGCTTTTTAAAAGTGCCATCTATAGTGGTTTTTTGAACTAATTTTTATGAGCTGTCAGAAAACTCCTCATTGTCCGAAATATCGTGTAACAAAGACACAAAAAAACACACGAATTGAGAACCTCCTCCATTGGAAGTTGGTTGAAAAGACGACTAAACTGATACCTAACTTGTATTAAGGCCCATTCGAGGTAGGCCTGGTTCACGACGATATTGCATAATAAAGTCGGCTGCTAAATATAAAAGTGGTGACCACAAGCGCTGATGATTTCTATGTGCAGCCATGTACAGCAGCGGCCATTGCCGCCTGATCACTTAAAAAAAATGTCGCATAAACATAGCTGCGGCGCCCGAACTGTTTTACTATCTATTCTAATTTTGAGTGCAAGCAAAAATGAACTTAGTGATGGTCAGGCGGAAGTGTCTTCGATGGTACTTTCTAAGATCGTGTGCTCTATCGCTTTATTTACCATAAGATGAGGTGAAGGTCAAGGAAGAGCTTAGAAAGCTCTGAAAATAGTATTTTAACAAAAGACATCGATGAAAAGCTAAGAAAATATACCTACTGCTACAACTTTTTTATTCGTGACTCTCACTTATGCACTAGTTGATCACACATCGACACTAATCTACTTCCCAAATCATTCATCATTAATCTCTAAAAGCCATTTACTACCTATCAAAGTTAAAGAAGATCCCTTTTCGCCCTTATAACACGAACAAATACGAACAAACCTGTCTCGGAATCCTGAAAACATCTGTCCTATCAAACCTGAAATAAAGTTGCTGCTAACAAAAATAAGAAAGAGAAACATACTGTTAAATATAGCGTTGTCCCTCTCTAATAAAAAAAACAATTTTCACGAAAGTAAACATTTAGCTTCAAAGCACGTTGCGGCTTTCTTCTTTCAAGTTTACGACGCAATCTTAAGTTTATTAGCTATTAAACGAAGTTCATATTGAACAAATTAAGTTGAGGGTATTACTCCGCCAAAAAGCTTAGTTATGGGGTCTCTGAAGTTTGATACTACAGTTTTAATAATTGTTGGAAATGGTATAATCACGGACATAGAGACAAGAAATTTAAGTCAGTTGGTTGTATTTTACGTACTGAACTATGGATATGTCGCAGTGAAATCGTTAAACCAGTTCATAATATAACGTAGGTTATGAATACATACATACATAACTTCCGCCTGTAACCCTTATGGGGTAGGCAGAACACCAGTGGTTTTAAGACCGTCTGATGTCTCGTTTGACAAATGAGGTATTATAATGATGAAGAGAGGCTATTGCAGTGACAGGGGGTCAGCCTATCGCCCACAAAAATGCCAATAAAACCTCTGTCCCTTAACTGACTTTTATAGTATGCCCGGGAAGAGAAGCAGCTGGTACATTCTATGTTTTTCTTTCGCTCCCAGTCCAGCATGGAAGCTAAGAAAGTAGGTTATGTTAGGTTGTTTATAATTTCACTAGTGAGATTATAATATCATAAGGTTGACATTATACCTGCGACAGATATACAAACTTATATTTATATGTGTGGCATAATACCCACTATACTTTTACCCTAGTTTTTTACCAAAGGAAAAATTTTCCACCGGATCACAGAAGTCCGAATCATACTTAACCAAGTTATATTGCTAAGTCCATGACTCAAGACCACCAGGATTTTATAATACCAAAGAGTCGAATGAAACATTTTACCACAGCTTTGTCTCTGAATATAGACCTGGTTCTTTCAAAGGTAGAGCAAATAGGCATCAATTTCCTATGTATGTATGATATCAAATCGTCAATAATAATAAAAAAACCCACATGTTTTGTATTTATGTGAAGACACGAAACTAAATCCTGGAGGAGATCGCTCACTAGCGATAAGGCCGCCGATTGTGTTTTCTTTTTTTATACTGTTCTTTATTTTCTAATTTGTGTATATGTTCAATGAAGAGTCAATAGTAAATCCACAAACTAAATTTAACTATCTTTGAAATTCGAACTAGAAATATGTCAAATCTATTTCAAATCGAGAACACATACATTCTAAGCATTGTCAAATGGAAGTCATATAGTATCCGTTCTCGTGTTATTTATTTATAGTGTATAATATTATCTGTATGTCATAGCTAGTTAATCTAGAATGGCGAGTGACTTAGTTTACTATGTTACACGGAAAGGCTTTCTCAATATTTAATGCCTGGCTGTTGTTGAGCTTATGATCCGTCTATTCTTATATCTGAATATTTAGATTCAGCATTGGAGACTTGAAAAATAAAAGTATTTTTGCTGAATAATAAATAAATATTTTAACGAACTTTTCTAGCCAAAGTTAGGTGTCAGTATTAAAAACTATGTAAGTAAAGAATAAAAGAGTCTTGGATATAATGCTATATAAACATATAGGCATCCATTATTTAAAAGCTAAAAGAGTTGGCTTTAAATTGGTGTTAAATTATTATTTCTTTAATTTAACACCAATTTAAACTTCGGATGTCATATACAAGGTGTTCTTTTTGATATCCCATAACTTTGAGGTTTTGAACCTTACTAAAAAATAATACTTTTTGCCTAAAAGAATAATTGCCTTAAGAATATGTAGTTCAAAAGTGCTTACTTTCCAAGATATCATCAATCTTAATATAATGAGTTCATTAATTATCACCCTTGTAAAATCTCTTTAACATCCATTGAATAGACGTGTGTCACTGAAGCCATACAATAAACAGCAAAACATTTTAAACGTTGAGGAATGTTGCCTACAATGTAATATGCAAAACGTTGCAAACTGAACCTGTGCATAGCGATAAAAAAAGGGATAGAAAAAGCCACGTTGTCATACTTCGCATAAAGGTGTTTCGCATAATTTTTTTTGACTTAACTGAATTATTTTGCATGAAAAATAAATACAAAAAAAAATATTGAAAATTATTCACATGTTATTTGCTTCTATTACATGGTCCCATTAATACTTAGAGTTATGGGGAAGCAAGCGGAACACCTTGTATAATAATTTCTTCATTTCTTCTAAACGCATTGAACGTTAGCCGAATACTTATTGTGACAAACAGCAAATATCAAAAAAGGAGATAAGTAATATAAAAACTGGAAAAACCGAGGTATATTTTCCTTGTTTTACTTTCTATTTGTTTACTAGACTGTTTTATATCAATGGACGGGCTTTTATTTTGATTGAGAGATGCTTTTAGAGACTAGGCATATTCCGCCACGAGCTTTTTCCACCTGAGTCCCTGAAGAGCTAAATAAAAAACAGAACTAGCATTTCTGTACACGACAAGCTTTTTAAGTTACAATCGCTTACAAGGTGTATTGAGAAGCAACGAAAGTTGAGTTAAACCATTTATTTTAGAGTAAAAGTGTAAAATTAATAGACGCTAATAAAGGAATAAAAAAATAGGTCTTTTATGCGTTTATGAGTAAAAGAGTAATTGATTGAATCAGGAGTAACTTTGCGAAAATCCATCTAAACTTCTATAACTGAATACTTAGTGCAAAGAAAATACAATACTCGAAACACTACAGCCCGCACAACCATAAGAAATTTGTTGAACGACTTTGAATTAATATCGGAAACAATTCTAAACTGGCCCTATAAAGACAATCGCTTGGCACCCAGGCCCTCATCATCATCATCATCACAACTCTTTGTAATGAGCCCACTGCAGGCCATGAGTCTCTCCCCTGGGTGAAGAGGAGGTATAGGCCATAATCCACCAAGCTGGCCCAGTGCTGGGGGGTGGATGCCAGAATTTTTTTGGCGCCTAGATGGCTTCTGACAAGCCCTAACGTCTACTGTATACAAGTATACAGCACCCGGGACCGACAGCTTAACGTGCCCTCCCAAGCACGGAAGTCGCCGTGAGAAAGGAACGGTCGGCGGTCACCCATCCAAGTACCGACCGCGCCGAACGTTGCTTAACCTGTGATATCGTAAGATACACACAGTAACCACGGCGCCACGACGACTTCAACTGAATACTTAGTGCAAAGAAAATACAATAATCAAAACAGTACAGCCCGCACAACCATAAGAAGATTGTTGAACGACTTTGAATTAATATCGGAAACAATTCTAAACTGGCCCTATAAAGACAATCGCTTGGCGCCCAGGCCCTCGCGCTGATTCAAAAGCGAGGTAAAATCTATACTTAATATATAAAGCTGAAGAGTTTGTTTTTTTGTTTGAATGCGCAACTCAGAATCTACAAGTGGGATTTGAAAAATTCTTTTTGCATTTGATAGCCCAACTCTTGAGCTATATTTTATCCCGAAATTCCCACGGGATCAAAAGTTACACGGGTAAAATCGCGCGCGGTGGCTAGTAAAATTAAAAGCGGCTAAACTCCATAACTCTTTTGACTAGTATTACACACTCTCGATGTTTTTCAGCTCGGCATCAGATAGTAAATTAAAAAGATAAGATTGGCTTAAGATCGTTGAAGATAAATCGATCAAATACGATACGCTCAACCAATATCGATTTCGAGATCCCGATCTCAGTTAAATATTAAGTAGAAATAAATTATCGATGGGTATAACTCTTCATTGAATTATATTTTTCTTAATAAAATAAAACACGTACTTAACGACACTCAGATAATATTCTAAAAAAGAAGAACTTATTGACTTAAATTTACTTATTAAAGAACTTACTTTAGATACTTATTAAAACGGTAAGCAATACAAATAATAATTTAAGATATCAATATCAAAGTTGAGAACGTTTCATTAAAACGAGCCCTAGCAAGTTGCAGAAGTTTATATTTTACTTTTCAATACTTATTTAGAATTAGGTGCTTCAGGGGTAGCATTAAGTAGCAATCATAAATTCAGAAACCGTAATTAAATTTAAGCTGCTTTGCTTAAAGTTACCCGCGTACAAAACAATATTTCTCTTCCCAATTATTCTCTATACGCTTTTAGAAATTTGGCAGGTATAATCATTCAAGGATACAAAATTGCATACTTAATATAACTCACTTGATATGGTGTGTAAGTGGGACCCTGGGTAACTTAGAAGCACGTGTTCGAGATAACTTGAGCAAGTTATAGGCCAACTTAATTTAGCAGATGGGGAGGCGACAGTCTGCAAGCGAAAGTAATAGTTAATTTAACTGTCTGCCACTTGAACTTGACTAAAAGTTTTTAAGAAGCAAATTTGATTAAAACTTCTGAATCACAGCTGAGTAATTTATTAGAAAAGTGTATGTTTAATAGTGACAGAACCCACATCAAAAACCGCACTTTAAAAATGCACTTTGTTTCTTACTTAGGTCTATATTCTAAATAAATTAGTTGGTAGTAAATTACAAAAAATATACATATTTCCAGTGTTTCTAGCAACACATTGATGAAATTATGAATTACACTTTTCAGAAGAAACAAAAAAAAACATATTTACATACACACATACATAACTTCACCCCTGTATCCCTAATGGGGTAGGCAGAACACCAGAGGCTATAAAACCATCTGATGTCACGTTTGACAAATTCGGAAGTATTATTATTATGGAGAGAGACTATTGCAGTGACAGGGGGTCAGCCTATCGCCCGCAAAAACGCCAATAAAACCTCCGTCCTCTAACTGACTTTTACAGTTTCCCCGGGAAGAGAAGCAGCTGACACATTCTATATTTTTCTTTTGCTCCCAGTCCAGCATGAAAGAATATTTCATATTTGTATTCTATAAATTATTTTTACGAATTTTGGATAGAGTTTGTCAAGAGATTGCTTAGCTGGAATCGATCTTTGCCTAATCCGGTGAAAATCCGTAATCGAACTCGCAACCTCCTGCGTACCAGCTGGATACACCACAAAAGCCATTTACTATTTTATTTAAATAATAGATTACTTTGATCTCATATCTTTGAGAAATAATTAACCATAATAATAAGACAAAAATCGACCTTTAAATACTCCAGTTTTACTTCCCTCCATTATTTATAATTTAAATATTCAAAGCACAAGGGATTTAGGAACAGACGTAAGATCTTTCAGTTTGATTTCACAAACGTGGCCTGATAAAGTCATTAAACTGGCAAATAATGGTAACCCTTCCACCTCCGCGCCTCCGGACGATAATGCTCCAGATATTACCACCCTCATAAGCCCCGACGTTTCCATTATAAATTAAGCTGAAAAAGGGAAAATTTTCATATAATGATTATTATTTGTTCTCGAAATTAGCATGTTTTAATTTATGACAGGTTTTAAAGTACATTTTAGGTGGGTATATAACAAGAGGTAAAGGTTTCGTTTAAGGATAGCTTTAAGTTAGAATAGAGTTGAGCAGAATAGGATAAAGTTATCGATACATTGAAAAGATTATTGATTTAATAATTCTGCATCGGTAAATCTTGTATTCATCATCAATGAATATCATCATCAATTATACGTAAACTTCTTTCACTATAATTATTATTAATAAAACAATCTAAGTAGCAACCATAAAAAAAAACGAGAAATAATAAGTCCCGCTACAGAATATATTTTTGGCCACGTGATCAAGCTTCTATTTTCATAAATTTCATTGAAATGTCATCGCAATGTTAATGAATATATTACTTAGTTTAAATTATTATGGTACAATTATAGTATAAATTGCTTCAAGACACATTTTTCGCAATTAAAAGTTATTTGTGGCTAAGTTATGAAAAAAATATATTCTGTACTAGCTGTTGCGCGCGGTTTTACCCGCGCAATTTCGGATACCGCAGGAATTTCGGGATAAAAAGTGGCATATGTGCTATTCCAGACTTTACACTATCACTGTGCCAAATTCCATCTAAATCCGTTGAACCGTTCTCCCGTGATTGAGGAACAAACATCCATACATCCAAACTTTCACATTTATAAGCAGGGACCGGAACCGCTTACCCTTAAAGAGGTTTTTGATTGGGTTTTTCATAGACTTGTTTTAAAAAACCCTATCAATTTGGTAACCGTATCGAAGACTTACCCTAATTTTAGGCTTACCATATCAATAGAGTTAGCTTCATGTAAGCAGTAAGCCTATCGAAAACCCTATTGAAGGTTACCGATTCAATAGAGTTTTAAAACCTGCAGGCAAATTTAATCTCTAAGAATATCAAATTATCAAAAATATCACCATCTATTCAATCTCGCACTTCGAATTATACTTCCGAATTCAACAGCATGCGCCGAAAAGAGATAGAAATAGGCAACCCTATCACAGGGTAAGCGCATCCGAAAGTAGTTAACTTTATTCAAAGTGTTACCACGTCGATAGGCTTACCATATCAATAGGGTTACACTTCCATATGGTAAGATTTTGATAGGGTTACCCTATCAATAGGCTTAATCAAATAAAGGGGTTTTCCGGTCCCTGTTTATAAGTAATATTAGTAAGATAACATGTGGCTTTAGCTTTTTTAAATAACGCTTCGCTCGCTCGGCTCGCGCACGTGTATAACTATATGCAACCTAAATGGACCAAGGAAACGATGTTGCCTAACAACCCATTACAGTCAAACAGTTCGTAAGCCGTGGTGTAGATGTCAAGATTTTGAATACAGAAAGGCATTTTGGTAGTGAATATTACTGTTCGTAGGCAAAACGAACAGTGTTCATGATATTGAAACCCGCCATAAGTCTTCCGGAACGGGAGCCCTTCTTGTCGCATAATATTTTTCACGCTAAAGTTTTTTTAAATAAACCCCGACGTGGTTTTTGGCACGGATTGTGGATGACATAGTAATTTAGACGTCAACTTAGATTTTTAGAGGGGAATAATGGTATTTAAAAGAAGTCTGTTTAATTAGCACCCAAAAAAAAACGGCTGTTTGTGTTAAAACAATTCCTAATGAGAATTTACTTAAAACAAATATATTCTGTTCTGCATTCTGTATAGACTGTACTGCAGTCTTTGCAGCGGTGCCAAATTGACTATCGATACATCGAAGCGTTGAAGTTTTTGTACAAAAACGCCACTATGTCAGTCCGTCTTCAGGATCAGAATTCGAAGCCTATCCAACTGCAGTGGGGCGTCAGGCAAGGCGACGTTATATCGCCTAAGCTGTTCACCGCAGCGTTGGAAGATGTCTTCAAGCTTCTAGACTGGGATGGGTTCGGCATCAACATCAACGGCGAGTACATCACTCACTTTCGATTCGCGGATGACATCGTAGTCATGGCTGAGACCCTGCAGGACCTGAGTAAAATGCTCGATGACCTCAGTGGAGCCTCGCAGCGAGTGGGCCTTAAAATGAACATGGATAAGACGAAGATCATGTCGAACGTCCATGTTGCACCTGCTCCTGTGGTAGTTGGAGGCACCACGCTCGAAGTTGTTGACGATTATCTATACCTAGGACATAAAATCCAGTTAGGTAGGTCCAACTTTGAGAAAGAGGTCAATCGTCGGATCCAACTCGGCTGGGCAGCGTTCGGGAAGCTCCGTAAAATCTTCTCGTCGCAAATACCGCAGTGTCTGAAGACAAAGGTTTTTGACCAGTGTGTGTTGCCAGTGATGACATACGGCACTGAGACGTGGTCGCTAACTATGGGCCTTATAAATAAGCTTAAAGTCGCTCAGCGGGCAATGGAAAGGGCCATGCTCGGAGTTTCCCTGCGGGATCGAATCAGGAATGAGGAGATTCGCAGGCGAACCAATGTCACCGACATAGCCAGAAGGATTGCAGAGCTGAAGTGGCAATGGGCAGGGCACATAGCTCGCAAAACAGATGGCCGGTGGGGCAGAAAAGTTCTCGAGTGGCGGCCACGTACTGGGAGACGCAGCGTAGGCAGGCCCCCCGCACGATGGACCGACGACCTGGTCAAAGTCGCCGGTAAACGCTGGATGAGGGCGGCGCGGGACCGAGCGACGTGGAAGACCTTGGGGGAGGCCTATGTCCAGCAGTGGACGTCTACAGGCTGTGGATGATGATGATGATGAAATATATTCGCAAGCATTGCATAACATTATTCTCTTGTTTTCCGAAATATAATCTAGATGTTTTCCTTGAAATGGAAAGCTGATCTAGGAAATTCAGACCCAAACAAATTTAGCTTAGAACTTTCTTAGTTTGCTTCAGCTAGGAATCCAGTATTGCAACCGAAAACCAACCAACTTTTCAAGGAAACGCCTCACCATAGAGTTTAATTCTAAGCTTTTCTAAGTACTCTCTTGGGTCGGTCCCTCATGTCTGAGGATCGTGGTCAGCGTCAAGGCTGCATTTGGAGCGGATGATCTGCCGCCATCGGTTTCGGTCCAGCGCGTCTCTTATTAGCGTATGGAATTTAGAGGTCGACGAGTCTTTCAATTGATCGATCCATCTCGAAGGCGTACGACCGCGTGATCTTTTGCCTTCGGTGTTCCCTACCAAATATTTTTTTTTTCTAAGTACAATGACGTGTTATACTATGTATACATTTTGCTAACTGTATACATAGTATATTACAGGTAACTTTACCTACTATGCCTGGTCTTATCTTCATCGTCAATAGAATATCTTCTGTGATACCAGGTATTAGAGTGCGGCCGTTGTGGGAATGCGTTCCTTATGTCCATTGAATAAAGTTTATTTCCGATTCGAAAGCTAAAAAAGCTATGATTTTGTCAGCTGTCAGGAACGCAAACTCTCACCAGCCGCACTATAAGTGATCATAAAGACCAAGGTGGTACACGTCCATCCATGAGGAACCTATTCACGAGATGCCTAGAAGTACCAAGACTTTAATGGCCAGGAAAAATAGGAGCAGGAATGAACTGCCATATAGAAAAGTTTATAAAAGAAAAGTTACTCAAAGTATTATCTTAAAAACAAGTTAATTTTACTGTGTGTGTTTTGTTAGCACCACTGTTCCAGCGATTACCCAAATGTCAATTAACTTAGCCATCGCATTAAAGTTTGTCAAAACCGAACCTTGTCTTATCTGGATTTATAAGAGGTGACGCAGACAAATGACGTTCATGTTTCATTAGCTAAGTGGTCGCCTAGCCCCATCTGGTGGCGGATTGTCAGATGTTCTTTAATTACAGTATCCTCGCCTCGATTGAAAAGGATAATTTTGTATAATGGACTTATATTTTGTTTTAAATTAATTTTGGAGCTGTAGTATTAAGTTTTTTTTTTTATTTAAGAAATATTTAGCTTTTCTAGTCATTTATAAGTTAAATATCTTGAAACTCAAACTTCTATTCAGTTAATAATGTTTCAAAGTTTTTGCATTTAAAATGCTCAATTATTTTTAAATAAATGAAAAATGTGATAAATAAAAATTACCCGACCAGGATTCGAACCTGGGACCTCTCGTTTGCCAGGCGAGTGCTCTTCGAGTAGCTCAGTGCAAGAGCACTCGTCCGGCAAACGAGAGGTCCCAGGTTCGAATCCTGGTCGGGTTATTTTTATTTTTATTTATCACATTTTTCATTTATTCTATTCAGTTTAAATAAAATTATAAAATAGATAATATTATTTAAAACATAAAAAGCTGCTGTCTTATTTATATTTGTTATTTAACTAAATAACACTTATTTTTCGTTTTCAGATTTCAAACCTGCAATCACATTTCATGGTGAGTGATGGAATTACGTTAATTACTTTGTAGTATAAACATTTATTATTTTCATTTCATAAGAACATAATCATATTTCTGAAGGTGAGGTGATAGTAAAAAATAACCGAATACAAGACCAAGAGAACTACTTTTAGACTGGGGCAATTATCATTCTGCGCACCACTCGTTCAAATACGCAACGTCCGCAGAATGTTACATTACTAGATGCATTACTAGCAATCTGTATGCACCATAACATACTTACAGTCAGGCAGGCTTTCCCCTTTTTACTTCAATACGGCGAAGAAAATGAAGGGTTATGAGTATTATAACCCTTATTCGGGCTATTCGGGTATCTAAAATAACAGCGTTGTGCTCGACGACGAGCTCGTTGAAGAGATGGCAAAGATTGTTACATTTAGCAGAATACCAAAACCTAAAGAAAATTGTCAAACAGTTCGATAGTTCCTTTTTAGTACGGATTGCCAAGGAGTGGAACAATCTGCCTACGTCTGTTTTTCCTGACCACTACAGTCCTGGAACTTTTAAGTGTCGTGTGAATAGGTTTCTCGTGGATGGACGTGTAACACCATAATCTTCATGCGCACTTTCCAGCAGGTGGCGTGGAAGACAAACGTCCTATCCTTACAATATTGAAAAAAAAAGTTCGACGATTAACAGTTCTTACTCACGCCGTCATCAGCGACGAGCGCTGGTGTAGTAGTATGTGATATAATTATGTCACTCGTAGCTGTTCCATCGATGAACTCTACGCTGTTGCTTAGGAGAATAGCTGGTACATGCATACGACCTCGGCTTTCATTTCAACGTATCTCTAACAGTATGACGTATAAAAATACATAAATATTTCAGCGGAGATTATTTTCATATTTCGTTCTTGTTAGAGCGTGTTTTTAGTAGTCGAGTTTTAGTATTTAAACTTAAGTTTTTATAATTTAACAAGATTACGTACAAATAAAGCCTTAAGCTACAGCACAAGCTGTAGCTTGCAGCCCTCGTTCAAAGCCTTTGACGTTTTGTACAACCCTATCAACTAACTTATTTTCTCAGAATTGTAGTCATGTTTATTTGTGAAGGCGTACAGTCACGTCTTATAAAATGTATACCTAGCAACTTATTCGGTTGTAAAAAGGTTCGAAATTGAATTAAAATGTATACATATTATTTGAAGTGACTGTAGGTACTTCCATTTAGTAGACAGAGTAATACACGGCGTTGTATTTATAAAGGTTTTAAGTTTTCAATAGCATATAGACTCAAAACTTTAAGTTCTTCTAATGAAAGCCAATAAATTAAATTATTCAATTAAAACCTTTGTTTTCAAAATAAATATACCTAAAACAAAGTTTTATCTTAGTTTTCAAACATTATTTCAATTGTGTTGTGAAATATATACCGGTAATGATTGAGCTTTGCAACTGTTAACCTGACGCTCAGTCCTTCGTAACCACGTGTCTGTGAAGATACCGATACCTTAAGTTAATGTAATAATTATACGCGATTAAATTCCGTTAAAAGGTGCTTTATTCAAATGTTCAATGTTACTGAAATTACACAGCCTCCGAATAACTTTTATTCTAATCTTAGAAGTGCTATCTGCATGAACTTTATTTTAACCCAAACCCAGTTGAATACATAATCTCTGAACGCCGCCCACAAGTTTTTATTTCCGGCCCGCTAGCGGCCCAACTTTGACACATTGACACGGTATCGTTTGCATAGGTCTCGGGTTCGATTCCGGAAATACTAGAGGTCTCAGAGGAAATAAACGGGAATGATATAAGTTAGGTAATGGGATGAAAGAAATTGATGTGATTGATGGGAAACTGGGATCAAATCATCCCTTATTTTAAGTTACGTAAGTGAATACAAACCTTAGGGTCAATTTAGTGCCAAAAGCTTTTTAAGTAAGCTGAGAGATTTAAGGTCCCTACCATCATATTCGTTAATGAGTATATTTATTTATAATTACACTTTATTGCACACAATTACAAAAGGAAAAGTTATTAAATAAAAAGAACATAAAGATAGGCACAACAGGCAGCCTTATCGCTGTCAAGCGATCTCTTACAGACAACCTTGAAATTGTTTGAAAGAAAAAAAAAACTATAAACACAAAACTTTAGTCTGTTAATGTCACTTTTAATTGCTAAAATCAAATTTTACTCAAAATAAAAATAAAACACTGTTATTTTTTTGATTTTGCCTTCAAATTGTACAGTCAGCTTCAGATAAACTGAGATGTAAAATTTAACATCTTATTACATTGTTTTGAAATAAGGACTGAACTTAGCTCTTTCTTGATTTGTAAATAAGCCAAGCTTTAGAATGGCTGGCAATTTCTTTCACGTGTAATTTATTAACCGCTTTAGTATATTGTTACATTTTTCATGCAGCTTATACAGTCAGCTACTATAGATTAATGCAACATTACTTAGAGAAAAAAATATTAAAAATATCCGTGACTCGAACTCTCTAGATCTAAATTTTATTTAAGGGTGAATAAATGCTAAATATCTTTAAAAATAATGTGATATTCATCATCTACTTTTATAATAAGAAAATAAAAAAACAAACTGGCAGACTTTTAAAAAGATGTGAAATTTATAATTTTTGTGCAGGTGACTGTACATGGGTGCTTCTTACAAGCTTCTTTGAAATAGAAAAGCTTTCTCATAATATTAAAAAGTAATGAGCTCATCATAACACATAATTAGTGCTCGTAATTATGAATTAATTAAAGTTATTAGTTCTTTTTATTAGATTGTTTTAATTTTGATGATCTATATTACCATGCTGGGAAGACCTTTGGAATATTTTAAGTTATTGTTGTATAAAGGGCTTAAGTAACAATGTGGCTCTACTTAAAGAGTTACCCTGGGTGATGTGTAATGTAATGTTTTCTTACTTAGTACCTACTTTAGTGTTCGCCATCATTGTGTGAGAAACCTTTGGGCACATTTCAAGTTTAACTCAGGGCTTAGAAAAGTATACCCTATATACAGGATGACTGGTGACAAATTTTAGATATTGAATGAGAGCACTCAATACTCGATTCTGATCATAATTATGTAATAAAAGTAGGTACTTATTGTTTCTGCAGAATTTCCATTAAATAAATAAAGAGTTTTACTAAGTCGATGACCGTTCGTGTAGCCGTCTATAACTACCTACCTATTCTCTATTGATAGCGCCGTGTGTAGGTACGTCCATACCAGTGTTACCATGCGTTGCGTAGTTAATTCTTTAACCTATGCTTAATTTTACTCAGTAAATAATTAACATTTATTAAGCTATTGCATAGCTTCTATCGCGGGCCTTGAGCGTGGGGACCGAATCCAGAAATTCCGTAACGAAAAAAACCTAACACACCCCACTCCGACCGGCACAGCGGTGATACTTTGATTTCACAAATTTACATGCGGGCTTTAATAAACAATCAGCGCCATCTACTAGCAACTTGTGGAACTTCATATTAGATCAAACGTTACTGCATTAATAAAATAAATAAATAATTGCATAAGTTGATAAAAAATGCTATGCAAAAGCTTTACCGCGGCAGTCTCCGAGTGCCACACATCTTTTTTTTATTTTATTTTGTCTCTTAATGTATGATCTAAACATGGACAGTGTCCTTGAATTTCGAAAGTGACCCATCAGTCACCCTGTATAAGTAGGTAGTTTATATGCCCGCTCAAATAGCGATATCTAGAAAAAACTGTAGTCCTACAACATTTCAATTCAACCGAATAAGCTACAAAAAGGGTAACAGAGAACCATTAATAAATTCTCACAATTTTAAACATAGATATAAATATTATAAAATTAAAAACTTTTCTATTCTCGTAAACCTTCCTAGAACTTCCTGCAGTAAACACAATACGAAGTCAAAAGTTGGAAGCTGTAAGAAACTTCTCAGTAAAATTTTATCCTGAAACGTAATATCTAGAATATTATACATAGAAAAATGAGTAATAGCATTACTTAAGGCTGTTTTCCTCGTAACTAAAGTTTTATTACTTGAAATTGTGAGGATAAAATTGCAATGTTCCACGTAATGGCGACATTACGGCGTGACCACTGCAAAACAGTAGTTAGGGGTCAAAAGTCACAGTGACCGTTAAATGACCTAAACAAAGTTGAACTTACCTGATTATCTTTGTAGTTTTGGTGTACTTTTTACATAGTAAGAATGGAAACTTTGTTTGCCATGCCAACTTGTGGAAAGCACGAAGACTTAAGCTGGTATAAGTCTATCCATGAGAAACCAATTCGACACTTGAAAGGATCTGGAAAATAATTCTTAATTCGTGTTGGCAGCAAATTTTACTACTAGTTGAATATTTAGTTTTTAAAAAAGGAAGTAATTCATCCTAAAACGTTGTCTGCAGATTCCTTAGATTCAAAGGGACGTTGAACTTATAAAACTGCCGCCGCTTGTAAAATGAAATGTGTTTCAGCTGTTATGTAAATTTTATTTCAGAAATAAGAAATGGTTTAAACAAAATGTTGTAGGAAGGATTTTTTGAAATCCCATTAAGAATGGGAAGTACTTTAAAAAAAGAAGATATAGGTCGGTCTCAACAGTAAATATAACAATTAAGTACACTTTTCATTTTCAGCAAATTGATAAGGGCTGCGCTTGTCATTGTTCTCACCTAGTAAGTGACGAACACGTGCATATTATGTACAACTCAAAACCAAACTACACCCAAGCATAGCCGAGTACTAAAACTAGTCTGATGATCGGTCGCAATGTCGTTTGTTTCCTTTAAAAATAACAAAATAAAAGTGGTGAATATTTAGCATATATGGCATCTTATACAAATAATGAGGCTTCAGAAGTAACGCCCATGTGTCCATGCCATATTCACACTTAATGAAGACTGCAATTAAAAGTATAAAGCTTTTCTAGGCTTTATTCCAGCTTCCTCACGTACAATAGAGCGCTAGATTTACTCAAAGACCAACGACATCTTAGTCATTAAATACAGAAACTACTCCACAGATCTATATAAAAGTAGAGAAACCACCACCATTATTTAATTGATTATTCTACTTGGTGTATAGGTGGTGCTTTAAATAATGATAGATTATGATGCGTTTCTGACCAAGATGGACTCATTCTCATCACCAGCATCACCTTTTTTTTCAATTACAGGGCCATGAGTTTCCCCCTGGGTAGTGGCCTCATCATATAAGAATAAAATCCTTCGTTTCAATTACACAAAACACAGAATACACAATTTTATAAACATTAAAAACACAGTACAAAGTAATAAAAAGGTATTATAAAATAAAAATAACTTAAGAATGAAGACCTAAAACCTTTACGCTTTGATATTAACAGACATATGCATGTAGGTGCTACATTTATATTTGAGGCGAGTGTGTATGTATCATCATCTTCAAAACTCTTTGTAATGAGCCCATTGCATGGCCATAAGTCTCTCCCCTGGGCGGGGGACTCAGCATCATCAACACAACTCTTTGAAATGATCTCATAGCAGGGCCATGAGTTTCTTCCCCGTATGACGTAGAGTACTTTGCACTGATCAATAAGTTGACTTGTTGGGTCTACATTAAATAAGTCTGTGTACTGAACCATGTTGCGCTATGAAGCATTAAGCTACGAGGTTCACAGACTCCGCGAGGTCTAAGAAACGAAAGTTATTTTTGTATTTTGTAACAATCGTAAATATTGTTGTTATGAGAAAATACCAAGCTCACACTGTACCGAACGCTATTCGATTTAGAAACGATTACGTCTTCATAGTATTGTCTTGTTTTTCACGATCCATTACCTACATATGTATCAATACTTAAAAAAAAACTTTGTTGCCCTTTTTGAGGAGTGTGAATTTTGACATTATTTTAGTTACAGTGGATATTAAATCCTAATCTTTGTGTTGCCATGACAAACAAAAACCAGACTTATATATTTTAAAACAGAATTTTAGTTCGACAATTAATATTCCATGCACACTTCAAATCCACTATTGAGAAGAAAAGCAAAAACATAAAATTTAAGAATTTTGGCCGAATTTCGATCACTGTGCGTTCGCTTGTAATAAAGAAAAGACGTATAAAACTGGTTTTTATCCTAATGTTAAAATTAAACGCTCGAATTTTAAGTCTAGTGTCAAACTAAGTTGCTTCAGAATGAGATTTTGTTAGCTACTGTTGAGTTTAAAGTCTCATAATTTTACCTAAAGTTAGAGATTGTAATGTCGAAACGAGAATTAAACAATGAATGAAGAATGGGATAGAAAACTGCCCACTTATTCCACTAGAGGCGCTGATTACGTTTGCCCCATAACAACTGTCAAATACCATATTAAAAGTTCATTTTATAGTGATTTTTATCAAAAATGCTTCATTTCGTAGTCATAATTTTATAGAAAATGGATACCACAGTTTCTTAGAGGATATACAGTTGCTTTGTTTGTGGATTACTTTACTTGATTTAAACTTTTGTGGAAATGTACAGAAGGCAGCAGATCAAGCGTTACATTACCGGTCAAATTTCCCCAACCAATTTTAACTTATTGTCAAGGACATAGAGTTCAGATTCAAGTACAAATTTTTGACTTTTTTACATAGGATGTTTTGACTTAATTGAATTATTTTGTATGAAAAATAAAAACAAAAAAAAACTTAAATTGAAAAATTGTTCATATGTTATTTGATTCTATTACATGGTCCCATAATAACCTAGAGTTATTGGATTATTATTTGGCAAACGCAATTACGAACGACGTCATTTACTTTGTGAGTTTTTTTCTGTTTAACGAGGCGAAAATATTAAAATTATAAAATAGACCATTCTAGACAATATTGTCGGTTGGTGATAATTTTAGTTTCACCCCATATTAGTAACTACGAGAGAGGAGTAAAGTTCTGGTCACAGAATTTGAAGTCGTCGTGGCGCCGTGGTTACTGTGTATATCAAACAATATCGCAGGTTAAGCGACGAGCGGTGCGATCGTACCTGGATGGGTGACCGCCGACCATTAGTTTCTCACGGCGACTTCCGTGCTTCGGAGGGCACGTTAAGCAGTCGGTCCCGGGTGCTGTATACAGTAGCTGTTAGGGATTGTCAGGAGCCATTTCGGCGCCCTGAAAATTCTGACATCCAGCACCCAGCACCAGGCCAACTTGGTGGATTATGGTCTATACCTCCTCGTCACCCAGAGGAGAGACTCATAGACTCATAGCCCTGCAGTAGGCTTATAACAGAGTTGTAATAATGATAATGATGAACCAGAATTTAACTGTTTTCACTTAGGTACTACAAGGCGCACCCAAACCTTACGGTACCTATAAAAGATCAAGCATATTATTTCGCGGTTTACCCTGCGTGGCTACTGTACCCACAGGAATTGAATATAGCGATATTATTAATTGTGTTTAAAAAAGTAATTTTCTGATTTTTAAAATCAGTTAACTCGTTTTTGAGTTCATTCAATACAAACATATAATTCTTCAAAAGTATGAGAAAAGTTTGCATAAGATAAAATCTGGAGTTTGACACTTAAGTGTTCTGGGTAAAATTATCAGATTAAACAATACTTTAGTTTAAATTAAGCTATGTACCTAGTTAATGTTAGTTTTTGTGTTTTATATTTCTTGTAGATTTAATTGATGTACGATAATACTTGCGATTACTACTTAGCGATACTACTAGCGATACTACTTTCCTACTAATCGGTGATTATTTATCGTTAACTTATACGCCTCCCGAAGCAAGCTTGCTAGTCATAAATAATATGACTGGCTTAAATTTATGTTTTAATGCGAGCGATATAATTTATTAATATATCGATAAATGCTGTTTCCTTTGACAAGCTTTGGAGAAATATTTGTTTGTTGCAGAATAATTTCAGAAACTACAAGTCATATTCGAAAAAATCCTTTCTTTTGGGGAAGTTTATAGAAACACCTACGACTCCTACAAGTCAAATCTTATGGTGCGTACAGATTGCTAGTAATGCAACTTGTAATGTAACATTCTGCGCACGTTGCGTATTTGGACGTGTGGTGCGCAGAATGTTACATTACAAGTTCCATTACAGCAATCTGTATGCACCATTACGCAGGTAAAATCACGAGCGATTGGACTCCTATATAGGGTCGCCATATAATAGCCAATAATATATTAATATCAAAATGACTTATGAGTGGGTCATAATTACGAAAAATAAAAAATTTAAATTAAAGGTTCAAAATAAGTGATCAAAATTTAAGTTTGATCTGTAGTTTATGACTACACAACAAGTAATAAAAACGTGTCCATATAATTGTGTATAGTCATAAAACCTAGATTAATCTTAAATTTTACTCACAGAGAACAATTTTGAAATTTTAATTTATGAAAAATAATGAAAAAAAAAATTTTGGAATTCAGCCTGCTATTTAATTATAATTGACTATTATATGCGGACCCTGTATATTTTTTTTTATAAAGTATGGATGGGACGTTTGTCTTCCATGACACCTGATGGAACGTGATCATCCACGAGAAACCTATTCCCTCGACGCTTAAAAGTTCAAGGACTTTACTGGTCAGGGAAAATAGACGCAGGCAGTTCATTCCAAACCATTGCGACCCGTATCAAAAAGGAACTGTCGAAGCGCTTCGTTCGACTTTTCGGAATATCTACCACATACGGATGGAAGTTCTGTCTGCGTCTAGTAGTCCGATGGTAAAAAGGTGAGGGTTCAATTTGTTCAAACAGAGCACTAGCGCACTCACCAAAATGTATCCTGTAGTACACGGTTAAACAAGCAACCTTATGACGACGCTCTAGGGTCTGCAGTTTTTTGGTTGTAAGGTCGACTTAATTTGTTAGTTTACGGGCTCTTCGGTCAACGGAGTTCAGCGCTTCTTCTAGAGTTAAGTATATTGAGTAAGGCTTTATGTCACAAATTCAAATGAAAATACAGTATAATAATATGCCAAGAAGCCAACGTCAGTAGCACAACCTTAAAATCATCTGGAACCTCGTCAGCCTGTCAATCAAAAATGATGCATCACAATATACCTAACTGCATGATAATATTTTATCGAATATAGTAATGTCGGTTTTCAATATGACTAACAGCTACGACCTACGTAATGGAATTGTTGTGAAAAATAGACATCCATACACTGACATGTTTATTCATGGTTATTGAAACACCAAGGTGGAAATTTTCCATAAAATAATCAACGATTGCAGTGCATTAAAAAACCGACTTCACGTCCAAATTTTGGCTGATATATAAGGTCGTCAAGGTAAACGATCTCCGAAATCATAAATATTTAAAAAAAATATGTGACCAACTGTGAAGTCCTCTATCATATGAAACAAGAATTATCAAAATCGGTTCACTCAGTCCAAAGTTATGAGGTAATAAACATAAAAAAACATACAGACGAATTGAGAACCTCCTCCTTTTTTTGAAGTCGGTTGAAAAGTGTTAACCCCTTCATTAGTAGTCCTTTAAATAAGAAGACGTTTAATTTGAACCGCGATTTAGCTACGTCTTGCAGCTATTTCATCTGTTCGCAGGAAAATCGGGCAGGTTTTTTTATATTGAAGCGCAGCATATTATGTAAACACTACGGAGTACGGATTACGGATCGTCAGTAAGTACGATTAGTATGATGACACGTACAATCACACTACTATTTGCGTTGATTAGCTAGTATTTGGCCATCATTATATGTATTATTATGAAAGCAAGCAATGTTTTGTTCGCCAATCAGGTAATTGAATTTAGCCCTTGTATCCGAGCGCAAAACGTAACATTTAAAACGTGACATTTTAGACGTTTTGTTGTTATTAGTATTATAAAAGCTAAAGTTTATGGGTATCTGGACTTTGTATGTATGGATGTTTGTTTCACAATCACGGCACAATCTTGAATATAGCACATAGGTTTCTTTTTATCCTGATATTCCCGCGATATTAGATAGTAAAAACAGCTAGTTTAACAAAGGAAGTAATTAAATTTTCCTTGTATCAGGTAATATTGCCAGCGGGAACACCGAATTAATATAATTGGGAGACGCTACTTGTAGAAGTAGATGAGGGTGTTATTATAAAATATTAATTACCAAGCTGATATTGCGGCTTCACCCTCACTCACAATCCTCGATTTTTGGAATTTAAATAAATTATCCTATTTATTATTTAAGACTCTGAACTATTTCTGTTAGTAATTTCATTTTAATTCACTCTTGCCTTTTGTCTGGAAAATACGACAGTCATCTGTCGATACGTACGTATAGTTTTAAAAACTTTCACCTTTATAATATATCAAGTTTCCTTATAGATACTAAGAGTTTTTATTTATATCGGTAAGATTGCTTTTTGGAAAATTGTGTTTATCCGTAAACATCAAATACAGATGAGCATACTAGTTCTTTTTCCTGTTCCTTTGCTTATTAAAAAAAAAGTTTTTTTGAACATATTTTATCGCGAAATCCAAATCTAAAGCTGATTACAAAGCTTATATAGCCTTCTACTGGACTACCTACGAGTACCCACTTCAAGCTATTCTTTCTGCTCGTAAATACATAAATTTTATGAAAAACACATCCAGAGCAAAGCAAGAATACATGTGCGTTGTGTGCAGACAAATATCTGTGTGCGAGGATCGAACCAGCGACTTCTGGCGTCTAAGGACACGTTTAAGCACAGACGCCGAGTCGTTTCGTTACATCGCCGGCTTCACTTTAAACCAGCAGATGGTTAAGCCATAGTCATAGTCCCCATCTCCATGTCCACGTTCACGTCCTTTCTATATTTACGACTATCCTCATCTCCATCCACATTATCTGTATTCTCTCTCACCTCTATCGCTACGTAGTCTAGTACTTGATTGCCTAATGTATAAATATAATAGTAGACTCCAGAAGATCACCAAATCGGTCATGGGTCAATGTGTACGCTTTATTTTATAATAAAATTCCAAAATATTTAAGATTAAACCTTCGATAGATTTAAGGATAAGTGTTATGTGAAAAGGTTTACTATAAGATATCCGGATGCAAGAAGATGGGATTCCCTGGCTGTAAATTGTTATTGTGTATTTTTTTTCTTATTTTTAAAAGATGATTGCTGTTGAGTTACTTGCCACTTCTTCTCAACAGATTGACTTTCCGAAGTGGTGGTAGATTCAGTTCAATTTGTAAATTGTTTGACTTATTTCAAATGTATTTAAATTAAAAAAATATTTTTACGTTATACTTAAGAAATAAAGAATATTTGAGTTTGAGCCAGCAATGTAGTAATGGTGCGTACAGATTGCTAGTAATGCAACTAGTAATGTTACATTCTGCGCACGTTGCGTATTTGGACGTGTAGTGCGCAGAATGTTACATTACAAGTTCCATTACAGCAATCTGAACGCACCATAAAAAGGCACAATGCCCAGCGCGACACGCCGCCTCTCCTTACACGTGCCCTAAGGCAAACATTGTCCACACCATACATTGCTACAGCGGTCATCACCCTTTAAACTAACGTAGCTTGGGCAATGGGTCTTTCCCTTGGGGGTCGACAAGGCTTATGGCCAAATATTCTGAGCTAGCGTTTTAAATTCAGTTCAGACTTACAAACCCTTACGATCGCTGTGTAAAAGTTTACCCAGTTTACCCAGAATCTAAGACTTAAGTGCCATTTGCATGGAAGTCGTAGTAACAATTTTAATGAATCCCAAAAAGGGAGTGAAGCTTTTGTGTGTGCAACAAGTTTATGAAGCATATCTTTTATGAAAAGCCAGTTCTTCCTTAAGCCCACGTCTCCGGTGTTTCATAATTATATTATAATTCTCATGATTATTCTTTCGTTATATAGGTTGCATAGTCAAAATAATTCAAGCTTTAATTACATGTATGTCTTTTGACACATGTAGAATTTCTTCATAAAGTTAAGAAAGAAACACCATTTATTCGGCAAACAAGAAAAAAGTTAACAAACGAAAATGAAATACTTTATTTAAAAATCTCAGCAAAGTGCCTACAGCAGCCTTGACTGTGATGCCGAATTTCGGCCCCAAATATAGGTAGCAAGGACAGTGATATCGAATGCAAAATATATTTAGCAAATTCTACGGTAATTTCAGATAAAAACCCATTCAAACGTATAAAGAGACCCTACAGTTTCATTTTATTAGTATAAATAAAAAAAAGTAATTAATTTGAATAAAACTACTTTTTAACCGGATTAATCGCGTATAATTTCGCGTATAATAGGATAAAATAACAAATAATATTTATCTTGTCATTTCGACTATTTATCGATGGTTGCATGCTAGCCCTGCTGGTCTCAAAGACCGGAATCGTTTTTTATATCTTAATCATTGAACTTTTGGTATTCGTTCAAGCAGGATATATCTCCCGGCGGAAAGAAACCGTAGAGCGATATAAGCTGGGAATAATGATTCATGAGACACAATTTGTCTTGTTCTTATATTAAGTTACCCATACTGACCCACCAACAATGGGCTCCATAAAACCCAGCTCTGAAAAGTTTAGGAAAGTTCGAGTTTATTTTCTTTCGTATTTGTACGTTCTTGGAAAAACCCATAATCCGAAAGTATATTTCAAAAACTTTTCGAAAATGGCGATAGATTTTGAGTGTCGGATATAGATAGGACGTGGTTTTTAAAGGCAGTAAAAAATATATGATTTGATTAATGCTGTATATGTTTTCATTATATTACCCATAAATTATGTAACATGTTTACAGGTAATGTAGTTTGGCATCATTTACTTTCCTATCTATAAGCCACATACCATCAGGACGATCTAGTGCATTTTCGCCAGATTTCATAAACAAAAATAAAATACTAGAATTGAAAAGTAAAGTTGAATCAAAAAACATACTTACAACTGCTTGAATATTTAAACGTTCACAATTCTCGTAGCACCAAAAATGGTATACCCAATCATAAATAATGTATGAAAAATACTTCTAAACGTTTTATACAGTGAGAAAATTTAGTTTTTACTAGCTCACCTAGATGGAGCCACGTTTATGTCGTCATAAAACCAGTCTCATGTGTGTTTATAAATTAAACATTCTGTTGGACATGCGTCCACACACGTACGTTGTTTGAATGTAAATACCACTGTTTGGTAACACCATGTGGTGATAAAAAGACGTTGGAGTCTGTTTTTTCATACTATTAAATACCTTTTGTACTCTCCGGTTTTTAAGGCTTTTATTATATAAAAGCTTACTCAGACTTGTACTCTACTTGAGTCAAACAATTTTTTAACAGTTCTCTATGAGGAATTGAAAGCGATTCTGCGAATGAGTCTTGATCACCCTTAGGAAAGCTTTCAATATACGCTTGTAGCTACCTGTAGCGATGCTATATGGCAATAGAAAATTACGACAATGACGACACGATTTTTGAACCTAGATCGCACTATCACAACTTCTATAGCGGCTAGGACATATAAAGCTCCCCGACAACAAACGTCGTCGGGGTGTGGCCCTAGGCCTGCCATCCCTTTTCTTTGGAGCGGTAAGAACAGTTCCTACACGTGCTTTAGTAGGTACGTGGTTAAAGGAAGCAACTGGCTAGTCTTAAAACACTGTCGAAACAAATTATCTCCAAGCAGTTCTTGGATTAATTAGTCGTTCGTTGGATTCTCAACTTAGTAGTACTGAGAAAAGAAGAGATATCATGGAGAGATGCGACTATTCACAAGCTAACACAGATTAATTTCAGATTCGGTAGAAAACTAATTGTAATATCCTCTTATTACCTACCTACATTTCTTACTTAGGTACAAGACAAAAATTATTCAAAGAATTATAAAGGAAACAACTATCCACCTTTATTGCATAAGTACCTATAGATTTGCCTGAGCATCAGACCACATCACAATCCACAAATTGAAACAGCTATTGAGCAATATTTACAATTCAGATCCAATTAACGAAATAGGCAATACAGTGCATAGCCAAACAAGAAACGTCTCGACATAAATCAAGTGCCGGTTTAACAATTGCTAGTTATTTGAGCATCAGTTTAATGCACACTTAGCCAATTATTAGCATATCCTGTAGTGATGCAATATGAATTAAAATAAACGGGTCTGGAATGCGCGTGAGATGGCACTTGAGACAGTGGCTAGTGGGCCACTTCAATCTTCTTGTTAGTTATAGTTAATGATTGAAGAAGGGTTTCGAATAATCGAAAGGTTTAATTAAAACGACTTGCTAGTAATAATCAACAAAATAAGAATGACAATCTCAAATATAATAAAAGTTAAATTTTAGATAAATATTTTAAATCCAAAACAAGTGTAATAAAATGATTTTATTCGTTTAAAATAGAGCGGCTAGATTGTAATGTCATCCTGACGCCTGCCACTCCACAGCCCCCTGAAAGATTTCGAAACGTCGAAAAAAATTAAAGGTATTAAACTTTTTTCTTACAATTTATGGAGTGTTGGGTTTCACTGAAGCTGACCGTCATCAGTAACATTACAAGTACTAAATTGAATATTTTAATGGTTTATCGGGACATCAAGAATTCAGAATTATTTTATTAAGTAACAAAAATGTATACAGTCATGCCAATAACATGCCAATTGAACCTTGGAATGGAACATAAAAAATGGAAACATTTATCTTTTTCTTCCAATCTTCAGAATCAAAACACAAAAGTCCAAAAGCTACTTTTAACCGTTTCCTTTCGTACAAAAACTTTAGTTGACATTTATTAAAAAACCACCGAACTTGGAGAAAATCGTCGGCGTTCCACAGGGCTTGGTTTTGGGTCTACGCATAGGATAATCCCTTGACGCAATTTGTCAGACCCCACGAAATGACCGCAGATTTTTCAACTTTATAGGAACCTCTTATGTGGCGTACTTACTTTTTATAAGGATTATTTTAGCCATACAGGATAATTCTGTGGCATTTATGTTTACTCAAGTACCTACGGACGTGTTTGTAGTGATTTTTAAAAGATAACATGAAGTGGTTTAGGAAAATACTGTTTGAACCGAATTAATCGAGTATTATTGTAATACGTGATGAAAACGCGTGACACTTCGTACAACACACTTATTTACAAACATAAAACTCATGAATTACTAGAAAGTTAATATTATTGAGTAACTTACCTACTTCCCAAGCCGAACAGCCCACAGTATTACCTACTGATCCTTGTGACAAAACCGCATAATCCTAGTGAAACCTTAAAATTATACTGACCGACTTTATACGGTTTATTTGTGACCGAACCCGAAATATGATTAGATGAAACCCCGTGTTATTTTGTGTTTTTGTTTTACATTACCTATGTATTTTGAGACTGAAAGAAAAATAAGTATGTATTTCTTCAACCATTGTCGTAGTAGCGTTCATGTGAAAGGTAAAAAATATTGGTATCATGGCATTTTTGTAGGGAAATGCTAAATATCTCATTTTTTTTAATTATAATTTCAGCAGTCTAAAATATTGGTTCAAGAGCGCCTCTAAAAGATGAGTTCATAGAAATCAATTTGCTAACGTTAATGTCAAAACAGTAGGAATGTAAGAAGAAATACTTAAGTATAGACTCTTGAAGGTTTTCATTCATAGTTCACTAACTTAAGCCTGTATAATAATGTCTCTAAAAACTTTTAATATTTCTCGAATTACATTTCAAGATATTACAAAACAAAAATTGTGTATAAATAATTTTAATAAAATGTCACAAAATATTATAAATATGCAAAAAAAATATTTCTACTCTTTGTAGCAACATTACTTTCCTTTTTCATAAAAAGAGACCGCAATGACGGGAGTAACTCAGTAATTTCTAAGCAAAGGTTTTTTGTTTACCTTACCATGCGAGGGAGAAACTTCATAATATAATTTTACATCTGCAATATTCCTGCAATAATGATCTTTATTGACAGGGATACAAGGGTTGCGATGTTTTGAGATACATCCCCCTTATTTGAAGAGCCATTCTGCATACTTGAGTCTGAAGAGCTGTTGACATGGTGTATTTTATTGAAGACTAGACAGTCCTTCACTTTTTTCTATGGAGTCGATGGGTTAAGGAAATTTTAGTTTACTTGATAATTTAGAAATATTAATTTCATTTCTTTCGAATAGATTGTAACTCCATTTGATTTGTAACTCGTGTCATTCAAATATTAAAAATGAATTAAATCTATAAATTGTGAATTTACTACAAATTCATACATGCATATGATACAAACAATTTATGCCAAAACGAATGTTAATTATAGGTAATATTATCACCAGTGTGTGCCAGCAATAAAAAAGTTAACAAATAAAAATCTGTATAGCAATTTAATGTTAAAATTAATGAAAAAGAAAATATGTAAATTAGGGGTTCACACTATGATACGAACATATACAGTGGAATTCAATTTGAAACTGAATCTTAGACATCTTACACTTAATTCATTAGAATGGAGATTACAGTGATGGATGACTGATTGTATGAGATAAATCTTGGGTTGAAAAATTTAAATTCAATGTTCTAGTAGGTACTTTGTAAAAATTTAAAATTATTAGAACTTGGCAGTTGTCATAATACAATCTATATGATATATCTGCAAGTATACATGTACCGTACATATTAAGAACAAAACATTATCAAACGAGATTTTGGACGTCTTTTGACTTACTTTTTAGTTTACAAAAAAAATATTACTTATACAATTTATTTAATAAAGGAAGGCAGACAAAGACGAAAATATTAGAAATTGTTTTTATTTGCCTTTTTCTGTCCAAACAGTAAGTGATTATTTCTTATTTTTATTAGGTTTTTCAAAATATCATGGTACCATGTTTGGATTTGTTTTTTTTTAATGATGCAGGTGAAATTATTTAGAACACTTCCACTCCGATAATACCTAGAACTGGTTGGGGGCAAGATTGTTGTTTCTGGTAACAAAAGCTTTAGTTTCGATGAAAAAATAACCGCAACAAACAACTATTAGCTTTTGCAGATGACTAGCCACATAGAACTAGACAAACTATTGAAACACTCAATACCCTAAGAGAATTGAACATCATACAAACGATCCATTTTAGTAATTCACGAAAATTGGTCAAATTTCTCCGCATGGCGACCACTATCAATGGAACCCTTGTCAAATATTCACCAAAAGCCACTCCAGATCAATCATTCTGGTCACCGCTTAAATCATTGTGAAATTCTATTCAAAACACGAGGCTTTTAGGCGAAACTAACGTTAATTTAGTCTTTAGGGTAATTTGACAGATACTCGAAATTGAGAGAATTTAAGTCATTCATTAGTCCTCAAATTTGGGACTTTTAATAAACTGTGTACAGATAGATATGTTTCGGATAGAAATGAGAAATAGTTTGTGACCTTTCAGGAAATATAGGCTTTTCCAGCTCGCATTATGGAACGTCACTCTGGCTTAACATCTACTCAAGTATAGACCTTTTGAAACATTTGCTTAGAGAATTGTAAGCGAATTTTTACTTGAGTTCAGATCAACGATTTTTTTTTATAATATAGGCCTTAGACTTGGGTTGGCAACTGCTTCGACTAGCTATCTATAAGGGGAGAGACTAATGCCCTGCAGTGGGCTCATTACAAAGAGTTGTGATGATAATGATGTATAAGTGACGACCACTTTGGAGATGGTATAAACCTGTCTGCCTCAGACGCCAGTGGTTGCGGTTTCGATTCCCGCACGGAACAAGAAAAAAAAATGTTCCGTGTCTGGTGTTTATCTGTTTATGTATTTATATTCTAGTTTCCCCCCTAGTTGGCTACATGGTATCCCAAAGCAAAATCTATGCTTACTTTGGGGCCATGTTGTTGGTGTGATTGTCTGGGGATTTTAATATTTATTTTTATTTTAAGTTGTTCTGTCAATGTGTCCAGCGGGGCTAGCATGCTACCGTCGACAATGATAAATCGGGCCTTTTATCGATATTTTCTTAGAATATGGTATTTAGTGTAAGTAATTTATTAAGACTATGACATATTTAGTTCTGTAGTCTTAATCATGGTATCAAATCGAGTAATTCTATCTATTATGGTGCGCATATTAGCTTACATAATAGGATAAAATAACAAAATAATATTTATCTTGTCGATTCGACTATTTATCGATGGTTGCATGCTAGCCCTGCTACTAGTGTCGATTCGAAAGACAGCAATATCTTAACGATAAACTATATTTGAGCGATGACTTTAAAGCAAACAGCTATCTTTGTCACTCAATATCTACCGTCCTGTCCACAATCGAACCAATACTTCTATAATATAGATGACAGTATTACTAACCTCTACACAACCAGTTCCTTTAATATGACATTTGGAAAATTAAGCTATTACACAAAATAGCCTACGTGATCTGCTTACCACACTTTCAATTTCATCCCCCCACTAGATATATGGAGGTGTGACAGACAGACAGACTGATAAAGCGGCACACTCAGTGGGTTCCGTTTGCAGCAGTGAAGATTATTTATAACGGCTATTTCAAACTATTGTAGAAAAAACGTGGAGAAAATCAATATCTTACAGGTACTTCCTGTAAGAAATGGAAGGAAACGCAAAGGATTGTTCAATGGATACATTGATATTCACTTATATCTAAAACGGTTTCCACACGTTAATCCTCAAAAGAAAAAAACTAATTCTTAATGGTTATTTTTTAAATTCTAATTTTAAAATATTTTTGTAGAATCTGTACATCATGTGTGTCGTTTAGAGGTCGGACCTCTTTACTTATCCACCATCTATAAAATCTACGCTAGAAAATGTATAGAGAAATTTTATTGCACAGAAATCTGAAGTGGTTAAGATAAGTGAGATTTTCTTGTGCTGATGATGATGAGGCTTTGATTGTAGGTATCGCATAGATTAAATAAAGTTGAGTAATCCGTAACCTACATATTTTATACAGGTGAATTAAGTTTATAGAGAACAAGCAGTGAATGATTGCTCGTTCTCTATAAGCTGAATTCTAAAAAATATCTTAATGAAATACAACCTTCTTCAATGTAAGGTAAAAACATTCCAACAAATACAATGAAACTTTTAACTTAATCATATTAGTACCTTGCTAATTAAGTTCTTTTAGCTTGATGAGGTATAACAATAAGAAAGATTTGTTAAATTTAAGTGTGTTGAAACTTGAGTTAATTTTGCCAAAGTTTCAGATCACATAAACGAGAACTTTAATTTGTTTATTTTTCGAAATTTCAATCTGTGTATTACAAATTGCTATTTATATTAGCTTGCTTGACTGACATCAAAAGATACACTTAAAAATGCTCCATCATATCTCCATACTTTAACAAAGACTTATAACTTTGATATCAAAGCGTGGTCCAAAAGAAACTCAAGATCTAAAGAAATCAAGAATAGCAAATTTATTTAAATAAGTTTCAACTTGCCTTTCAGGCCCTGCCCGGATTGTAGGTGACAAAAAGAACAAATTAAGTCGAACTGCTTACGACATCATTCTTGTGATTTAAATAAAATAGACAAAGAAAATAAGTTGAAAAAAAAAAGTAAATAGAAATCATATGAATAATTAATTCCGCTTATGGTAGATCTGACCTAGGTCCGACCACCCCTGGGTAAGGTGATATAAATGCCACTAATATGCGGTTAGTGGTTGCTGGGGGGTAGCCCAATATCCGAATGTGATCGTGTCGGCATAGATTCTTGAAGAGCCCGTTGCTTCCTTAACCTGTGTGCATTCATCTTTGATTGACGTCATCATCACACAGTGACTATAGTTGATCATTTGGCCAACTTCACCGCTCAAAAAAACTACGAGTAAGCATATCTTAGATAAATTGAATCATCAAAAAAAAAACATAACTTTTCACCATATTTATTTTAAACCATAGAAATGCATTAATGCATAGAATTAATTTTCAACCGACTTCCAATTTTTTTTTGAAACAATATGTATGATTTCGAAGAATGTTTACGTGGATGACATTATTAGTTGGCCAAAGTGTAGACGTGAAGTCGGTTTTTTAATGCTCTGCATTCGTTGATTATTAATATTTCTACCATATAATTCCAACTATTTTAAAATACGTTCTTCCAAAAAGGGTCGGATGTTTTATGTAGCTCCTATATATTATATTTCTCTCCTCATAATACATTTGATACCGCAACAAAGCCGGATCAGTAACTAAGCCCGAAAAATGGACTCACACCTGCTCGCAACACCTCGATATATGGCAGCGAGGTCGATAAATGGCGGCGAGGCACGGGATTCGATATCACAATGGAATTCCCCGCTATTGTTACACAACTTAACGTTGACGCCTTATGTTACTACCATTGTGTCTATGTACGTGCTAAATGATTTATTCAAATAATATATTTAATGTTCTATCTAAATATATATCTACAGTTACCGATTGGTAAAGAAATTATTTTGGCTGAAAGAAAATCTTTGTCGGAACGACACTCTCGCTTAGCAATAGATTAAGTTTTGGCTAACAATAATGATGTATACATATTAATATACAAATGCGGAATAGTTTGTTTCGAAAACTAACTGGTAGATTTGAAAAAATGGAAAAATATATTTGGTATACCTACATTATTATTTCTATCAAAAAAATCCTATAGGGAGAAAGTTGTGGGGTTTGCTGGTAGTTGTTCAATAAAATACATTTTTAACACTCGTCGCTGACGTCTGAAAAGGCTCCGAAACGTCTAGTAAAACATGTTATGCTATAGAATCTGTCTTCAAAAAACGTAATTAATTAGATATATGCAGTTTGTTAAAACCTCTACTGCACGAGAATCGAGGATTCTTTGAAGGCTTTACTGCTTGTTCGGAATTAACTTTTTCTCTGATATAAGATCCCAGAAATAGGGTACGAGTTCTTTGCATTCTATGCGTTGGTGAAATATATGTTTCCTAAGCTCACTTTGAAAGATTTTTGCGTGGTATAAAGTAAGGTATTATTAATAAAAAGAAGCAGTATTTTAACTTAGCGGGATTTTCAGTTTCGTTACTTGTTTATTAATAGTTCAGTGAAGGTTAGGAGTATAGAATAGACTAGATCGACCTTATTGTTCTGTTTCAAAAATCTTCTTTTAAAAGTCCTTAAAATACTTTATACGGGATTTATTGTCAATTTCAATTCCAAGAATTTTTCGTGGAATATAGCAATCTGGATTATGGTTGTAGTTTTTTTTTATTGCAATTCGAGTATTAAGATTACATTTGGAAGTTTCTTATTAGGAATAATTTAATGAATTTCAAATTATCAAAGGAGAAAGGCTATGATTAAACATACCCACTATAAGTATATTGAAATTAAACTCTTTGAATAGTCTCTGGAAGGTTTAAAATCTGCTTCACTACTTCCATACGGATAAGCTTGGCACAAACTGCAACTAATGCGAATGAATTATGAATATATCCCGCTTCATGGATGAATTTCTTTTGCTCCATCGATATGTTTTTGTTGTGTTTTTTTTCTTCTTCAATCTCTCCTGATGTGAGAATGTTAAAATGTTGTCGGAGCTACAATTGAACATTAAATTCAAAATTTCTTTATTGGTAGATTTCATTCACCTAATACCTACTTAATCGACGCAAGAACGATTATACGAGTACGATAATAAAGTGAAACACTCATATTAGTCGCTTTTTACATAATTTTTATTCAAGGAATATTCAGTAAAATCAACTACTATAAAAAGTTATTTTGCTAATTCCGCGACTTGTACTTGCACTAGTGATGCAGGATTTTCATGCGTAAGTTCACCGCCCTCCCTCCCTCAAGCAAGAAGCAAGACATGCAATGAACACACACCTGGAAACCCACACTACAAGCTATCACCGACACGTGTTTCGCTTCAACCAGAAGCATCCTAAGGGCGCAACGACCACCACCGAACTCAATTCAATCAATTATATCAGTAAAATCATATCAAAGAATTAAATAAGTTTATTTGAGTTCTACATACTATGTAAAGACACCGAAGTTAGAATGTAAATATAGGTTATTATCTATAGATACACGGTCAAAAATTGTTATGTATTACCAGAAATTAAATAAGGAAATATTTGATAGCTATGTAGCCTATATTAAAACACAACGAGCAAAAATCGATTCTGCTTGCCTACACATAGTTATCAGACATAATAATCTTCCAAATAGCAACCCAGTCCTAGAATAGCAGGGCATTGTATCGCTTTCAGGGTTCAGACATCAGAGCACTTACCATCCCCTTAATTAAGGGGAGGCAATGTAGGCACTCGGTCGTGGTGCCATTCAGTCGGGCGGCAGATAGCGACCCCCTCGGTTAAATCTGTTTCTTCATGCAGTTTTGCAACGGTGTAGAGTGGTTTAGCAATTTGCACGTTTTCATATCTCGGTATGTGTAGACGCGCTTAATTATGATGAGGTGTATTCGTTTGGAAGCAACGGTATGGGTTTTTAGAACTTGAATATATGGTGATCAAAGTGATTTTGGCGGCAGACTTTTAAGTAACTTTTCTTCTTTTGAGACTTTCTTTGCTTAAAGAGCTAGGTATTGAAATTACCAGATTTAAATCTCTGCCGTTCCATTAATGTAGAAACCTTCGAAATAATCAAAGACGGTTTTTTTCATAGGATGAAATATATATCCATAGTAACTCATATTTAATTCGGTCAACTTAAGTTAAGTCTTAGCATCGCTTTGATATGGTATTTGCATGAATAGCTATGTAGTGCTTGTATTTTTTATGTATTGTATATATAGGTACGTTAATAAAGTGTATGTTATATCCCAACAGTGCCTTTGGTTAATATCAAACGCAGGATTACACACTAATAAAAAAGTGAACGTTAAGTAAAACAATTCCATATATAAATAATGAACACACAGATAAACCAATACCTTCACAATTATTTCCTTCGCGACTACCCATTCTTGCACGTAACACCTCAAGACACGACCATTTAAAATAAATAGTCGGTCGATTTAATTACAACTGTAGTCCTATTAGCTTGGAGCAAAAACTAGAGAAACCGGTAGCGACTAGGGGTCGCTATACGTTTCTTATTATAAAAGTCTTTGAGCGAAAGGCGCTGTTTGGCGACACCAAGTTTATATTGGAATTCGAAGAAACAGGGGAAAACAATAGATCGATACCTTATCAATTCAATTCCTGTTTTTGCGATGTTTTCAAAGGAAGAATATTGTATGAAAAGGTGATGGTAATCATAACAGAAATTAAAGATTTAGACTGCAGTATAGGCAAAGTAAAAAAATGTCTCCGATAGGAAACATCCACCATACTTTATCATTCTTATTTACAAGATTGACTGCAATCCCGTCACCAGTTGCATTTACAGCTGTACCTATACAGGGTCCGCATATAATAGTCAATTATATTTTAAAAGCAGATTAGGTATGATGAGTGGGTCTGAATTTCAAGAAAGCTTTTTTTTTCAATATTATTCATAAATTAAAATTTCAAAATTGTTCTCTGTGAGTAAAATTTAAGATTAATCTAGATTTTATAACTATACACAATTAGATGGACACGTTTTTATTACTTGTTGTATAGTCATAAACTACAGATCAAACTTAAATTTTGATCACTTAGAAGAATTTATGAAAAATATTTAAAAAATATATTTTATTTTTCGTAATTATGACCAACTCATTAGTCTTAATCTGCTATTAAAATAATGGCAACCCTATATGTTAGAGACGGCTGCTTTGATTTCCTTCGACACTAACAGCCTTAAAATCGGTTCACCCGATTTTGAGCTATGATATACAGAGATACACAGAGACAATGGTCCGGATATGATTCAAGAAAATGGTAAAAATGTTTAGTAAACATTTGTTAAAAAAAATACTTTTCAAGCGGATTTTAACGCATGTACCAATAATAATATGTTTTGATGTCTTTGCAGATACCATGGTAGATAGTAAAAAAGGTGGTAGGCGGGTGACAGCTACGAAGTTATCAATGTTTTTCGCCATCTGAAATAAAAGCAGTTGTCTGTCTGTGTCACGCATTCGTCATTAACTATGACGATACCTTCTTAGCTAGCAGCGCAAACACAAAACTTTATTGATTCGTATGTTATCGAATATTTGTTTAGCATGGATTGCACAATTTTGGCAACACTAATGCTCGTATTACAGAACGAGACTTAATACTCGTTTCACGTAAGCGTTGTTCACCAGCTGATTCTTGACTTGAGCTTTAGTCTTATTACAAAACAATTATCAAAACCAGATTACCTGAAACTAGTTTCAAATATCTGACTCAGTTGATACTGGGTTTTCTTTGAAAAAAATTTGTTTCCCATTACATTTAAAAACAAAAACTAATGGTCTGTTACGTTATACGCAACGTTTAGATTATAATGTCTTATAAATTGCGTTAAATTCTATGTGATATATGACAAAATTGCCAATGTTTTGAATTATTTATCTGTTTTTCGATAGAAGCAGTACCGTTAAATTATAACTGTCGCTTCTTTTTACTATGAAAATATATTTATATTTATCACTCAAAAATAATACGAAACGTAAAAGCTAAATGTAATGTTGCCAACTACTAAGTAAAGTCACTTAAAATTATAAATTCCAATATAGTTTTTATTTACGAAAAGCAAGTTCAAACTTGTTTTAAAAAGTTCAAAGTTATTATAAAAATATTATCGTAATGGTCAATATCACTGAAAGGATCTATTGTAGTTAATACAGATCACTATTAAAAAAGGCACGAATCGCGTACCTATCTAGTTTTTCTCTAAGCCACAGTTCACAACATCAAAAACTTATTTTGAAGTACGCTCAAGTATGGTAGACAGCACACTCAAGTGAATACAGTTGTGAAACTAGTTTCAATCATTGGCATATGCATAAGTAAAGTTCTATAATAAGCGTGAACACAGTTCAAATCATTTAGTACTCAAGTGATATCTGATCATTGAATCTAGTATTAGGCAACGTTTTGTAATAAAGAAAGTCGTTGATACTAGTTTCAAAACTAGTATCAATACATGAGTACTGTTCTGTAATACGACCATAAGTGCCTGAGCCTGGCTTTGTAAAGTGATATGATAGCGTTCTCTATTCTTCAGCACGTCGTCGTTGAAGCGACGGTGTGTTCGTTCGTGACTGACGTACACAATTTCACCAGAAAATGTTCTGCTGCATGTTGGGCACGTCAACACATCATTCACAATTTTATACGAGGCTGGACCTTTATTGCATAGTGTTTAAAGTTTCGTTTAGTTTTAACTCTACATAACTTACTTTGGAGAGTCCAATTGAGGTTTGAAAAGTAAGAAAAAATTGAGGTATGAAAAGTAAGAAAAAAAGGAGGTTTGAAAAGTAAGAAAAAATGGGCTTGGACAAATCTGCTTCCATATGAATGCCAATTGATAGATCTATTTGTAATAATCAAATGCTTTTATCATCGTTTTAACGTCAACTGTAATTTTAAAACAGTTGGTTACAAATAAATATGACTTTTTTAACTTTAATAATAAGAGTGAAATTGAATCCGCTCCAGCTAACTCTTAAAGCGTGAAGACTTTAAGTTTGAAGACGTAAAACTTAGTAAAACAAATTTATAACGAGTACAAGGTTTTCTACAAACACTAGGTACCCGAACTGCAACCTCATTATAAATGCCATTTTGAAATGTCTGCGTCTTCAAATCCTTGTGATGGTTTTAATATGCAGTTATAGTAACGCGCCCTTTTTAGTACTAAATATTTTATTACTTACCTTGTATTGTATTAGTACTTATTATATAAAATTTAGTAAAACCGTACCCCCATAACTCATAAGATTATTTTTGAAGGCAATTGCTAAGTTCATATCCTAAAATCTAGCCTACATTTGTACAATTAAGTGAAAGCTAATTTTAAAATAATATTCAAAATCTTAATAATATACTGATTACAATCATTATTTTATTACGGGTACACTAACATTTTTCTGAATCTGATTGACTGCACATGGTATTGTCATGTAAGGAATTACCTAAAACGTACTTTATAATGCCTTTTTTTATTAGGACCAGTTGCTGTCATAGAGAAATATTATACTTGGGAAGTTGCTGTTCTCGGAAGCTGCTTGTTCTACAATGTATATTTCTAGTTACCGGTTGAAGGCTCTTCTATTCAGAGGTATCCGGGTTACCTTACCTCTATTAATAACCAAAATAAACAAATTAAAGTTTTGTTCTCTGCTTGTTTCTGCATTTTATGATAATAAAAGACTTTTCACTGCATTTTATTACCGTTAATTTTATTTTACATTTTAACTGGACGTTTCGGTCCGTGGCCACGTAATCGTGGTCACGAGCGATTGAGATGTCAAGTGTCAGGTTGACAGTTACAAAAGCTATAAACCATCTCCTCCATCTGTTGTCTATGTGTGCTTAGCGTTCAGGTTAACAAAATACTTTATATAAGAATAACTCAAGACATTATAATGATAGGGTAGGGTGGTATAAGATTGTGCGAGCGACAAAATTATAAATAAATAAAATATAATAAAAATTTATTCCCCCTAACATTTTTTTCTTAAAACTAAGCACATACAATTGCAATAAAAAGGATGCGAGGAGCTGGTGTCTGTGATAGGATAGTTCCTGTGTCAACAGGTGATCACCAGGTTCTTCCGCAGTAATTACCATTAGGTACTTATGCTAAAAGTACAGTACTTATACTTGTATATACTTGTACTTATACAGTACTTATACAAAAGTACTTATTCTAAAATTGCGCATACAGATTAAATATAAAACCAAAACTTAAAGTCTTTTCTATTTCATTATCATGAAAGTCTTTTCCAGCTTGGTTCTGCATAGCATTATAAATGCCGTCAAAATGAATAATATCCATGCGTCCGGTTGCCACTTATCCACAGGTGCTTTAATAACATAAAACAGACAATTAGCGCATAGATAAAACGATCTATATTTTTAGTTGATATTAAAATTAAAGCGTTCTATTTATACTACTCGTATATTTCCATATCCTTTGGACCGGGAATTCTAAGGTTCTATTTGATCTTCTAATTTCATCGGAACACTTGTTTCGTACGACAATCTTACTAAAGCGGTTTCAGACGAATCAATTATTTAAATGTGCTAATACAACTTTGTAGTGAATGAGCAATCACAGAAATGTAGCAGGTTTTGGTTTGTCGGAGAAGTATCTAGCCTTGCTTGTAATTGAATGCCTCATTCTGTTTGCGATTCATTGCTTTTCATTCTGTATTTAAATATTTGCTGTTAAAAGTAGTTGGAAAGAGAAAATAATATTTCGTTTGATTGGTTTCGTCGATACAGTAATTAAGGTAACTTTTTTAATAACGTAGCGACCGCGTAGAGTCGGCAAAAATAGTACATTCGTCCCTGAATACGCGTGTCATATAAGTGACTGTGTGTACCCCCCTGGTAGACTATGAGACCCTTCTGTGTATTCTGGTTATCTGGTCATAAGACCTGCAACTAAATGGGAATATGTGGAAGATCCTGATTCAAACCATATCTCTTTCACCTCATTGCCATGTATCCTCGTATGAAATTTAGGCATCCATATAAAAAGTCTTTAAGAATCACGGTACAAAATCACAATCATTTTATTGAGCTTTGTTTTTAACTACACACCTATTTTTATCTATAAAATACTTCAATTGATTACACGTGCCTATCTTTTCAATATTTTTGAGTAGTTTGAAAAGGCTTATTTAAATTATGATCTCTTCAATAATCATTTTATTAGAGCATCATTTTTATTCAGATATATCCACAAATAAGCTAATATGTAAGATATTGAAACGAGTAATTTCCGCAATTCAAATATCATTACATACAACTCAACAAAAACCACATTTACATTTCAACATCACAAAATAATAATACTCACGTAAAGGACAATCATCGATCATACGTGTTTGAATCCTATAATCCCACAGTTCGGGTTCCTGCAGCCACCAGCTCCTGGCAAACTGGTTCCGAGGACCGTTACGTGTCGGCAGCCAGCCTTGGAAATATCAGGTCCTAGAAAACTATTATACTAAATTACAAGCCGATAAATATCTCTATCAAGGGTGTTTTTTTGCATCTGAGAACCGGAACGAGTTTTGTAATCGAACCTTATTTTTAAAGGTTAGCTTTGTGGATTTTGTTGTCATGGGAAGCCTGCGTGCATCAATATGGTGAAATTATTTAGCACCTACTATCTAAAACTTTTTAATTTATCTAAATAAAACGCAATCAGTACATAATATAAAATATTTTAATAATAAAATATTTGGCAATCTCATTCATCACCGAAAAAGTTTAAAGTGAAGTCGGCAAAGGCACGTAAAATACATTTCAATTCTATATCATGGTTAAATTAAACAAAAATGTATGCTTTTTGCAACCAATTTGAAAATATTGATACCATTACTTCGTAAGCTAATTTAATAAATGAGGTAGAAATATCTAACTAATAAAACAAAGCTTTTGTTCTGCATCAGAGACTTTGTTTGTTTCTTTTGTTAATATTATTAAATATATTTAAAAATATTAAGTATGCATTTATGTTATACTTGGTATGTACCTAACCTATAGGATCAGTTTCGCGGGTGAAACAGCATTGATCTGCTTCTTAATTGCTATATTAGGAACTTGATAAGCAAGTTGTTGAATCAATTGATATTTAATAATAAGAATATTATCAGAACATCTCATACAGTGTGCGTTGTTTAAAAGAGATTTTAGATTTGTATTTAATATTTACTTCAAAATTGTGAATGCTGTTATTTTTAATAAATTAGTCTAACGCCCTCCAATTACGAGGGATTTCCAAGAATTTTCTCTACAAAAAGACTGTTTACAGTCTAGCCGACGTTAATAGCTATTTGCACGATATATTAAAAATTCAAAGCAATGGACTTTACTACAAAACTAGAATTTATGTTAAGACTTAAAAATACTAAACAGGCTACCAATGAAAAGGTAAAGTTCAAATAAGATTTTTTTTATGTGATTTTGTAATGTTACGCCAACATAAGCTAATTTTCCAAAGCTAACATTTAAAAATCTGTCTTGCGCATGTATTTTAATTACATCTTGACTCCGAGCTCTCAAGATTATACGAATTATTACAAATAGGTACATACAGTACAAATTGATCATGACATGAAAAAAAAAACAAACACAAGACAGCTAATTGTGAGAGCCAATGTCATGCCACAACCAAATTGCTTACATAGTAGGTGCATTGAGCTATGATGCACAACACAAACATGACAAACTAGGACCAGAGTATTTAAACAAGAATGGAATAAAATAGGCATAGTATCATCAGCAAAACGACCTGGCACGAGTATAACGCTAGCACCAGCTATCACCCTCTTCAAAAGGGGTGTTACAATATATGCTTTGACATCAGTTCTGGTGCTGTTATTAAGCTGTGAAATCGTAACATACAGACAGACAGTCTTTCTCATTACCTAATAATATTAAAAACTTTTTCCAACACACACCAATCACCGGCGTTGTTAGTGTAATAATAAGTTACGTGTTGCGAGCTTGTAATTATTTTAATAACCTATCAACTACTAAGACTTAAGTCTTTTGAGTGCTGATATTCCGATGCTAGAGGGCGTTGGAGTTATTAATTGTAGACTAGAAGCTTCAATATCAAGTAGCTCACGTGAATCGTGTTGTGATCGATTTCAAGTACCTATATTCCTTTGTATATTTAAATTATGGTTATGAGTTGAAAACTGGCACATATAATTCACGAAATCCTTTTTTAATTGGCGATCTATTTTTACTATACATATTTCAAAATCTTTTTCATGCTTTGAGTTTATTTTTTTTAGTGATGCTCGTTTGCTTTCATTGAAAGGAAAAAAAAATAGTATGTAACTGGCTCTTCATAAAATATTAATGAGAACTTACTTTTGCTACGATACTTAGAACCATATATCATATCGCCGGCCAGATGAATGGTAGTGGGTTAGAATCTGAATAGATTTCAAAAAAGAATAGTTGGTCCCATTTAAATTTCATCGAAATCTATTGAGTAGGTACCTACTTCATGGAAAATTTCAATTAAAAAAAATATGTGTGAATTCGGAAAATGTTAACCTTGAAGACATTATAATACAGCCAAAGTTTTGACGTGAAGTCGGTTTTTTTAATGCTCTGCATTCGTTGATTATATTTAGTTGCTGGCCAATAGATGGGTGTCATCTGGACTGGTAACTTCTTAGGTCAAACTCATCGTTGGTGTGAGTTTCCTATCTAGGCTACAGGAACCTAAGGAGAATCCAAGGCACATACCAATAAAAATAGTGATACGGTTTTCTTAAGGACCGATAACAAAACAAGACGATGAGGTCTAAGATGAAGAATTTGAAAGAAACTAGCTCTACAAAAGTCATTGGTAGTAAACTACAGGTATAGGTGACTGGTGGGTCATTTTCGAAATTCCAGGACGTGATAGTTTGAGATCATACATGAAGAGAATAACTAAAATAAAAAATAAATATTAATTATTTACTGAGTAGGTAAACTTAACCGAAAGTTAAAGAATTCATTCTACGCAACGCATGGTTACATGAGCGTAATGCATACTTAGCGGGTGGTGGTGTGCGTGTGGCGGGAACACTGCTGTGTGCGTGTTGACTGAGGCAGCGCGTCGGGAAAAGTGTAGTAAGGTCCCTTTATTTATTCTTAAGGATTTCTGGTGAAAAATTATATACCTACTTTTATTACATAATTATGATCAGAATCTAATTCAGAGTGCTCTCCTTCAGTATCTAAAATATTTTGAGTAGTCGCTTTTTTGGGACACTTAACCAGGCACGGTAGGGCTTTTTAATCCAACCCCGCGCGGTAAAAATAAACTACATTATCAAGTCAGATAAATCTTCTAATAGCAGGTTTTAATATGGATTATCTTCATATCTCTTTGCGATATCCAATAGAGCTTTTTAACGAGCGTTACTCGTACACTAGAATTATGAATAATCAATTCTAATACTGCAATACCACCTTGAATATTCTATGAAAGTAAGTAGAGCAGTGGTGTACAATCATCGGCCAGTGACCTTTCGGTCGATAATGTCTTTTTTGCTAGTTTGAAAACTATCGGTAAAATTGAGAAGTACAAAAACTATTTCCGAAACGTGTGCTTGGGCGGCTCATAGGGCTGCTACTGATGGACTTTGAAATAGGGTAGGAAAAGGGTTTTTGTTAAATAAGTGTTAGCATAACTTCCGGTCTTGACATGTAACTTTTGTTAATGTCTTTAGGTTTTTTGCATTTAAAATGCTCAATTATTCTTAAATAAATAAAAAATGTGATAAATAAAAATTATTACATTTTCTTATATCATAGGTCTTAGATGCAAAGCTATTCCATAAGATGGAGGTGCGTTAGCAATATAACGTAAAAACAAAAATGTGGTAAGTAATTTCGAGGCGTATCGCCAGGCCCCGATAGCTCAGTGGAAGAGCACTCGTCCGGCAAACGAGAGGTCCCAGGTTCAAATCCTGGTCGGGTAATTTTTATTTATCACATTTTTCATTTATTTAATGTAACTTTTGTTTATGAATTTATGTTTAATGGCTTTTGATATAGACAATTTTGTAACAACATAGGCTATTGTTACAAAATTGGCACTAGGCATAATGTTGTCAGCTATGTTAGTTTAAAAGAGTAAAAAATAAAACCTTGTAATCATATAAGTTAACAATAATTTGTGTTTTAAACTGGCCCCGCTTAGACTTATTATAATCGACCAATGCGTGTTGCAATAAGTAGTAATGTAATAAGTAGGCCACAAAGAATTATTGTTTATTTCATTCGAACAATTGCAAATTAGCACTATGCTATTGATTTGCTATTTTTAAATATGTCTTTTTGTATTCCTTGCAAAGTTTTAGGTAGTAAAATATTCTGATATAAGCTTGTTATTCAAAGTACAAAGTACAGTAAAGGTTTATTCTATTCTATCAAAAATATATTTATTTTGTTATAAAAAATACAACTTTTGCCAACCCTATCAAACAAAAACAACTTTTGAGTAGAGAGGCTGAGATGTACTTAGGTGCAGGTACCTCGAAGGTGCTCCAATTAATGCAACTTAGATTGTCTTTGACTTTATTATGTAAACGACAGACCTTTCAGTTTAAAAGGACCGAAGATTTTTGTGGTAGAATCATATACTTAGTGCATTCGTGAACGGGATTTAACAAGTTTGTAACTTAATTATTTAAGGCCAGTTACATTAGTACGTATTTCTGATAGGCGTTAATTTATGATACCATGAGATAGATAGTGAAAATGAAACGGTAGAAATATATGAATGAATCTTCTCTACTAAAAAGGACACTACAAGAATGATAACAAAATGATTGGGTATTTAGACAGCATAAAGCTTATGCTTTAGAGAGTCAACGAATAGACATGAATATTTTGATTTTGTAAATGTAAACATACAGATTAACATAATTCACCCAGGCCCAAGCAAATTATTGCATTATACGTAACTTTTATCATTAGCCAAAATAGTAGTCAGAAACAAAAACACGTCGAATTTAAAAAAAACAACCGACTCGGCAGTTTCTAACCAACACGAGATTTTTTAAGCTAACGAGCTTCGAAGGCAAGCCGAGCTATTTGTCAGCTTAATTACTCGTACCACCTACATGTAGGTTATGTATTGCCAGTGTGGGGATTTATTTCTCTTTATCTAATACATTTTACTTTGAAAACTACGCGTCAAGTTCGGAGGAAGCTTTTGTAGTTGTGTTTCTTTGTAAATACTGAACCCCATTGTGTTTACAAGTTAGTTTTATGTTCCACAGTAAGTTTGTTGATAATGACATTATCGTGATTGATAATATTTTATTTTCAATTTACACAAATTGATCGAAACATTAAAATAATGCATATTACAATTTAATAATTTCATGTCCAATGTTTTTATTGGTAGTCTAAAACTTATATGTATGTATAATCAAATAGGCCATTTGCGATTATATTTTCTTGAAACTTAAAGAAAAAGCTGTAAACAATGTTTAAATTTGATCGCATTTGGGACTGCAGCCGCAAATCCACAAATTGAAATGTTAAGACGATCATTGATATTAGCTAAATACATGTCCATTGGTCAATCTATATTTTTTTTTAAGTTCTAATTATGATTGTAATAGAAGACCAAATTAATAAGCCCACGCGTCTTAAAAATATCACTAGGTATACGATTTATATTTCTACTGCGTAAATATGATCATATATCTGAATACTGCTCTAAGCTTAAGTGGCATCCAATTCGTTATCGCCTGAATATCCATGTTCGTTGTTTACTGCATCGAATTCTGCTAAATCCAACAGCTCCTCGCCACTAGCCGTCAATTCGGCTATCATATTGAACATATCCATAACAGGCTACAACTCAATCATCTGACTATCCAGCACACCGACGAACTTCACGAATCTCTATGGGAATCCGTTCACAACTCGCATGCATTTTCTCTAGAGATTAAATAATTTAAAACTCAAAGATAAATATTCAAACATACTGGCTTAACTGGTGAAGTCAGTTTGTTTGTAATCACTTTTATTTGTACATGTATACGCATGTTTACTCTGTGCGTTCCATGATCGTAATTTGTAACTCGTTATTGTTTTTTTTTTTTTAATTTTGTCTAAATCTATATTAATATTTTCACTATTAGCCTTTTTATGTGTAAAGTTGTTACTTAGAAATGGTCGCCAATTGTACCATTTACTTCAGTTTTACTGCAGTTTCAATGTTTATTAATTAATAAAGCCCTCAGGTCTTGTATGTCTTCCATGTATAATACACAACACGAGCTGCCGAACTTACATTGAGGTTACATGGTGGCGTGTTAATATATTCTTGGTTCCTACATTTATTCTGTTGTTGAAACCTATTATTCATTGTATTACGTTTATTACGATGTATTTGTTCCGTGTCCAACAAATGCTTGCTTTTCCTCAAAATTTTCTATTCTGTGTGCATTTTATTACATATATCAGACAGTTCTGAAGATGAGTGAGACATGGCGGAAAATCATCTTTTGTTACTTTAGGATTCCACATTTCTTTTCAAAAAGCTCACTCGTTTTATTTACTAACTCGTTCTACTAAGCATTGGCGAAATCAGTTTAGGTACGTATCCAATAAAGAAACAGATAATATTTTATAAAAAGAACGCTTTACTTACAAAAAAAACAAACTATCTATAATCGATGTTGCCGTAAAATTACACAAGTATCACATAACGACGACTATTTCAAGCCATTAGTATCGAACCCTCCAAATAGAGTAATTCCAGAAATCGTTTGGCCACATGCCTTCCTAATGTGGATCGATGCTCGAATTTCCAATACCCAGGTAAGTAAGCAATAAAAAAAGAAATTTCATTCGAATGACACGCGGTTTTGCCTATACGGATAAACGGTTTTTTGACGATGATATTCTGGTTGCGCAATTCACAAACGTGGCATCGTTTTTGTATATTAAAATCTTGAATTTTGTACCATAAAAATAGAAATAAACAATATAAGTAATATAAAACAGCGAGCGTAAAATAAAGAATATTAGAAATCAGTAAAACTGTAAACTTATATGAAAATGATTTGGTCACAATAAAATCCTAAGCTACGTGTACAGTGCATTATATCTCAGTGTAAGGAAATAAAGGTGAATAAAAGGCGTTGAAATATTACTTTAAGTAGCAACTTTTGGCGAAGAACTGTTATTATCCCAACTTCTTTCAAAAATATGTTTTAGTTTGCGAGAGTGTCGCTTTGAGTGAGTTTTTAATGTAGAGGCTAGTAAGCCAACGAACGCAGTTGAGTTTTTTTAACTTATGTTGCCACAATGCAATTTCGGCAATCGCTACAACGTTTAAATAAAGTAATATCAAACTAAACTTGATTCATACACAAAGATCGTGAAAATGCATAAATAAAGTTTTTGGTTTTAAGTTTCTTGCATATTTCTTTGCGTGCATTCAACTAACGACTTTACAAAACTATTTAATAAATCGTTAGTGAATAAGACGGCAGTTTTATTTTGTGGTATATTCCCGAAGCGATTTGAAGTCAACTTTATCGGATCACATGGATCGCGTTGTTTGTATCGTATCCGTGTACGTGGAGAGAAGGCCAGGGGATATGGTTAACGATAACCTAGTTCAGCAGCATCCATTGCGAACAATTTGATACCATACCTATATTTTACTTTTACTGTGGTGGTTTTTGAGTGATTGATTTTTGTAAAACTGTCATGGAAATTGAAGGAGGTAAAGTTTTTAGTTTTTTTACGAATGATGGAGGTTGGAAAAGAGAGTTATAATTGAAAAGGTTTTTGTTTATGTTTGTTCAGCCAGAAAACTAGCACTGAATGCAGGTGAGTGGCATCTAGACTATTATTGACAGTAGGATTTAAAATGCGTTGTTGAAAGCTTTCTAGAATTTTCCAGGAAGACGTGTCTTGGCAATATTTTATGTAGAGCCTGCTCTTTGTCAGTATAATGTAATGAATCTTTAGCCTAAATGCAGTTGAGATTTTCTTAAAGGTATTTATGTAGCTAATCCTAAGAGGATTTCATCTATTTCAATTAGCTAGAATATTTATAACGCTTTCGTCATTCGCCATTAGATCAAAATCCATTTTTTTTTTACATAAAAATACAAAATTAACAAAGATCTTGTAAACGCCGAAAAACCGGTAGCGCTCTCTATAGTAACCAAATTGATCATAAAACGATAAAATAATTTAACGGCTTTTTGGAAAGTAATAAAAAGGACAGTTAGAAGTCATTTAGAACATTCGGATCAAGGGCCGGCTTTTATTGGATTGTTTTTATTACTTATTTTAACAACTTATCAAATGGCGGAGATATATTCAGTTCATAAACCAGTCGATTTATATTCTTGAAGAGAGCCAAGATAAGATGTTTTGAACCAGAGTTACAATAAAATACTTGCATAAATACATCTATACTTACATAGATGTATTTATGACAAAACAAGGTCGGCCGTTGATTGGTCGAGTAGTGATCTGATTAGACTTAAAAGTGAAATTGTAGTAAAATTAAAGATACATTAATTAAAGTTTTAATCCTATTTCGACTTTAAGATAATGCAAATGCTTAAAGTTTTCGAGTTTTACTTGAACGACATTTGACTTGAATCGGGAATCGATCCCACAACTCTTTTATCTAAGCTGACTGTTCGCTAACTGCACAGCGAAGCCGTATGGATATCAATGCGTTTCATTAGGAATACCGCTCATGACTACCTGAAAAGGCAACGAACCAACACCAAGCAACAAAATTCGGCTAATGACGTATTTAATTTAATTAAAAAAATCATGGACATCCACAAAAACCCTACGGAACAGATTCCAAAATTATTCTTTTCAAAATATTTACTCCGATTTCAGTTACGTTACATACCAAAAATGAAAAATATATCCATAAAACCAACCCAAACATTACCCTCAGTATTTTTAAGCAGGTAAACTCATACATCAACTAGTGGTCAATAAACTCCTATCAGTTTCCACTTTCGGCACTTTTCTATTATAAGGGTTGTATTTAATGGAATTTGCCCATTTTCCCCATTAACTGTATACAGTTTTATCCTTATATTCTTAAATCCTCTTTACGGAACACTTGGAGGGAGTATCCATGGGTAATCTGTGATCGTAAAGGGTGCTTTATTACTGGAGAAGGGATTTGTTGTCGAATTAGAAGAATTAATCGTTTTTTGAAGGCGCTGTTTACTTCTAGGGGTCCTGCAATTTTTTAACGTACACATCTCAGGTACCTATTTTAATTTATAATCAGTATTCTATACATCTACATAATAATATCGCTGTAATCGATTTGAAAAAAGAAATAAGTAACCAGACAATTTAGTCTTAATCTAAGTTACTTGCTTTAGGTATATGAAAATGACACCATGATCAAAGTTGAAATCAAGATTGAGCTAAAGAAAAATTTAAAATGACAAAATATTAACTTGAGTCTGTGTCACTGTAAAGCTCTAGCGCGTAGAACATTGAAACTACTGAGGATTGTGAAACCTTCGGAAGTTATCTAACTTCACATAGTAACATAAAATATAAATATTATAGAAACTATGGTGGACACCAAAGTACTCTTCACTGATTATCTAAATAATACAATAGAGTTAATTATCTAAACATAAGACTATCAAAGTTGTCATTATGCAGAATGCAAGCATCAATTATCACGGGGGCAAGGACACAACATGTCGTCACATGGGTGTCATGGCGGCTCCTCCCTGACACCGTATGCTGCAAATTAAGGCTCGGACGTCCGCTTTGATTCAGAGAACCATTAATTCCTGTCATTAATCATTCTACAAATCCATGTGGCACATGCTATTGAAGTCTGGAAAGTACAGGAAAAAGGTCTTTGAAAAAGGTTTTGTGTTACATTAAATCCTTTTCAGTGAAATAATTTTCGGAGTTCGCATGAAAAAAAACAGAGTTTGTTTTTTATTCTTCTCGTGAGCACGACTGATGTAAACTAATGGAAAGGTCGAGCGAGTTGAAAAAACAAATAATAAACGTGGCTCAGTTCCGAATCGCAACATAAAGAGTACTATCAAAATGTGTTCAATCAAATAGCGAAAATTAAGAAACGGTTTCTTTTTGATACGTTATCCATACTGTTATTGTTTAACGAGGTACCTTCTCTGCGTTCAACAGCGTGCCTTTGGCTGTTGTGTTTTAAAACAATTTCACGTTCTCGTTCATTGTACGGGAAGCAAAACAATTGCCGTGTGAATATCGTATATTGTCTTGTTTGCGATCACGGGACTGCAAATACTAACGCTTACCTTGTTGAATTATTAATTTGGTTATTTATAGTTCCTTCCTTTAAAGTTTAATATTTAAATGAATCTGCAAGAAATTGTTTTAAAAATGTATTTTAGAATTATGTTAGTATTTTTCGATGTATTTAACACAAACATTGTTTAGAAATATCTTTATTTCAAGAAACGTCAGATGTTCTCTTTTATTTCATCATATGTATAACATTTTTTTCGTACTTCCCTGAATAATTTAGTAGCCGTTCTTGAAAAAAATATTAAAACTCCGGATCTTTTGATTTTTTCACACTGTTACTACAATGAAATCTTGAAATGTTGTTTCCCACATTAGTCAGATAAGAAAAAGTAGACTACTTCGGATTATGAAGACTAATGCAAGTTTCCTCTTCAACAGATGCAGCACGGCAGCAGTAGCATGCGACGACCGCGCTGCAGGTGAGCGGGGATGGCTGGAGGCGCGGGCGGTGCGCGCGCGCTGGTCGCCATCTTGTGTCTGGCGGCCGCGCGCGCGTACCTCGTGCTGGTGCCGGACGCCGCGCCCGCGGGCACCGTGCTGCTCGACGCCGCCGTCTACAAGCTCGGCTCCGAACGCATCTACTCCATCGACGTCCACCGCACTGCTAACTTCGTACACCATGTCATTAAAGTCAACCGAACCACTGGCCTCGTCACTCTACGCAAGAAACTGCGATGTGACGGCGTCATGTATCCCAACCTTTTTACGTTCTACGTTGACTCCACTTCAGATCGGATTCGGGATATTGACTACTACAGTCTTCCCGTCAGGGTACTAGTCACCGGTGAGGACTGCAGTCGGAGACATGCAGAACTCTATGATATCGATTTTGATAGAGTCTATGATCAAGACGATGCTGCCTTGCAATACGACGATGAAGTCATTCGAGACAAACGAGAAGTTATGTATCAAATTGATAACACGGACTGGCGGTTATTGGAAGGCGAAGAAAGAGATTCTAGTCAGTTTAATGTTTTGTCTACGGCGTATCCGTGGTCCAATATGATGTTTGAAGACTTTGTAAGAAGAAACAAGACGAGACGAAAACGATCTCATAGTGTAATACCCTTTGATATGGCCATAGATGTAAAAATTGCAGAGGCTAAGCAGTGGATCTCGGAGACGTATGCTAGTTTTTCAATCCCGACCACGGACCGATGGCAAGGTATTTGTCTGAAAAGGTCACAGTTTGTGAACTCCTTGACAGCGTTCTTACCGCGGACGGTGCAGAAAATGTGTAAAGTGCAGTTTTTGGACGTAAGTGACCCTCGGTTCATGATAGAGAATAGTCAAGGGGATTTAGTGGCCAGTGATGACGTGTGTATTTTAGAGCCAATTTGGAAAGTATCAATATTGTTTACATTTAACTGTGATCGGACTAATATAGTGGATTCGGACCATAGGCTGAAGATTGTGTACCACCATCAGGAATTGAATGACACTGACATAGCAAAGAGGGTGAAAAGAGAGTTAAGGAACCAGTCGCCTTACTTCGAGCAGGCGCTGTACGTGGCGTCTGTGGCCGAAGAACAGCCGCCCGGCATCGTTGTCACCACCGTGAGAGCTCGGTAAGTCGAATTATCTACAAAAATAATTGAATTAGAGTACTTATAAGTAGTCACAAATTATATTAAGTTGAAACTAAGTAATGAAAATTCATGACTGTATTATACTTATACTTAATGTACCTATTAATTAAACTTATTAATTTATTTGTATTTATGTTAAAATTCTGTGTAAAAACTTATATACCTTATTTTGTCACTCATATTAATCTAAATAACTTATAGAACTAACAATATTACACACACACACACACACACACACGCTCACACATACGCACACACACACGCACGCACACACGCACAACACCGCTCGTATTGATTGATATTGATATTAATAATTTATGTTCTGTTTTTAAATCTTACCTATTGTTATGCATTCAATATTTCTACAACTAATATTTACCATATTTCTAATTTTTAATTTAATTTATTTCTTTAGTGTACTTTTGTTTGATTACCTACTCTAAAAAGAAAAAAAATATGTCTAAAAATTGTGAACCTTTTATTGGCAGTAAGTTTTATGTATCTGATTCTTTCTATTGTAATCTAAAGTGCTGTTGGTTCTGTGAGGATTAAATAAATAAATAAATAAAATAAATAAGACCACATATTCACCTAACTTTTACGATACTTTTATAACGATTTGCTTTTTAAACGATCTAGGTTGTTTAATGTATTAGTTACTTCTCAAAGGCACTTCTTAAATTTTGAGTGCTGCTTGATACCGCCTACCAAAAAATTCAAACAAGGTTATCGTATATAGTATTAAATTTCATTCAAATAAATGTTCGAACATTCAAAGTGTTGTTCGACCTAATCATATATAGTTCTATTTAAGTAGCTTACATTTCGTCGTAATATCCGGTATAACAAAACCACGTTATTTTGTTTGCACTACCCTAGAGCATAATTTAGAAGCGCCGCAGGCGTCATATAAGGCATGGTTTTTTAATTTTTACTTCCCCGCAATATCTACGAACGAACAACTTTGAACTTTGAGTTGATCAACTTTTATTAGTTAAAATTAACATATATTTTTGTTTTAGGCTTTTATTCATGTCTTTCACATGATATTGCAATATTACGATCAAAAGAACATTTTGTAATTCGAGGGTTCCAACAAATGGAGACGTAATAGTACTTACCTATGTTAACATTCAGACAAAAATAATACTGAGAAAATTTAGATTAAAAATAAACCAGATACAAAAAAAACTTTTACGCCTGCGTCAAGATCCCTTTAAGGTCACTTAGTTAGCGTCCGCCCTTTTTGCAAAGACTGCCGTCTAATATCATTTCCGTGGAGATATTGAGTCGTTCGAGTTCCTTTCGAAATCTTCGGGACTAATAACTCTTATCTTAGTTTAAAACTGTTTCAAAACTCCTGTAACTTTAAGTATTATCAATTAATCAAGTGACACATACCAGGGCGGAAGAAACAGCTCGGAAATGCTATTCCGACTCATAAACCGTCTGCCGCATTAATTGACTTTATGTCGGCTCGTTGCGCTTTTATGAACCCATCTAGTTTATGAGCTCCCGGCATTGTTGTGCCGCTGCCTCGGCGCAGACAATGGTGTCGTTTAACATAAATCCAAATGACATCAATTTACACAATGACGCGGTTTTTTCGCCGCTAAAGTTCTGTCATAGCGGAACAATCAATTGGAAAATGCGTAATGGAACCAGAAATTAGTTCATTAGCTGTTTTCTTTAAGTTTTCTTTGGATGTGTAATTGTCTGAAGCGTAGGAGGTAACTAAAATGAATGGTTACTTATACGACTATGTATTTTCCTGGCTTTTTTAAATATTCTTGTTCTTTTTTATGAATATTTTATTTCTAATACGTTAAAAAATTAAATTGATTAGATAGAAAGAGAAGAAACGTAATAGGTCTTTTTTTGTCAAAAGGACAAAACATATTATCCTCCTCCTATTAGAAGTCAGTTGAAAATTAGCCTGTCTTTTTAATCAGTATTTTAACTTGAATATAGCCGGCAGGCTAAGAATAACCCTCCTGCCTATGGATGAGGGTGTCGTAAAATGTGACTTATCAAAATGACCCCCGCTTGGTAGGACTCGCCCAACTAGCAAACACCGTACACAGAAAGTCTACCGCCAAATATTAGCGCATCAGCTGTAATCGGCCTATGCTTTTGGATGGTTTTCGAAGCCCTGTCATCATAGACCTCATTTGCACTTACCATCAGATCAGAAAGAGGGGTCAAACATGGGTTAAATCACCGTTAACAAATTCTCTCCTGCCTACCAACTACCTTCAGATAGGTATGCCTCTATAAAATCTATGTTACACACCATGCGCATTCTCAAAACGTCCATAATTTATTAATTGATCAAATGAAATACTTTTTAACCGGATTTATCGCGTTTAATTTATATTCACGAGCGACCACGGGGTCTTCAAAGACACCGAAACGTAAAATGTAAAATATTAATTAAACGCGATTAATCCGGTTAAAATGTGTCTTATTTGATAGTGTGAATCGCGAAAACTTAAGACAATATTATTAATTAATTTTTAATATTTAAATTTAATTATTTTATTTGTATAATGTTTTTTTTCTTTTTTTTTTCAAGAAGTTTAGATTGTGACACTCTTTTTTATTCTACAAGGCACAGCAAGTAACTGACTTCTGTACCACGGATTTTTCCTATCGCAGAAGTCAGAGATATTGCAAATTGGTTGTGTAAATAAAGAGTTTTTCATTTTCATAGAAAGGTTTAAAATGTCGTCATATTCTAACAAATTCCAAACCTCCAGGGACCCAGAAAACAGCCCTGTGACATACTCGATGTCGAGCCTGCTGGACTCGCGGTCGGCCGGCATGTTCGCGGTTGACACCCGCACGGGGGTGGTCACGACACAGGCCCGCCTGGACCGGGAGAGACTCGATGTGCATTACTTCAGGGTCGTGGCACAGGACGACACCTTCCCGCCTCGCAGTGGGACCACTACTCTTCAGGTAAACTGTTTCTTTATTAAAAAAAATGTGAGAAGATTTTTTAAGTGCCCTGTCCAAAAAGCATACAATCACTACGTTCTTCCCTGTCTAGCAGTCTTCCATCTAATACAATATAAATAAATATTTCTGACACTCACACAACATTATCGAGCCCAAATTAAGTTTCTTAAAGAACTTGTGTTATGGATATTAGATGACTGATATACTTAAGAAATATACAGGGTCAATTTATAATAGTCTGTGATATTTTAAAATTGGGTTAACAATGATGTGTTGGTTTAAATTATGAAGTAATTTTTTTTTTATATTTTTCATAAATTAAATTTCAAAATTATTTTTAGTGAATAAAATTTAAGTTTAATCTACACTTCATGACTAGCAAAAAATAAAAATATTTCCGTCTATTTCTTTTAAGAAAATCACTTCACCAAAACAATAATCTTACGCGAATAGTAGATACCTACGCATCCGAGCAAAGGTCGTTGACGCGCGCCCGTGTGTTTGCGTGACCTAGTTACCTACTTAGCGCGGAATCAGCTGTAATTACGTCATACATCAGGATAAAAGGTGATTATAATGTCCCATCACACTACTGTTACAGGTTTTTGACTATCAATTTCACGTTAAACTAATTGTATCTAAATACTGTTTTAGTTTTGATCTTCTTCAAATTAAAAATGAACTTAAAATAAAGCATTCGTGCTTGAAGTCTTTGTTAAAACAAATAAATTGATTTTACAATTAATTTAATGTTAGAATGACGTGTTTAGTAACTGGAATAACCTTATTTATAACTATGTACAGTGTAGGTATAACGTACAAAAATAACTTACATTTTTACCTTGCGTCCTGTCGCTGATGTTAAATACCGTGCTAGGTATTAGTCACTGATAACTTATCACATTCACAATAACTGCTGTACATGGAGTCCCATTAGCCCATATACTGAACACAAAACCTGCCATGTTTAGCTTATTAATTTTGAATATCCATAAAGTATCCTTATCACTTTTGATAACAGCGATAGGTAGACTCGTCAGTCCATAGAATGTGCTTCAGCAACCAGCCATAGACTACACACGCGGAGCATAGGTAGTTGCTTCAGTTCTTGCACTTTCGTAAAATGGTAAGACTTGAGCCCTCTCGTCGCAGCAAGCGCCGCACCCACGAGCTGCTGACTTCGAAAACCTGAGCCGCATCGTTTATGCTGGCTATCGGATGCTGTTCAAAAAACTCCAGCACGTCTTCTTCGAGTGAACCAGAAATCGAGGTCTGCCGGCGTCTGTGACTGTGGATTAAACGTGCCATAATCGCGTAATTCAACATTTTTGTTAGTTATCGATTTAGTGTTCGCGCGCGCGAATCTCTGGCCAGACTGACGAGCGGGGGGCGTGGCGTGCTTTCAATCAAACATAGTAGGCGCGGGCGCGGCGGCTCGAATTTGACTTTCGGCTAGTTTGCTTGTGCCGCGCAAGAACGTATAGGTATTGTTTGGTAATGTAACTAATATTTTATTGTTTAATAGAAATAGATGGAAATGTTTTCTCATCTTGCTATGTAGTCGTAAACTAGAGATTAAACTAAAATTTTATGCACTTAGAAGTATTTTGAAATTTTAATTTATGAAAAATGTTGAAAAAAAAATTTTTTTTTTCGAAATTCAGACCCACTCCTCATTCTGAATCTGCTATTAAAATATTATTGACTATTATGTGGCGACCCTATATACATTTGAATAAATACATATTTTGATTAGAATAAACTTAAATAAACATATAAACATCCATGACTTGACGATTAATATCTGTGTTCATCACACCGATATCCGCCGCCGCCGGGATTCGAATCCAGGCCCTCTGGCATAGAAGGCAATGCATGTTACCACTACACCAGCCGGTCGTCACTAATGATGATGATATTTATATATATTTTGTGAGATGTTTAGGGTAGTTTTTATGAAATATTAATGATATGTCGTGGCCAAACCATAAAATTGACGACATCGTGATTCACTCATTTTTTACCATGTTGCGGTAGTTTCATAACTGCCCATATTAACAAATAAAAAACGAATGCAAAAATGACTATAATGGAAATCAATGACAACACATGTTTTAAATAAAGTTCAAATATATAGAAGTATCATTCAATTCCATGAAGTAGCAAAAGCTTTTCACCATGTTTTCTGACAAAACTTTAAGCTTAATGAATAACAATTTCCAAATATACTGTATTATCCAATACGCAATTTAAACTTAAATCAAGAAGAGTGCACTTTGCACCATGCAATATGCTTTTTATTTTATGACGTTGTATGATTTTATGTTGTTAATGATCACAATAAAAAAGTTATCGACTGAGTTTTCAAAATTTTAATTGGATTTCAATGATATCCCGAAGTTATAAGGTTCACTATGTAACGACAGAATAAAGTAGTCTACCAGCCTAAGTGTTATAGTGTACGAAAACTATCAAGTGTATACGAAAACTTAATAATAATAAATAATAAAATCCCCAGACAATCACACCAACTACATGGCCCCAAAGTAAGCATAGCTTGTGTTATGGGATACCATATAGCGAACTAGGGGGAACCTAGAATATAAATACCTACATAAATAGATAAACACCCAGACACGGAACATTTTTTTTTCTGGTTCCGTGCGGGGATCGAACCCGCAACCACTGGCGTCTGTGGCAGATAGGTTTACCCCAACGCCATAGTGGGGTAATACTCAATACTGACTGACCCTTTAATTCCTAATCGTATTATAAACATTAGTGTCTGTATCTTTTTATTCTTTCACGACAATAGATCCAGAACAGGACAAAATACTGTTTCACTACTGAAGTGTCATTAAACGTTTATGAATACGAAAGGAAGTCTTAAAAAAGTTTAATTAATAGTAATTGCGTCGGGCATCGAACCCGGAAATTATAGTATGTACGCTTTTATTACGAAGATACCATAGATTTTGTAGGAACTCATTAAAAATTAATTAAAACATACTTATAGTAGAGCTATTCACCACTGAGGTATTGCCAGGTTTATTTTCAGTTTTAAGTTTTTGCGTTTAAAATGCTCAATTATTCTTAAATAAATGAAAAATGTGATATATAAAAAAAAACAATTACCATGCAAACTGTAAAGAAATTGGTCTCGGGTGGTCTAAGCTGCAAAGCTATACCATAAGATGGAGCTACGTTAGCAATATAACGTAAAAACAAAAATGTGGTAAGTAATTTCGAGGCGTACCGCGTACCACCAGGCCCCGGTAGCTCAGTGGAAGAGCACTCGTCCGGCAAACGAGAGGTCCCAGGTTCGAATCCTGGTCGGGTAATTTTTATTTATCACATTTTTCATTTATTTAAGAATGATTTTTACAGATCTCAAATCTCTGCATCTAATGAATTTTAGTCAAAATTCAGAATTAAAAAGTTTTATTCTTCATGAGACCATCGAATGGCCGCTTCATGACGTCACAATTTTGTACTTCGGCTTTAACAAGGTGTTGATAATTGTTGAGTAAGATGTTACAGTAGAACAAGAGACAAAAATTCTGCCTGTATGTTTGAGATAATTTTTGGAACTATTAAACAGATTTATATACCTGTCTCGGGGCTCACAAACATCACGATACACCTACGAGTTAGCACGGTTGAGTTGTCATGGTTTTTTCAACAAAGTCGGTAAAAAGATTTCTGCATAGACAGCAACAACTTACACCCGAACGCAACCAAGTGCTACAGCCAGTAATAAAAACAATAATTCAATTCAATTAAATTCATAATGAAAAGCAAACATCATTAATTTTTTGTAAACATTTTGTTTGCAGTAGGAACTTAATTTATGCTTTAAATAATTTTAAGAAGATTAAATTGTTTTTGTCGTTGGAAGGGAATTAATACTTAAAGCTCAATTTATAAACTTTATCTATAAACAATGCCAAACATTGCACATCGCTTGTATCGCTCTCCGCGAATGGCTGGACAAAATTTTAAATGAGAATTTAATCGTAACAGGACTTTAGTTTGAAAAAAATAACGTGAGACAACCCTGAAGAATACGAAGGCAAAAACTTCCTGAAAAATTATATTTAGAAATTATAATATTTTTGGTTACCGGGCGTTTAAAATTTTATTTTTGCACATTTTCTCGATTTTTTTCTATGGAGGAAAGTAAATCATATCGTGTAACTATTCCTATCACCCCCTATATTTCTAGGTTCTTGTATATTTTTTGTAAGAGCCTAAAATAATAGCAAATGCCGAAACGAAGCATACAATCAGAAGCTGTTATTCGCTGACCTTCTCTTAAAACTAGATGGTGCCAAGCGTAAATAATAGATGTTGTAGTAAAAATAAGTAGTGTACTTCTTTTTAATATGACTACAGGTGTCTTTCTTGATCAAGCCATAGGTAAAATAAACTAGCATAATCAGATTAAGATTAAGTTACAATAATTTGTTACCTTATAACAGTTATAGCACTCCCATAACGGAGATTCTACAATGACGTACGTCCATAGTAACATAAGATTATGGCCCTTTGGCCAAATGTTCCTACAAAGTTCCTTCTATAACAAGTCCTTAGGGACAATTTTACGTTCTATAACGGACATACAATTTTATAGCTTTAGACGAGGAGTTGTTATTAAAAGAGATCTCGTAGGACGCAGTGATAACGGCGACTGGCGCTACCGTGGTTGTATTTGTAACCATTTTATGAAGCATGCCCGTCTGTATAGGAACAACCTTCCTGTTTATTTCCACCGCCAAACACGTTTGTTGTGTTCTGAAAAAAAGGCAGGATTACAGGACTTATCTGTGTCACAGGGTCCGCATGCAGTAAATTCCCCTGGAGGTTTAGGTGGCTTTGCACAGTCATGATTACGAAGCATCGATTATCTCATACTATGTTACTTTAAAGCCTACTAACATATTTATGCTGAGTATTTTTTTGTTTGAACACGGTTATCTGGGAAACTATCGGTCAGATTAAAAAAAATGCATTTGATCACAGTATATACTGGTTAATCAAGTAGATGCTTAATTCCTGCGGGATCATAAGTTACGCGGGTAAAATATTATACCTCTTTCTTCTGACATCTCAAGCGTCAAATTCAGAACACATTATTATTTGTCAAACCGATTTTACTATTTTCTAAAATGTCCGCCTAGTTTTGGGCTGATAAGGCTATGAATGAAATATTTTGAAATTTAAACGTAACCATTTTCTTACAGATCAACGTCCTGGACTGCAATGACCACGGACCTGTCTTTGAGATGCAGCAGTACGAGGCCTCGGTCAGGGAAGGTGCCGGTCCAAGCACCACCATCGTCACCCTCAAGGCTACTGACCAGGATATTGGGAAGAATGGCGACGTAGGCTATATATTCTCTATATATCTTCTAATTCAATAAAATATCATTCATTCAATAACACATCCAATAGTTAATACTAAATACAATATTAAGTAATAGATGCATCCAACCTTTTGAATAAGATTATATTTTAAGATTACACAAACTAATTTTTTCTACTTATCTCTCTTCCAAAGGTCGAGTATTCAATAGAATCAGTGACAGCGAACAGCTTCGAAACCCCCGAATCGAACGAATCCACCAACGACGCTGAAGACCTGGATATCAAGGACATGTTCAGCATCGGAGGCAAGAGTGGCGCCCTCTTGACAAGAGGCTCCTTGGACAGGGAGCAAGTGTCCAGATATACTGTCATTGTGAAGGCCACTGACCAGGCCAGTCCGGTCACTGATCGACTGTCTAGCACGTAAGTAGTTTATTTATTTGTTTACAATTGTTTGAAAAACTTACATAACATATAGAAAAGATAGGAAAAAGAAACATAATTAAAAGTTTTCACATATAGGTGTTTTTTGTATTCGTAAAAGGTATTTAGTGAAATGATAAATATGATTAAGGTTAGTTCAATAGTTCGGGTGGTATGTTCTTAGGATGTAGAAGGTATCAGTCGTCAGTCAACCTCACAAAGTCAAAATTAAAATATCACCAATCAATGTTAAAAAACATGTTCTTGACCCTACTGACGACGGGCTCACTGGACAAGGAGCAGATTTACTGTCATTGTGAAGGCCACTGACCGGTCACTGATCGACGATCTAGTACGTAAGTAGTGTGATATGAGAAGACGTGATTACGTTTGGTGGAATACCTTGTCAAGCAATCTCAGTGTGAAAGCATGCTATATGCTCAGTAGTTAAAAGCAGAAATTATTTGTTACATCTTGGCCACAATCATCGTGATAAAACGTAGATTCGTGAATGCTACTCCGAATACCTCGCGCATTTTGTGTTGATGTTGCGATAACTGACAACGACATTGAGCTTGATTCGACATTAGATTCGTTAATTTTAGGTCTCTACATACATAACTTCACGCCTGTATCCCTTATGGGGTAGGCAGAACACCAAAGGCTGTAAAACCATCTGATGTCACATTTGACAAATTTGGAGGTATTATAATGATGGTGAGAGACTATTGCAGTGACAGGGAGTCAGCCTATCGCCCGCAAAAACGCCAATAAAACCTCTGTCCCTTAACTGACTTTTACTGTATGCCCGGGAAGAGAAGCAGCTGGCACGTTCTATGGTTTTCTTTCGCTCCCAGTCCAGCATGGAAGCAAGTCTCTCTAATGTCAAATTAGGAGACGTCAAATTCAAAAGGTGCTAACAAAAACTGATTTTGAAGCTTCTAAGTTTGAAAATGAGACTTAAAATTAGATATCGTAATGTCGAATATTCAAAGTGGCCACGAACATCCGCTGTAACCGGATGTAACGCGAAGGTTTGTCTACGCCATTCGTCTACAGCGAAGCTAACGCGATATGTACGGCATAAGAGTACCAGTAAAGAAGCAGATCATTCATACAATTCATAAAATTTCCACGGAAACGAATAGATTTTTTTTTTCTATTCGGAAACGAATAGATCGGCGGCGGCGGATGTGATGTATCAGTTTGATGCTCGGTGTGATGTACACAGTTATTAGCCGTCAAGTCATGGATTTTTATATGTTTAAGTTTAAGTTTAAGTTTATTCTAATAAAAAATATGTATGTATGTATGTTTATATATTTCTTAAGTATATCAGTTATCCAATATCCATAACACAAGTTCTTTAAGAAACTTAATTTGGGCTAGATAATGTTGTGTGAGTGTCAGAAATATTTATTTATTTATTTATTATTTATCTGCTCTACCGTTCTGTTTAAATAATGTAGAATTTCATACAAAAAATACGTTCTACAAATTGTACTTTTTCATTTGTAGATTAATATGCTCATGATATTTCCATAAATAAGAAAGTTACACGTTCGTGACTGTGGTTCATAGGTGAAATATGTGTGTGCCTTAATCAGTGTGATAAATAAACAGATAATGATACTTATAACTTAGAACTCCTGATAAAATTATCTTACTGTTTTGTGACTTGTTTTTTAATATTTTGTGAGTATTCCATCAGACAGAAGTCGAGATAGGTAATATTCCCGACTTTAAGTATAAATGAGTATCCTTGTTGAAAGATCTTAGTCGAATCGCCCCTTGTTTACCATAGTGATTTTTTAACAATTTGTCATTGTTCCATGAAATAAACCAATTCAAAAACTACCGAATTTATCTTATAATTATTATAAAATGCTTAAAATACCTACATTCATTTAAAAATGCCAATTCTCACGAAACGCCCAGCACTAACACCAAAAGTTCCAAACAAAACGTGAGTTTCTTTAAAGGCATCTATGAAAATTATGCGTCGCGTTGTTTGGCGATAGTCAACAAACCATTATCCCCGATATACGAGTAGCTCCACAACAGACAGTTTTGTGCTGATGTTCGAAATTTCAAATTTAAATTCTGCACGCGAACACAATCTGCGTGAAATACAGCCGGTATTCGCAAAGTCTACATAAAAGAAAAATAAAGGGGAATAAGACTTAGGTACAGACAATAAAATATCAAACTGACAACTGTCACGTCATAACTTCTTGCGGTAAAGCTAACCACTACCGCCCATTCCTATGCCATAGGCTCCTTGACATTGTGAAAAATTAAATTTTATTTAGGTACTATAGATTATGTGTTAAATTCATTATTTTGAAAATAATAATTTTATTTACATACATACATAACATAACTTCACGCCTGTATCCCTTATGGGGTAGGCAGAACATCAGAGGTTATAAGACCAACTGATGTCACGTTTGACTAATGAGGTATTATAATGATTGCGAGAGGCTATTGCAGTGACAGGGGGTCAGCCTATCGCCCACAAAAATGCCAATAAAACCTCTGTCCCTTAACCGACTTTTACAGTATGCCCGGGAAGAGAAGCAGCTGGCACATTCTATGTTTTTCTTTCACTCCCAGTCCAGCATGGAAGTAAATAATTTAATTTTCAAAAATAAAATTATTATTTTCAACGAATGCAGAGCATTAAAAAACCGACTTCACGTCAAAACTTTGGCTGAGTTATATTATAATATCATCCACGTAAACATTCTCCGAAATCATATATATTTTTTCTAAAATTTTTAATTTTAATTAAAACAAGAATTCGATTCATAATTTTCCAAAATATCGTGTAACAAAGACACAAAAAAAACATACAGACGAATTGAGAACCTCCTCCTTTTTTAGAAGTCGGTTGAAAATGCATTTTTTCATAACTTTTGTCATTTGACAAAACGCTCCTGATTGGCCGAAGGTCGATGACGTAACATGCTTGTAAAAGTTCGTTCGCCTTAACGTTTGTTCGTTCACAATATTATCAACTAGCTGTTTCGCGCAGTTTTACCCGCGCCATTTCAAATCCCGCGGGAACATCGAGATAAAAAGTAGCCTATTCGCTATTCCAGACTGTAAACTATCACTATGCCAAATTTCATCCAAATCTGCATACATCCATCCATCCAAACTTTCACATTTATTATATACAAAATTTTAGTTTGCTTTTATTTGCGCAAGAAGAGTTATAAATGACTTAGCCATATCTACTTAGTAGACTTAAATAAAACACTTTTTAACCGGATTTATCGCGTATATTTACATTTTAAATTTTGACTCGACGTTTCGGTGTCTTTGCAGACCCCGTGGTCACGAGTAGTATGTATCGCGAAAACTTCAGACAATATTAGTAGACTTAATTTATTCATCTTCACTTTCACAATTATAATATTAGAGTGCGGCCGTTGCGAGAATGTGTTCCTGACAGCTCCTTATGTCCACTGAATAAAGTTTATTTCCGATTCGAAGGGGTAAAAAGGTATGATTTTGACAGCTGTCAGGAACGCAAACTTTTTTGAAATTTCTAAATCAATAGTACCATCATTAAAAACAACCATTTTGTTAGGATTCTTTAACCACTACACTTTAATTGTTCCTTTTTATAACTTGTATTCCTTCCAGGGCCACTGTCCACGTGAACATTCTAGATGACAACGACAACTACCCGCAGTTCAGCGAGAAGACCTACACGGTCACCGTGGAAGAGGACATCAACATTTCTGAGAACCCCGTCATCGCTCATATCAAGTAAGTTCTTTAAAAAAAAACTTTTGAATGTCGTGTCAATTAAATGTTTGTGACTTTCGCTAGTGTCTATACAGACACCGAGATGTCGTCGAGTTAATCTTATGTGAGATAAAATATGGACTCATAAACCGTGAAAATTTAAGACAACAATTAATATTGTGTAGTTAGCCCAAAGTTAAGCTTTAACAGAAAAGTCTAAAAGATTATTAAATAAATAAAATCCCCAGACAATAACACCAAATATATGGCCTCAAATAAGCAAAGCTTGTGTTATGAAATCTCCAGACGCCATGGTTGCGGGTTCGATTCCCGCCCGGAATCAGAAAAAAAATGTTCCGGGTCTGGATGTTTGTTTATATATACAGGGTTAATTTTAATTAACACATCACCTCTCCATATTAATCTTGTTAAATAACACAAATATTAAAAACAAAATATTTTTGTTCCTTACTCTAAATTTTGTAAGAAGTGCCTATTATTATTAGGAAGCGATATTTTACTACGTGGCATACCTACGCTCTGAGTAAATAAAGTTACGCCTCTAAACAGAGGCCATAAATATTTTTTGTATGGGAAAACTAAAATTCTAAAAACTATTAATTTTAAAAAGTCGTAGAACAAATGTTGTTGGGATTGATGTGGAGAGACTGCCTGCAAATGTGATGCGCTAATTAATATTAACCCTGTATATGCATGCATTTATATTCTAGGTTACCCCTAGTTCGCTACATGGTATCTCATAACATGGCCTCAAAGTAAGCGAATGTAGTTGGTGTGATTGTATGGGTTTTTTTATATTAATAAATATATAGATTCACTATTATAATGCCTCCAAATTAGTCAAACGTGGCATCAGATGGTTTTATTACCTCTGGTGTTCTGCCTACCCCATACGATATACAGGCGTGAAGTTATGTATGTATGTATGTACATCTATACATATAATAAAATGGTAGGAAAGTCAAAACTGTACATTGAATATTTTTTTAAAAGAATACTTGGGGTATGATCTACAATCGAAACAGAAACAAAAAATATAGTTTTTAGAATTTTTGTCTGTTTGTCTGTTTGTCTTTCCGGGATAAACTCAAAAAGTACTGCATGGATTTACTTCAAATTTGGCATGAAGATAGTTAAGAAGTCGGGTCAACATATAGGCTACATATCACGCTAGCAGTGTTATAATCGTAGGTGCGTTTGGTGCTGCATAGCGTTCACGCAGACGACGTCGCGGGCAGCAGCTAGTATATAGATAAACGCCCAGAACCAGAATATTTTTTTTCTTCTTCCGTACGGAAATTGAACCCGCCACCTCACGGTTCGCCTACTAGCATCAATACCACTGCACCACGAAGACCACTATTACTTATTAAGACCGTCGAATATTGTCTAAAATATCTAGAGTATCTGATGAGTTTCACAAACTTTTGTGTAATCTTCCTTTGATGGAAATTAGAATATTTGAAATTAAAATAGTTTCTAGGCTGTTTCAATTGAAGTTGTAAGTTAGAATCAAGCAAGGTTACATAGATGACTAACCTCAATAAGTTTACTAATAGGGCCAAATAGCTAACCCAGAGGGAGTTCCCCAAACTAAAGCCATTTATAGGAAATCAAGTTCTCCAAAGTAATTGAATCCAGACGCTTCAGAAATTTTTACCTTTACCTTCCAGTCTATCTTATTTCTAAGACATTCAATCAAAAACAATAAATCCTAGTTACGTAACATACATAATAATAAACGTCTATTAAAAGATTCATTAGCCGCCAAAACAAAACGTAATACATTTCAGACACATTTAAGCACAAAATTAATTTCAATTTACAGTCACGCCATAAGCACGAATATTAGCATTCGTAAAGGACATAAATATTAATGTAAGCGTTCTAACTTGTTTAAACACCGTTTCGCGCTCCACAGTTAAGCAGTCCAATTTATTTAAAGCTTATGATTTAACCCTAAAAAGTAAAATATGTAGCTCTAGGCATAGTAAATGAAATATTATATGTATAAATCCAACTTGGCATCTTTTTAGAGGCAGACTTTACGTCTCGTGTGCCGACGACGACGGTCGCCCAGTCTGCGCTCTTAAAATTTATATGTCCATAAATTGTTATTTTTCCAAGAATATTGAACACTAAGAGAATAGGAACAAAGTAGTACACTATTATAAAACTCTATCCAGTGATTTATGAAGCAATAAATAATGTTTGAAACAAATTGTGCACTAGGACTTAGTTTTAGTAGTTTACAATGTATTTTGGACTCACGATCGTGTCGCAAAAATAAAGAATGGGTTCTAGAAACGATTGAGTCCTGTAAAGCGTAGATTTTGAACTGATGCACAAAGGTTTTGATTGCTCTTTGATGTTTAATGTAGTTAAAGTAACACCTGCTCGTTTGAAGTCTTCGTTTAGAACTTTTTTGTAATTAATCGGACGTGTTGCTGATTACAAAGTCATCACTTTGAAAATAATGGGTTTCGTTCGTTCTCTATCCTGGCAAATTTTTATTTGCCTTTTTGATTCTTAAGCATAAAAGATTTTTGTGCCAAGTCAGGCCAAACTAGAATGTTTGTAACTTTTTGTTTTTAAATTTTTACTGTCCAATAATTCAACATTTGATAAGTAAAACAAATCTAATGTGCCGAATCAGTTACCTTCCGAGAGTGCCGATGCCGATCATCAAGGGTTCCTGCCACCAAAAACGGGTCCTTGGAATTAATCACCTCTTATGATACGTTTATTCTTATCAATATGACTATTCTTAGCCACTCCTACACGAACAAAAATCGCCAACTATGTCCTTGATAGAGTCCTTGATCTATCAATAAAACCCTACCCTTCAATAAGATAACGTGTTCGGCTTTTAAAAAAATATTCTCACTTGCCCACAGAGCAACGGACGCGGACATCGGCGCTAACGCAGCCATCCGCTTCGCCATCATCGGCGGCAACACGCAGATGCAGTTCTCCATCGACAGCCTCAGCGGCGACGTGGCGCTGGTGAAGCCGTTGGACTATGAGCAGGCCAGGAGCTACCGACTGGTGATACGGGCACAAGGTAAAGCTAATTTGAAGACTTTGTTGATCTGGTTTAAAGTGTGAAACCGTAGGCCAGGAGTTACCGGTTCGTGATACGGGCGCTAGGTTAGTTACTGCTGACTTTGACAAGTTTTGTTTACAGCCCCAGCAGTGATGTAGTCATGGTGACGCCGCTGGACTATGAGCAGGCCAGGAGGTTATAGCTGGTTTTGTTTTTTATGAAATAAGGATGAGATGTTTGTCTTCCATGACATCTGGTGGCAAGTGATCATAAAAACCACGATGGTACATACAGTTCTATCAACGAGATATTTATTTACGTTTAAAAGTAGTTTATTTTATTCCAAACCTTCGCGACTAGACACGATAGGTTGCCTATAAATATATACTTTGCTTTGTGCAATAAGAACAGCTTTTTTAACAGTAACCATCCAAATAATAATAAAATTAATATTTCTCTTGGAACTAGCAGCAGTCCAATAATGTTGACAAGTAGGTACTTATATTTTATCAGCAAACATAGTTTATCAGAATTCCATGCTCACAAATCATAATAAATTTCCAGACGGAGGCAGTCCATCCAGGTCAAACACGACTCAACTGCTGGTGAACGTAAAGGATGTGAATGACAACTCCCCCAGGTTCTACACGTCCCTCTTCCAGGAGTCCGTCAACGAGAATGTTCCTGTAGGATACAGCATTGTCAGGGTAAGTATCAGCTTTTGACTACAAAATAGCTAATACCCCACAAAAAAGACGTACCTACCTGCGCTATTCACATTCAATTTCATTTAAAATCTCTTGTTTTATTTAATTATTAGGTTTTCAAACTGAAACCACTCGTTAACTTCGTATTCATGTTATTTATTAAAAAGATTACTGGCTAAACCCAATTTGATCGTTTTTTTTAGTACTGCATCTTAAATTATTCCCCACAGGTTCAAGCATACGACGCTGATGAAGGCCCTAACGCGGAAATCACCTACAACCTGACAGACAAGGAGTTCGGGCACTCCGATCTGCCGATCGCCATCGATCCACGGTCGGGATGGGTATACACGAGCTCTCAACTTGATAGAGAAGTGCAGGCGAAGTATACGTTACAGGTAAATACTGTTGAAGGAAGTTTGATCTTCATCATCATCTAAAAAAACATAAAATAAAACCACCATGTTGCTCTTTAAATCAAAGTTTTTTTTTTCTTTTGGTGTAATACAAATAAATGTCAAAAAGATGTTCAGCTCGACACAACAAGTTGTTTTCGTTTTTTTTTTTAATTTTGTTGAATAATTAAATAAATAAAAATAAATAAATACATATTTCTGACACTCACACAACATTATCTAGCCCAAGTTAAGTTTCTTAAAGAACTTGTGTTATGGAAACAAAATAACTGATATACTTAAGAAATATATAAACATATTAAATAAATACATATTTTTTATTAGAATAAACTTAAACATATAAACATCCATGACTTGACGACTAATATCTGTGTTCATCAGACAAATATCCGCCGCCGCCGGGATTCGAACCCAGGACCTCTGGCATAGAAGGCAATGTATGTATGTTACCGCTACACCAGCCGGTCGTCAATTAACGGCACACAGTTTAAAGAACAGTGGTGGCGCCGAGGCGCGGGCCATACATGATTTAAGTTATGTTATTTTGTGGCGTTAAACGCAATAGCGCCACAAAATAACATCAAAAACGCAAAAACATATTAGACTTTTCTTTTCATTCAAATTCATTCCTGAGTAATAGTGCAAAAAATACTAGTAGACGAACGTTACACGAAAAGATATTGCATTTTGAATATTTTGTGACTATCAAATAATTTGAACTTGTTTTGTATGTCTTTGGATGAATTTTATTTATTTTAAAAACCCTACACACTTTAAGCCAATTTATTGAAAATTCGTAGAAGAATAAGTTATTAAGTTAAGTGATGATTAGATTTCTAAACGATCATTATTTCACCTAACTAAGGATTCGCCTTTGTTCTTTGTCATTCAACGACCACTTTAGAAAGTCTACCTCTTGAAAAAAAGTATCAAGAAACTCAACAGCAATCTTATATTTTTTTAGGAAAGTATAAGTCTTCAAGGACTTTCATCATGTAGGCATTCCGATTTTTAAAGCAATTCTTCATACAATCCCTCCTTTTTCCTTTCTCAGGTAACAGCCACGGACCACGGCACGCCCCCTCGCTCGGCGACCGCCACCGTGGTGGTTGTCGTACAAGACGTGAACGACAATGATCCAGTGTTTTCTCCTGCTCAGTACGATGTGGAGTTGGCAGAAGATGAGACTCCTGGAACGCCTGTTGTTACTATCACTGCTACTGATGCTGATGAGGATAATCGGTAACTATACTTTTATAGTATATTTTAATGTCCACTTACATACGGTACAAAAATGATCTAAATACGTGTAATATATATAATTTTTAAATCCACCAATATTTGAGGTTAACTAGGCATTCTAAGCCGACACGTAACTAAACGATAAGCAAAAAGTTCAGTGGTGATTTTCCTTAGATTTTTTTCTAACAAATGCTTATCAAAAACACTTCGACATTGAATTATTACACAAATTTATGTAAAAATATTGTAAGCTTTGTAAGAGACTGGTATATTAACATAGAGGGCTCTTCACTGGATTACCAACCTGGTATAGGTAATTTTAAAAACCTGAAAAACATTCTAAATTTTCAGTCTTCACTACGAGATCTCCGGCGGAAACACTCGTGGCCGTTTCTCGATCACATCGCAAAATGGCCGCGGTCTAATCACCGTGGCTCAACCTCTGGACTTCAAGCAAGAAAGAAGATACGTCCTTACAGTGACTGCCACAGATTCTGGAGGAAGATCCGATACTGCGATGGTCAATATCAATATAACAGACGCGAATAATTATGCTCCAGTCTTTGAAAATGCTCCATATTCAGCCTCAGTAAGCATACTTTTATTTTACTTATAATTTTTATAATTTTTATTTTACGATCTTTTATTGGCATTTTGTGAATTCTTACCACTATATCCTTTTTTTATTCTACACCTTTCCACGACTCAATTCACACCAATGTTTGTAAATTTTGTCTCGTCTTTCTTAATTATAGGTATTTGAAGATGCCCCAATCGGCACCACAGTTCTCGTCGTATCTGCTACTGACAGTGACGTTGGAATTAACGCCCAGATTACATACAGCCTGAGTTCAGAGATATCAAATGAAGCCATGCCTCATCATGATCAAGAGTTTGTCATTAACTCTCAAACTGGAGCGATTACCACAAACAAGCTGTTGGATCGGGAGACAATGAGTGGTGAGTTAAATTTAACTTTAAGCTGGTTTAGTTGGTATGGAAAGTGATTAATAGATATCCATATAGATGGATATTAATATTCAAAAACGATGCATAAAATATATACTAATGTTACTTAAGTAAGCATTTTTTATTTAACGTTTGCAAGATGACCATGGTATAAATTCAGAAATAGAATTAATTATAGTCCTATGATACTCATATCATGCTTTCCAGATTGGTTTTAAATGTTATAGCTTTTCTATTGCATGAGACGAAGACGTTCTCTTAACTGATTATACTTCTGTCCTCTAGGATACCTGCTCACAGTGACTGCTCGAGATGGTGGAGTTCCTTCGTTATCCGACACAACAGATGTGGAGATATCTGTGGTAGATGTGAACGACAACGCACCAGTTTTTAAGCAGCAATTATACACTGCCAGTATTATGGAGGATGCGTTAGTTGGTAAGCTTGGTTTCAATTATCTAAAGCTAGATATAACAAAAAACCTTTATTTGAAAAAAACTTTCTTGCTAGTCAAAGTCATGTAATGTTATTCCAGATGAACACGTTACATCTGCAGAACCCGATAACAATAAATCAGACCACCACTATATTTTCTTTTATTATAGTTAAACAAACGCAAAAATCTGATATATTTTGGTTTCCAGGAACATCTGTAACACAAATAGCAGCCACCGATGCCGATGTAGGGCTAAACGGACGTGTGCACTACGAACTTGATACCAAAGACAGAGAAGATGGGTCCTTCGTGATCGATCCTTCATCAGGAGTCATAAGGACTAACAAGGCTCTGGATAGGGAGTCGGTAGCGACGTACGATTTGAGAGCTCTTGCTATTGACGGTGGTAGTCCTGCTCAAAGTTCTAGCGTAAGTATTGTATTATTGTACATCTACATAAGTTTTTAGCGTATTGCACAGATCCACTTATCGCTGCTCCTAGCTTTGTATAACATTAAATTCACACTGAATATACCGTAATAACTTAGAGTTAACTTCCAGGTGACCGTCCATTTAAAAATCGAAGATATCAATGACTCCCCTCCAGTCTTCGAGAGTGACTGCCTTACATTCTACATCAATGAAAACAGCCCTATTGGAACAACAGTTGGGGAAATCTACGCCAGAGATCCTGATGAAGGTCCTAATGCGGTTGTGCATTATTCTATTAGAGGTAAGGAAAGCATTCTTTTTTATAGTTGTAAGTAATAAGGAAGTTTCTGAGAATAAAGGATTGAATGGAAACCGAATTATATGAAATGCAAGGCACATTGGATGCCTATTCGGACGAACGGTTCTCAATTGGGCTGCAGTTTCGGAAATGACCTTTTCTAAACTGGCTCAAGAATAGTTGTAGGTATATTAGATTGTGCCCTAGTTCTGCTATGTGGTCACTAGCTTCTATAAGCTTATTTTAGGGCTACTTGAGGCCATGTCAGTTGAAGTACATAAAATTAAATCTCTTTCCAGGAGGTGATGATTCCAATAGCTTCTCCTTAGAAACCCGTCAAGGGTCTGACAAAGCGGAACTGGTGACGATGATAGATCTTGACTATGAGAGTCCACGGAAGAAGTACGAGCTTATCATACGAGCAGCCAGCCCGCCATTATGGAACGACGTGAAGGTTGAAATACTCGTGACTGATGTTAATGACAATGCGCCGATGTTGAAGGATTTTCAGATCATCTTCAATAACTATAAGGATTGTTTTCCCGTGGGGCCTTTTGGAAAGGTACCAGCTTTTGACGCAGATGTTACTGATAAGGTAAGTTATTTCTTAAATAACTAAAAAATGTGCTAAATAAAAACCACCCGACCAGGACTCGAACCTGGGACCTCTCGTTTGCCGGACGAGTGCTCTTCCACTGAGCTACCGAGCCCTTGCAATCCGCCATCGAAATTACGTAGCACATTACTGTTTTTACTTTATATTGCTAACTTAGCTCCATCTAATGGTATAGCTTTGTAGCTAAAACCACCCGAGGCCAATTTATTTTCAGAAAATTTTAAATCTCAGTTAATAAATAAAAATAAATAAAATCCCCAGACAATCACAGCAACTACATGGCCCCAAAGTAAGCATAGCTTGTGTGATGGGATACCATGTAGCGAACTAGGGGGAACCCAGGATATAAATAGATAAACACCCAGACACGGAACATTTTTTTTTCTTGTTCCGTACGGGAATCGAACCCGCAACCACCGGCGTCTGAGGCACACAGGTTAACCCCATCGCCAAAGTGATCGTCGAAGTTAAAGTGAAGCATTGCAGTGTTTTATAATTGCTCAATTATTCGTAAATAACTGAAAAATGTGCTAAATAAAAAAAGGACGTCGTTTTATATATTGGAAAGATACATATACTAAATCATTTTACTTTCTTTCAGCTTCAATTTAGGATACTCTCCGGTAACAATGCTAATTTGGTCCTTCTGAACGAGACGACTGGCGCTATGACGCTATCTCCTCAACTTAATACCAACGTTCCTAAAGTGGCTACTATGGAGATTTCGGTTGCCGGTAAGTTTGACGTAGTTTAATGTATTCTGGAAGTATCTGGTGTTCCATCCCGTTACGCAATATCTATTTTCCATTCGGTTACTAATAAAATTAGATATTTAAAGAATTTAATTAATTGAGTCCTATTTTCAATCATTTACATTAATTCTTATCGATCTTTTAAAATAAAAAATAACTCAAGTGACCCACAACGATGTTTTCGTGATTTACCCTATTAACAAAGACATAAGAATTCAAAATCGCTATTAGGACAGCTAAACCTGCTTTCAATCAACTTTTTTTAAGATCTCCTACCGATTACATTCCCTTGTTGCATACATTACATCAAGCATTGTCTGATTGTTGAATTTATTTGCAAAAGATGTTAACTGAAACAAGGAAACACTAATCACACGTGCCTGATATGTAGCAACCGATGGCAACTAGGTAATTAATATCATTTATTCTTTCCAGATGGGGTAAACGAAGTGAAAGCAATGATGCAGCTCTCCGTCCGCCTCATAACAGAAGAAATGTTGTTCAACTCGATCACCGTGCGCCTGAACTACATGACAGCTGAGAAGTTCCTATCTCCTTTGTTGGGATTCTTCACTGATGGACTAGCGGCCATTATACCGTGCCCGAAGGAAAATATTTATATATTTAGCATTCAGGTTAGTTTGGCTGTTATTGGTTAACTTTAGATTTATTTAAAATATGCAATCAAACAATCAAAAATGAAGAAAAAGATTCATATGATTCCCAATTCGTATTTCATTATTATCTGAGTATATTATGCTATTTCTTTAAAATCTGATTATTTTATTAAATGATTTAGGTAACGTCGATATTGTGTAAACGCTTAAATTAATTCTGAGCACGATTGTACACACTATTAAAATGATGATTGAAAAATAGGCCTTTAAGATATAATAAGCTTAACCTATATTCTACGTGCTCAAAAATTTAATTTCGTATTTTCAAAATAACGAAAAAGAACAGATAGAAAAGTCAAAACTTTTCAGCCCAAGAACAAAGTACCTATATTTACAAAAAAACAACATCATCAGCCTGGTGACGCCCACTACTCAATAAAGGGCTCTCTAACAAAGATTGACTCCCCATTTTTTCCTTAATTCAGGATGACACCGACGTCACTGGAAGCATTCTCAACGTATCGTTCTCTGCCCGCCGACCGGACGCAGAAGTCGGCTTCAATGGAGACAACTCGCAGTACTACAGCCCAACGCACTTGAGGGAGAGAGTTTATCTACATAGGGCCACCTTGGCTAGATTGGCAACTGTACAAGTAAGTTTAAATCTGGTTTTTGTTCAATATACTTATATCTACATGATATTATACATACCTACTTACGCATGATGGTGTATTGCACAGATCCAAAAAAGTCATGGATGTTTATTCATATTCATATTCACTACTAATTTAATTTCCCTAATCGTGATAATTTGCAAGAACAAATTAATATTAGTTGTTTATTCACTCTCAAACAAATGAGTGACTTAAGTATTACAGTACCTAACAGAAGTGCCTACTAATTATACGGTAACTGACTAACTTCTAACTAATTAGTAAAAAGCTAGCTAGACCGCTACATATCATGATATTTCAGGTGCTTCCATTCGACGACAACATTTGTGTCCACGAGCCCTGCCTCAACTCTGAGGAGTGCCTCACTGTCCTCAAATTTGGAAACGCCTCAGGGTTCGTCAGTAGCGACTCCGTACTGTTCAGGCCTATTAACCCGGTCAATACCTTCACATGCCAGTGTCCTAAGGGATTTACGGGTGAGTTTATAATTGAAAGGTTTTGTTTCCGAATTTTATTTGAAAAATCTGGTATTTAAACCAAAATTGGATTTCAATGCGATATTTCGATCATCTTAAATTTTTTTATAGTTCCACATAAACAATTGCGTGTTTTTCTTCCTCAAACCATTCAAAATATCTTTAATTGTTTTATGTTTTACACAGACAGAGTATGAACGAGTGACTCATGAAAACTCGCCTATAATTTTTACACCGAAATGAAGTAAAAACATATATTTAGCATCTCACAAGTTGAGCTACTTTTATATCAGTGCTACAAATAACCTAGTCCTGAATAAAGTCACACTTAATCATAAAGTGCAGCAAGTAACTAAGTAATGTCTTTCTCACCAGCGAAAAATAAAGTACTTAGTCTTAATAATAAATCATATTTAATTACCACATAATAATATATTTTTTTAATATATTGTAAGGATAGGACGATTGTGTTCCATGCCACCTGATGGAAAGTGCGCATGAAGACTATGGTGTTACACGTCCATCCACGAGAAACCTATTCACTCGACACTTAAAAGTTCAAGTTTTGGAGTGGAGTGAATAGTGAGAGAAGAGTGTTTTGTTTCTCTGCTCTTTTCCATTTTGAAATTCCTCTTTGGCTTAACCAGCCATAATTATATGGAGACCCGATTTCTTCCAAAAGCCTTGTCTCCATCTACGCTCAATGTTAATTGATAAGAACTGATTGAAGTCATGCGTAAAGTAAGGAGAAGGAAAACACTACAACGTTGTAGAGCTTTAGGGATTAAAAATATAACAAGTAACAATGAACTTCTGGAATTAAAATACTGTTTCTACCTGGACAGGATCTCACGAGCACTACATGTGCGACACGGAGGTGGACCTGTGCTACTCCTCGCCGTGCACCAACAACGGCACGTGCGTGCGCCGCGAGGGCGGGTACACGTGCGTGTGTGCGCCTGGCTTCACGGGTAACTACATTTAACTTGTGAAATTATTCGAAGTCTTTCTATAGGGTAGTATAGAAAGACTTCGAATAATTTCACAAGAATGTATTACAATGTTTTATATGCCCAATTTTTCCACTTGCGGACTAGCTTACCAAGATAGGGCTACGAATATAGTAAAGTGATATAAATTAAGGAAACATAATAAAAATTTAGTTGATCAGCAATTAACGAAGACATCGTGATATATCTAAGTGCTCTTGTAAAATTTCGTCGCCCATTTTATCACAAATGTACTGGTATTTTTTTCTAAAATTTATTGAAGAACCACTCCTGGTATATTGATGAAAAATTAACTACTGATTAATAATCATTATTAATTCGCAAAATTATGTGAATACTGCAACTGTTAAACTTTTCCAGGAGCAAACTGTGAAACAGTTCTCACCAAAGCGACATGCACCCTCAGCGGAGACGGCTCAATTTGTAGAAGTGGCTCCCAATGTGTGGCCAAGAAAGAGGGGGGCATTCTGTGCCAGGGCTGCTCCATAGACGTGGCGTACACCACGCCGATGTGCGAACTGAAGGCTAGGAGCTTCCCCGTGTCAAGTTTCCTGACATTCCCGGGATTGAAGGCGCGGAATCGACTAAATTTGAAGATGAAGTGAGTACTTTTAGAGGTTAATTTTAGCCCACTTCAATGGTTATTTTCCTGGTTCACAAAGGGGACTATAAAACACTATCTGGTTGACGGATGTCGAAATTTTCTGGGTGTAAAACATTGTGGTCTGAACTAAAAGTGGCTTAACTTGCTGCGCCGAACGATAAAAACAAAGGCAGTAATTAAGGCAGCATTTATCTTTTCGTTTTTACTCCAAAATTATATATTCTGGTACCTTTTGAACAAGTTTTGTAATGAAGAAATGAAGCTGTGCTCATGGTTGGACGTTTTGCTACTTAGACTTTCTGATCAGGAGAGATGAAATTATGAATGAAAATTTTAAAATCAATGAGTAATTCAATCAATTTCGTCTTCCACCAGATTCGCCACCCAATCCTCATCCGGGCTCCTCCTCTACAACGGTCGGTACAACGAGCGCCACGACTTCCTCGCACTGGAGCTCGTCGCGAGCGGCGCCGGCGCTGCTGAAGCGCACGGAATTAAGTTCACATTCTCACTGGGAGGGGTCAAGGCTGAGGTCACTGTGGCAGCGACATTGGGAGATGGGGACTGGCATACTGTGGAAGTGGATTATTTTAACAGAGTAAGTATTATTGGTTTTTACAAAGTTGATAGAGGCAGTGAAATGAAAAAGGCAATGAAAGTGATTACCTACGTCACGATGTTAAAAACCCTTGGCTTTATTTTATTCGACACTGCCTTAATCCAGAAAATCGCGTTTAAAATTACTTAGCTATAAAGTTTTCTCTTTTCTATTTATTAAAATAAAAAAAAAAATTTACAGTTTTTTTAACCTACTTTAGTTTTGAACGTAGTTAAGTATAATTACAACGCAACGTTTTAATGTATATTTATATGAATTTTATAATTTCTGTGCCTCCGTTACTCTCTTTTAATAGAGCCTTTTAGAATGTCAAGAATGTTCACAATTTTCTTTTACTTTACAGACGGCTACCCTGGTTGTAGACGAGTGTGACAAGGCTCTATCGTTTGCTGGAGCTGCGGATTTCGGTGTGAAATACGCCTGCGCGAATTCAACGCGAAAAGTTTTGCCGAGTCGGTGTGACAGTCCGACGGAAACATGCCACAGGTACTTACATATAGCCAGTTAGCTATATTATCATATTACATTAGTTTGGTTTAAGTCCTTTTTCCTGGGATAATAGGTACAGTTTTAATTCTGTTTAGAATAAGGGTAATGAATACACAAAACCTGTTACCTACCGACATTGAACCTATCTAATCTTGGGATTGTTGTAGAGTTTATTTATCAGGTAGGTACTGTCCTCCTATTGTAGCCACCATAAAAACTACGTTGGCAACGTGGTTGTGTTACATTTAATGATAGGAACATACTTTGCGAATATGCAAACTGAGACAATTCGCTGACGCATAACGCAACATTGAGTTTTATGAGTCCAGGTGAGAATATCAGCTGAATCCAGTGCTACTTCATAAATCTTATTCTTATTTTAAAAAAAACCTTCACAGACATAGATGTTACGAAGAGTAAGTATTATTAAGGATAGAAAAAATTACCTACTTATTGACCAACTATAAATGCATTTTCTATATCGAACTATTTCCAGATTTATGTTATTATGAAAGAACTATCCAAGATTCTTTCATAAAAACAGATACCTATCAGGATTTTGGTTGTCATGGCTCATACATTAGTCATTACCTAGTCTTTTAAATCAAAGATCGAGAAAGGAGATTTAGTGTTGAAATCCAGCTTATATTAAAGTTATTCTTGTTTCTCTACAGGTTCCTAGATTTGACAGGCCCACTCCAGATTGGCGGGCTCCCGAATATCCCGACAAGCTTCCAGGTCAAGAACAGAGATTTCGTCGGCTGCATCTCTGATTTCTACATCGACCATAAATTTGTAGATCTCAATAGGTGGGTTCTTTTTAAAAATATATTATTTTTCTTAATTATGTTTCACAATTTCTCTGTTGTATTGATAACTTCAGTAATCATGCTTAGTATGTCAATGAGTCGTAAAACCTAAAAAGCCAAACTATTTAATTTATACATATAACATCTTAAATATATAAACCTAGGTAGGAGTATCTACATACTATATCTCAAAAATCTGTACGAACTTTTATACATTTGATACTATACTTGCAGATGGCGACCAGCAGCTATCTACTATCAATACTTTACTCATATGCTTCACCGTTAATTTACTTTGTTTACTTTGCAAGTTAATTTGATATTCAGTAAAAAAGAGTAGGTATGTTCACGCCTTTATTCATTTGATATATAACAATCCATAATGGCCTCCCTAATTTATTGGACGAGTGTTCGCACTTTGCAGTGTGACAGTTCCTGGGTTCGAGTTCTAGCTGGACCAGTCCAGGGAACGATATTTTCTAAACTGGATGTATAGGTACTAGGATTCCCCCAAGGTATCCATAATACAAGCTTATGTCATTTTACTATGGCGCCACAAAGTTGGTGTGATAGTTTGGGCAATTTATAATTTGAATAATTATACACAAAACTAATTTATACATACATACATACATAACTTCACGCCTGTATCCCTAATGGGTAGGCAGAACACCAGAGGCTATAAAACCATCTGATGTATCGCCCGCAAAAACGCCAATAAAACCTCCGTCCCTTAACTGACTTTTACAGTATGCCCGGGAAGAGAAGCAGCTGGCACATTCTATGTTTTTCTTTCGCTCCCAGTCCAGCATGGACTAATTTATAATTGAACCCCCACAGCTTCGTATCAGACAACGGTACAATCGCGGGCTGTCCTGAGAAGCGGTCTCAGTGCGAGTGTGCTCCGTGCTACAACGGCGGCACGTGCCGCGATCTCTGGAACACTTATCTCTGCGACTGTCCCGACACGCACACTGGGAAGCAATGCGCTGAATGTAAGTTAACAAATGACGCTTAGAATAGTCCTAGAGCCCTTGGATGAGCCGTAAAAAGAACACAAATCTGAGCAACCGAAGCTTGGATATTACAGGTTCGGTGGCGATGTGTTTCAGCGATGCTTTATTAAAATTCAGTTCTTTCCCGTACCATTGTGTACCGTACCATTACTTCGTTTTATAATTGAGATTGAGATCAAACGTGGGTTTAGTCTGCCTTATAAAATAAGATATGCGGTATAATAAAGCGCAAACAAAAACCAATATCAAGGATTATATTTCAACGACTTTGACATTGGACGCACCGCCAGATATAACCACCAAAATGAAGGAACTATCATGTTGTTTCGGTGTAAAATTTATGAACTGTTTCCTTTTTCACACATATCAACGAACTTGTTTTAACCAGCCACAACTCCCCCCTGGCGGTTCAGTGGCGACGGCATGCTGTCCTTCAACCCGCTGTTACGGCCCATTCAACTCCCGTGGCTGAACGCGCTGTCCGTTAGAACGAGGCAGCTAGATGCCTTCCTCATGTCTATTCAAGTGGGACAGAACAGCAGTATTCTTATTACTGTAAGTATTGATTTGTGTGTACTTTTTTAGTTTTTACTGAGTTTCGATATGTTGCTAAAAACGCAATGTTTTAACGCTGTGCTTAATTCAAAAAAATATATCTCAATTTTGTAAACTTGGCCAGTATATGTTGAAGAGCTATTGGTGAACAAATCCAGATATTGCGAGGACAGCTCTGATCCGATCTACATACATACATAACCTAACGCCTGTCTCCCTTTGGGGTAGGCGGAGACAAGGGAACACCAATTGCTTCGATCCAAACATACCTCTTTCGCTTCCTCCACGTTCATTAATCTTTTCATACGTGATCGCCGGTTATGGGTACTTTTAACTAGGCCCTTTTTAAGAACGTCGCCAATTTGATCGGCGTACGTTCGCCTAGGGCGGCCCCTTCTGACAGCACCATCCATTCTTGCTCTGTACACCTCTTTCGTAAATCTACTTTCACTCATCCTTTCCAAATGTCCAAACCACCGTAGCATACCCTTTTCAATCTTAGTACTACATCTTCTTTCAATCCGCATCTCTTTCTTATTTCACTATTGCGCACCCTATCACTCAATTTCACTCCACACATGCTTTCATCTCCACAGCATTAATCTTGCTTTCATGTCTCTTCTGCCACACCCAAGATTCACTACCATACATAAGCGTTGGCGCCAAAACTCCCTCAAGTATCCCTGATCCGATCTACTATTTGCATTTTATTTTATTTTAAACTACCATGATTTTCCTAGTGCAATTATTCGTAGTTGAGTTTTAAATAATCATCTAATCTAATTCCGTTGAGATCGACGACGTTGAGCATGCCATCAATCATTGGGTATGGTGTCCAATTTTAAAAAACGCACTCACAAAGCTTCTAACATAGGTACTCAATTTCTGTAATTAAATATGTTTAGTGACCAATAGACTCTCATCATTATTGTTAATGTCGTTCAAAGTCTCTTAGACCACAATATGGGTAGGTATTGTGCAATTCACTCCGTCCGATTTTAATGCAAATAAAAAATATGCAGAGAAATCCGGCTAGAGACGAAGAATATCAATCGCAGCAAATAAAGACCATAATATTATGCTGCTTAGGAGTAAACTTTGTTAACAAGCTCTTTCCATTTTCACAGCTTCAATCAGGACTCCTCCACTACTCCTACAATGGAGAATCAATGTATCTACCATCTCCATTACTTTCCGACGGCCAATGGCATCGCGTGGAAGTCACGTGGCTTGGCACCGATATCTCAGTGGCCATTGACTACGGGCTGAGAACAGCTTTACTACCAATGTTGGCCAATAAGGTGCAGGGACAGTACATTGGCAAGATCCTGATTGGTGGACCGGATTCTACGGCGGGGTTGTTAGCTGCTGATGTCGGTTTCTTTGAAGGATGTATACAGGTAATATTATTTTCTACGATCTTAAAAAAATGAAACTATTATTTCTCTAAAATAAACTCCTAGAAAATGGTTACTGAAAATATTTATCCAATATTTTTTCCACAATATAATTTTACTTTTATTTTTGCTCAAAGTTAAGCAACATTAATCTGTATATAATCCCACATATTGGAGTTGAAGAATCGAAAGATGAAGCATATGGGGGTAGATTCATAAAATACTGAAACTTGTCACCACTGAAAGACCTACATATTTGAGTAAATAGATTCTACATTTACATTGCTATCCAGGTGATCTTGAGGGGTTTCGGATACGATAAGGCTACCCTATCTCTTGACAAAGGCTATATTTTATCGATAATTTCCTACAAAATGAATAGATTCACAGGGAAAACCTTACGAAGCCCCTAACTATAATAAAATATTTGCACTGCCAATGTGATTTTCTTTTGTCATCAGGATGTACGGCTCGGCACGGCTCAGTCGCTGCTGAACCGGCCCACTGTGCGAGAGAATGTTCGAGATGGTTGCCAGTCGCGAGCTGACTGCATGCTCTCTGTCTGCCCGCCTTACGTAAGTAACACCTCTTTTTTAAACGAAATACTTACGGGTATTTTAACAAAAATCCTTATTATGAGACAAAGAAGCTTAAGTTTGATCAAAGATTTGTTAAATTATATCACTTCAGCAGAGGTCGGTATTTTTATACCTACGTTTGTATTCTTTATGATATTTCTAAAAGCCTGAAGACCAGAACATCTTAAGCCTTTTTAGGTGCTTTGTTTTGACCATATTCGGTCATGGAGATATGTCAGTCACGAACTAGTACACCTTCAACATCCTGTTCTATTACTATGTTGCATGAAATAATGTTCTGTTACTTTTATTATATAGTAAGCAATTTGTTATATGTAGGTATTATTTCTTTTTTCCGTGGATGCCCAATTCTTTTTGTAGTCATCTTAATTATTATCCAAATTATTTTCAGATACTATCATTCGATACTTTTTAACACCTACTTCTACACCCAATTTCATCCATGCCTTAACCCCACAGAGCACATGCGTGTCATCCTGGGACAGCACGGACTGCGAGTGCGCGGCGGGCCGCTTCGGGCCACAGTGCGTGGCGGCCTGCGACCTGCGGCCGTGCGGCGCGCGCGCGCAGTGCGTGCCGCACGCCGGGCCCCGCGGGTACCGCTGCCTGTGTGACACGGGATACGTTTTGACGGGTAAGAACTAGAATATCTTACAAGCTGCTAGATTTTTTTGTATTCATTAAAATACTTTTTAACGGATTTTATGAGATGACTGCGTCTCTGGATTCCTGAAGTTTCAATAATTACGTAATTACTCAGTTCATATAAGGTATTCGTTCATAGGTTCAACTGTTGCATAAAAACCGGCCAACAAATTTTATGTCTGAGGGTTGTTCTATAGATCCCATGTTTATATTCAGACAAAAAATCTTGATTCACTATTTCTTACCAATTGGTCAGATCGAGTCATATTCCAGGGCTAAAATTTTAATACTCAGTGAAATTACAGGAGCAAATAAATGCCTGGCCGTTATTGCATCAATAATCATCTGTTCGCAAATCCATCGATCTGGAAGTCACTTCGTAGCTAGATTACATAAAAAATCTACGCAAAGTTACGAACGAACATAGTTACATACTCTTCAAAAAATAACGTACTTTCTCTATTGCCAGAGACTGGTTGCACAAAAGAAGGCCAAGAAGAGTGTCCGGGCGGGTGGTGGGGCCACAAAGCATGCGGGCCGTGCGACTGCCAAGTTGACAAGGGATACCACCCGTACTGCAACCGGGACAATGGACAGTGCCGGTGTAAGGTTAGTTATCGGATAAGTATACCACAAATATATTGTGCTGCAAGAAGGTAAGTTCTAAAGTAAAATATCCTCTTCGCAGAATATCAGTGTCTCCGAACGAATAGCAAAACTGCATTACTTTCTTTCGATGGTATTCGTAGGAGCAAAAATGGTTAACATCATAGACAAACAAGAATATTGGTAATATTCATTAATGCCAAATAAAATGCACATGTCAATCGATCCCAGAAAATTTATTCCAAAAATAACGCTGTCACAGTGATCACACATAGATTGATTCTCTAATAAACAACAATACGTGTGTTAATGTTTAGCCTAAACTTTTTAATTTGCCCCCCTTTTAGGAAAACCACTACAAGCCATTCGACTCGACCTCGTGTCTTGCATGCGAGTGTTACGCTGCGGGTTCACTGAACAATTCGTGTGACGCCATCACAGGTCAATGCCCCTGCAGGCCCGGGGTCATCGGCCGGGCCTGCGACTCCTGCGCAAGCGTTTATGCTGAGGTTGCGCCTAATACTGGATGTGAAGGTGAGAATAATTGCGGGAAATTTTAAAGGAAATAATTAAAAATAATAAAACCTTCTTCCGAAAAAGCCACTATATCAAACATCTCGTCTTAGGTTGCGTACAGACTATGTAACACAACATGTTATAAGACATTGCTATATAACACGTTTCAGATAATGTGGACACTAGAAGTTATAAAACAAGTTATAAGGACATGTTACAGTGTACTAAACTGTTATATAACTTCGCCAACAACGAACGACAATTGTTATAAAACATTGTTACATTGCATTGTTATTCTAATCTATATTCTGTATTTTTAAATAAAGTGTGCGGACGTGTCATAAAACACAAGTTATATAACATGTTACATAGTCTGTACGCACCTTAACAAAGTAAAAAAGAAATCTTGTTTCCTGATACTTTTCTCTGATTAGGGCGTAAAGTTGAGCACTTTGTCTCACGAATATCATGAATTGAATAATTTGAACAACCATTTATGGAAATTGAAACTTAATGTTTTATTGCAGTTGTTTACGATGGATGTCCACGATCGTTTTCTCAAGGCGTATGGTGGCCAAGAACTAAGTTTGGAATTGAAGCAATCGCTGAATGCCCTCAAGGTAAGATTCACTTATCTACTGGATATTAGGCTAGTAACATAATTTAATACCTTGTAATCATTTATACCTAATAAATCCTGGAGGCTCTTACCTCTTTTGAAAAAAAATCCACACTTTATTTATCCATGTTTATATTTAGGATCCAGCGGCAAAGCATCGAGAATGTGCGACGAGTCCAAGAAGGTGCCATGGCAGGAACCAAATCTATTCAACTGTTCCACCGCTACTTTCTACCAGTTAAGGAAACAGGTATATAGTCCACCATCATGTATAATAACTAAGATAGATATAAAACATACATAGACTGATATGATTCAAAGGTAAGCTGATTCATTAATATCGTCTGCATATTTTTAGCTTCACAAGATTGAAATCGGAGAATTGCAAGTGAATACGTTTGTCGGAGTACGTTTGGCTGAAGACCTCGCGGCTGCGTGTACGCACACGCCTAAGCTGTATGGCGCTGATGTACTTGTTGCCGAAGGAATATTGTTGGAGTTGCTGCAGTATGAGCTGAAACAGGCTGGATTGAATCTTACGCATAGTCAGGATAAGGATTATGTTCGGGTGAGACTTTTATGATAATTAGTTTAATAAGGGTAATAGTTTTGTCTGGTCTAGTTAAATAAAGAAATTTTCTTTAAATAGATTATAAAAGTCCTGTTCTACCTTGAACATTAATTTAAAAAAGCATCTTCAAATCATTCCATCTTTTACAGAACATTATAACATCAGCGAATACTATCCTCAACATAAAATACTCTGATAACTGGCGCGGCATCACCGTGCTAACCGGCCATGGAGCCGAGCGATTGCTGCAACAATTCCACGGGTACATAGCCACGTTAGCGGGCACCCAGAGAGACACCTACACTAGTCCCTTTGAAATTGTCGCTAGTGATGTTGGTGAGTATTTACATTGCCCTAAGGCTTTTATTTTTTTAAAAGGGTGGGAATTTTTCTTCCATTTCACCTTTGTTTTATGGAAATTTATCATGAAACTAAGGTGTTACGAGGAAACCTAATCACTCAATACTTGAAAATACCCGACTAATACTGGTCAAGAAATACAGATGCGGGAATCGTTCCACACCTCGGCGACCCGTACTATAAAGAAGTAGGTACCACTCTTATGTAGGGGTGGATCTAAGGTTTTTTTAGAATTACTGAATAAGGATGGACCAACAGATAACAACAAAGATTGACCGATAACAAAACAAATAATTTTCTTGTAGCAATACCAAGTATTTTCAACTTGTGTTCTTGTGTAGTATTTCTTAGATTATAACTCATTTTATATTTCACTTTATAGTGATGGGCGTAGACATAGTGACAGCAGAATCTATTTACGGTTTCGAGCCAACGCAGCTGACTCACCTCACTCAATCGGATTCATACACAACCGAACGCGTCGTTCTGCCAGATACATCTTCATTCATTCATTCTCCGATACAAACTGGTTACTATGGCAATGGAAAGAAGGGACGAAAACCAGCTAGTCCTACTGTGTCCTTCCCGAAGTACAATAATTACGTGAAGAGTAAGAATAAGTTTGATCCGTATACGAGAGTCCTTGTCCCATTGGATCTGATCGGAATTGAGAGCGTTGTGCCAGGTAAAAAACACTTGTAGCTGTTACTTTAAAAATAATTTATGATGATGAAAATAAACTAGGCCTACTGTCTAGATCTCAAAAGTGTTGAATATCAGTTTTATCAACTTTCAGTATTTTTTGTCATGAGACATCAAACTCCTTATGATGTTTAGGTATTCTTGGCTTGACTTGCATGATTTTTTGACAATTCTTTTAAAAATGCTTCTTTATTCATAAATTTATAAAGTCAGTTTCAGTGGTTATGTGTATCACTATAATTGTAGTAACTTTAGTATTACGTTTCTTTTTTAATATTGGAAACTTTATTTTTCAGAAGATGCCACCGAGTCTCGCGCCGTATTCTCCTACCTCCAATACTCAAGAAACAGTTCACAATTGATGCCCCTGCGCATAGATGATACTGTATCCCAGCGGTGGGGAGTTAACATAAGCATCGGTTCTCCAATACTTCAGCTCTCAATCTTTGTTCCACAGTCTGTTCGAAATCGCCATGAGTCAAGTTTCGGAGATAATGGGATCGAAGGTAACTCAAATATAATCAAGATACAAACAAATTTCAATAAAAGTTGCGTAATTTTTTGGCACCCTTCTTTATTAAGTTTAGAGCTAAATTTTAACCTACTTATAATACTTAAAGAGCCTTGGCTGACTCAACTTAATGCGAAAACTTGGTAGTTTACTAAGGAATTTTTTCTACGGATAACTAATATTATAAATTTTACAGGAATAACTTACGCAAACAAAGGCCATAATCACATTTACGATAACGATCACGCTAACAGTATCCCAGTGAACCACCACCCTTCATCCGATGATGACAACAGTCACCACGAACCTCATGGCCCAATAGTCATTCGACCTGCTTACAAAAAACACGAAAAACATTCTTACAACCATGACAAGACAATCGAAAATGAGTCGGCTTTTGTTGCCCAAAACCTTGAAGACACACCCAAAGTTATGGCTCTTGTAATGGAAGCGAAGGATAAAAATCTAACCAAAGAAGAGAATAAGCTGTTGTACACGAGTTTGAGTGGTATTCGACTGAATAAACCTATAAGACTTCAAATGTGGCTCGATATCAATAGAGAATCATTTGGATCGCGATCCAACCCACAGTGCGTTCATTGGTCAACTGCAAGAGGGTATGATCTTTACTTTACTATTGAACTATTATTTAATATTTCATGGTTTTTTAGATAAGACTTTGTTCTTATGTCTTTTTAAAATCCATTAATGATCCTGTCTGATTTTTAGTGTAGAAATATTATGTACATCAAATTCTATAGATAATTAACCTTTGTCTTTTCACATCAGCGTGGGCGAATGGTCCCGCCTGGGTTGCCACACGGAGATCGATTACGACTGGTCTCCTTACTCCAACGAGCCTCTACTAGTGAACTGCACTTGTAACCATCTTTCGACATTTGCAGTACTTGTTGATGAAGTTGATATTGAGGTACGCTATTATTGTTTCTTTGTTTGTTAATGTTTTATTCTTAATTTGAATTGGTTCTTTATTAGCAGAGTCAAGTCTTAAATTTATGTTATTTCAGAAATGCTTACACAATTGGCTATAAAATGTGCATGTTCTTTTTTACTGCCAAGTTGTGATCAAGTTTTACCCGTTAGCCAGAAAGTAGTCACTTTTTATACTTATCAGTATCTTATCATTGATAGCAGTGACAGTTTAATTGAAACCAATGAAGCAAAACGTCAACGGAAACCAAATCATAACCGGAACACCACCACGAATGGCTAATTTATAAACACAAGATGTTCTCGTCTACTGCCAAGCGGCGTCTTATCCAAGAACGGTAGGGTTACTTAAAGCCGTTCTGGCGTTGCGTTTAATGATATTTAATATTCCCCCCGCAGCTGATCCCAGAGCCGTCCCTGCTGGAGGCCGTGAGCTCGTACACGGGCTTCAGCATCTCGCTGGGGCTGCTGCTGCTGTCGTGGCTGGCGCTGTGCGCGCTGCGCGGCGGCGCGGCCACCGTGTCCAACACCATCCACAAGCACCTGCTGTTCAGCGTGTTCATGGCGGAGCTGCTGTTCGTGGTCGCCTTGAAGGCGAGGACCAGTCTGGTGCAGAACGAGGTGACAAAACTTTTATGTGTTCTTGGTTGTTCTATGATAAATATTTTAAATATATGTAGGTATATAGACAAAACGACGATTTCATACAAAGTAATACAAAACTTTCATACGTAAGACATCTCCTCAAATCTACCGCCAAACATGTAGTCTATAAAAATCTAAAACATTTTTTCATATCCAGCTGGTAGTTTCCAAGAGTGTTTATATTACTACTTAAGCAAAGGCAAGTAAAAGCTAACACGATAAAAAAGCTATTGTTGTGATTTCTCATACTTTTTTGTAAAAACAGTCATCATTAAAGCATCAAACTGCTCACACGTCTCGTTTCAATTTTATCCCTTAGAAATCTAATTTAAACCTTAAATCTATCAGCATAACATTGAATACAACAAAGTGGTCGTGAACGAGCCGGATAAAAGAAATCGAGTTATTCGAAGTGGATTAACTTCATAGAAAAAAAGTTGTTTACGCTGTTTTGAACGAAATCTATATTTAGATACTTGTCTAGTGAATTGCGAATATCAATCAGTAGTGTATACGACGTTTTATGGAACAAGTAAAAGTGATTAGAGTACAAAAACATGTCTACAGTGGAACAACACCTACTATTACTTGAAGATACGGCAAACTTGTTGAAAAAGGCGCAAACTAACTTAAAAAAATGTACTAAAGCAAGGTTAACGAAAGGTTATTTAACTGCGAGATTACAATGCATAGAAGAATACTGGAAAACATTTACGTCAACACATCAAAGTTTAGTGAAATTGACTCCACGTGATAAAGTAAATGACATTCCATATTTTGCTAATGACGAATTTAGTACATTTGAAGATTTATATTTATGCACTAAGGGTGACATTGAAGATACACTTTTGAAACTGAGCTCGCCGCCTACTATGACGCAACAACAGTTGACCAAGAATGAAACTTCGGATAATTATTTAGGTCAAGTTAGGCTACCTGGGATTGAACTACCTACCTACTCGGGTAGCTATGAAGACTGGCCTACCTTTCAAGATTTATTTATCAGTTTAGTGCATAACAATACATCATTATCCGACGTTCAAAAACTTCATTACTTAAAAACTAGTATAGCGGGCGAAGCCGAAGCACTTCTGAAACATGTACGTGTGACAGATATAAACTACGCAGTAGCTTGGGAGACACTGAAACGTCGCTATGGTAACAGAAGAATAATAGTAAATTCTCTTCTTAAAAGATTATTTTCACAAAGGAAGATTAATGTACAGTCAGCCAACCAAATAAAAATGTTACTCGATACTACAACCGAGTGCATTAATGCATTGAATAATTTAAACGTCAAGACCGACACTTGGGATCCTGTAATTATATTTCTTCTTGAGCAGAAATTGGAGCAAGAGTCACATAAAGATTGGCAAAATTGTACTTACAAGGTCAATACAGATGACTTACCTTCGTGGATTGACCTCAAATGTTTCCTGGAAACTAGATTTCGGACACTGGAATTAGTCAACACAGCGCCAGCGCGGGCGCCTGGCGTTTCGGCGCCACCGACGATCGAAAAACGTGCAAGAGAACATTCGTACCATAGTGCTACTCCTATAGTGAAAAAGTGTGTGTTGTGTAGTGAGAATCATACATTGTGCCATTGTAAACAATTTTCTAACATGTCGATCGCTGATCGTAACAATTTTGCTGTGCAAAGTAAACTGTGTTTTAACTGCTTGCTAATAGGACATTCTGTTTTATCGTGTCGATTGCCAATGTCTTGCCGCATTTGTAACAAACGTCATCATACTCTTCTTCATCAAGTCAAAACGATAGAAGCTGTGGCCCATACTAGTGTCGATCAAATACAACCACAGGCTTCAAACAATACAAATGTAGAAGAGTGTGAAGTGCAAGTCAATACAATGATGACGTCACATTTAAATACTAGCCCGGGCTTTGCTTTATTAGCTACTGCAATGGTCATCGTGCGTAGTGAAGAAGGCCATACTATTATTTTACGTGCGCTAATAGATCAGGGCTCACAGGCTTCATTCATCAGCGAGCGAGCTACGCAGTTATTGAAACTTAAAAAGAAACAAACCAAAGGCACAATCACCGGTGTTGGCTCCACCAAGACTGCTATAAATAGCATAGTGAAATTCGAAATAATTTCCACATATGATTCGAAGTTTTGTTTACCTACTGAAGCATATGTTATATCAAAACAATTAACAACAAAACTGCCGACTAAATCTATAAATGTCATTGATTGGTCTCACTTAAAAAATCTTGAACTAGCTGACCCAGCCTATTACAAATGTGCACCTGTAGATCTGTTACTGGGGGTGAATGAGTTTGCTGCAATAATACAATCCAATGTGATTAAGGGACCTCCAGGAACCCCATGTGCACAGAAAACTACTTTGGGCTGGATATTATTTGGTAAGATAAATGAAATAAATACAAGTGAGACTACGCTTATGGTAATGCACCATAATATAGACTTAGATACTATGTTAAAAAACTTGTGGGAATTAGACAATGAAAAGAAAAGAAAACTTACTAAAGATGAAATAATTTGTGAAAAAATTTATGAAAATACATATACAAGAAACGAAAACGGGCAATACATTGTAAACTTACCTTTTAATACTGCAGAACCGAAATCACCAGATGGAAATAGCAAAGAGATAGCTTTAAGAAGATTTTTACAACTAGAAAGAAGATTCCAAAAAATACCTAAACTAAAAGAAAATTATTCTGAAGTCATAGAAAAATATATACAAATGGGTCATGCCGAAGAAATACCTAAAACTGAATATAACAAAAGGTCAGTTTATTTGAGTCATCATGCTGTCATTAAGTACGATAGTGAAAGCACGCCAACTCGTGTCGTGTTTGATGCATCGTGTAAAGATATAAATGGAATTTCTTTAAACGATGAACTCTTAGTTGGTCCAGTGCTGCAAGAAGATCTTCGAAGCATCATCATGAGGTGGAGAATGCACGCCGTTTGCTTTGTTGCAGACCTAAAGAAATTTTACAGAATGGTGTTAGTTTCAAGAGAACACATTGATTATCAAAGAATCATATGGAGAAATGATCCATCGGAAAACATTAGAGAATATCGTTTACTTACCGTTACTTTCGGAATGGCACCAGCTCCTTACCTCGCAGTGAAGTCATTGATACAGTTAGCCCACGATGAAGGAGCTGACTTTCCGCTGGCATCTAAAATAATAAAGGAAGATTTTTATGTCGATGACGTGAATTCTGGATGTGATACGGTAGAGGAAGCCGTAGAAGCAAGCAAACAGCTAAAAGAAATTTTAAAACGAGGTGGCTTCCACTTACAAAAGTGGTCATCAAACAGCGCTGCATTTATGAGAACAATAGAACCAGAAGATAGATCTACAAGATTGCAGCTTGATATAAAACTAGATGGAGATATAAAGGCATTAGGTATTCATTGGAATTTAGCTCATGATGCATTTCACTATGATAATAACTTACCTGAAATTACCAACATCATAACAAAGAGAAGTATTTTGTCCGATGTCCAAAAACTATTTGATCCACTCGGATGGATTGCACCTTGTTTGGTAAAAGCAAAGATATTGATTCAAAGGCTATGGCTGGACAAAATTGGATGGGATGATGAAATTAATATAAAATTGAAACAAGAATGGATAACTTTAAGACAAGACTATGAAAACATAATAGATATAACAATTGATAGATGGATTAAAACTAAAAATGTGGATAAAAACAAAATCGAACTACACGGCTTCTGTGACGCCTCAGAAAGGGCATATGCTGCTGTGGTTTACTGTAGAAACATAAGCTCGGATGGTACAGTATCAACCAGCTTAATTGCAGCAAAATATCGTGTTGCTCCTGTAAAAACAGTCTCCCTTCCCAGACTCAAACTATGTGGCGCAGTTTTGCTTTCGAAATTGCTTAAACACGCTGCAAATGCTATGAGGGTCGAATTTACAAATGTTTATGCGTGGACTGATTCAACTATTGTCTTATCCTGGCTATGTGGCGAACCATCTCGTTGGAAGCAATTCGTAGCAAACCGTGTTGTGGAAATCACAGACAATATTTCCTATGAAAAATGGCATCATGTCGTTTCTGAGTACAATCCAGCTGACATAGCATCCCGCGGCGCTTTTGTATCGGAATTAAAAACCTGTGAGATTTGGTGGGAAGGGCCAAAATGGTTAAAAGAAAGAGAAATAAAATATAACGTTTCAGAGGAAATTACCACTAGCTTAGAAATGAAAAATATTCAATCAAATTTTAAAATAGTTGACACAAACATAATTAATTTTGAGAATTTTAACAATTTAAATGAACTTTTAATGACTATTGTCTACAGTTTGAGATTTTTACACTATAAAAAGAATTTTGATAATTTTATATCTACTGAAGAATATGAAATAGCTTCAAAGAAATGTATTAAAATCGCACAAAAGGAGTTTCACGAAGAGATAGAGAAGCTGAAAAGCAACAAAAATATTAGCAGAAACAGCAAACTAAATATGTTAAATGCTTACCTCGATGAAGACGGTATCCTCAGGGTGGGCGGACGTCTACAGCACTCTAACCTGCCGAAACACACAATACATCCTATAATATTGGGAAATAAAAATTATTTTACTCATCTGATCGTTGCCGATGCTCACAAGAAGACTCTTCACGGTGGTACGCAGCTCGTCTTGACTTACTTACGCTCAAAATACTGGATTGTACATGCAAAAAACAAGGTCAAAGCTTATATACATAAGTGCACTATATGTGCTAGACAAAGGGCTTTAGTAAAAACACAACTGATGGGACACTTACCCAAGGCTCGAACAACACCTGCACGTCCCTTTCAACACTGTGGAGTTGATTTTGCTGGTCCTTTGAATGTTTTAATGTCAAAGGGACGTGGAGCAAAGCAGAATAAGGCATATATTTCGATATTTGTTTGTATGGCCACTAAGGCCATTCATTTAGAGTTGGTCGGTGACATGACATCAACTTCGTTCATTGGTGCATTTCGCCGATTTGTTGCACGAAGAGGCAAATGCACACATATTTGGAGTGACAATGGGCGCAATTTTGTTGGTGCTAATAAGGAATTGGCAGAGGCATTTGCTGAAGCAAAATTACAACTTCCAGGTCATCTGGGAGAGTCAATGTCAGCTGAAGGAACACAGTGGCATTTCATTCCACCTTACAGCCCTAACTTTGGAGGTTTGTGGGAGGCTGGCGTGAAATCCACAAAGTATCATTTGCGCCGTATACTTGATACCAGCCTCACTTTTGAAGAAATGACAACAACGCTCTGTGAAATTGAAGCTTGCCTAAATTCCCGGCCATTGACACCAATTGAAACTAGTGATCCTACCGCATTGGAACCCTTGACACCTGGACATTTTTTAATAGGTGAAGCGCCTGTTAGCATCCCTTATCCAGATCTTAGAGACGTTGCTATGAATAGGTTGGATCGTTGGCAATTGACACAAAAACTTGTAGCAAATTTTTGGCATAGATGGAAGTCAGAATATTTAACGAGATTGCAAACAAGATCAAAATGGTTACAGAGTAGGGCAGAATATGATATAGGTAACATTGTACTGCTTAAGGATGATCAATTACCACCAGGCAAATGGTCTTTAGGTAGAATAGTTGCAAAACATCCTGGTGTGGATGGCTGTACCAGAGTATATAGCATTAAATGTCGTGGTGATGTTGTGAAACGTTCAGTTAGCAAACTATGTGATTTTCCTATTAATTTTGATTAAAAATCTTATGTTCTTATTACCTATCTAATTTAAAATGTTTACTATGGCCACATGTGCCTACTTATCCTAATTGTTATTTTAATAAATTGCTGTTTTGTAAACTAATTAGCTTTAATTTCATGAATATCGAACCTTCTGTAAAACTAAATTTACTGAGTAACTAATTCATAGCTTTGTCAAATGTATTGTGAAATCGGTTGGGTACCTACCTAAGGTTTATAAAATAATGAAAACTATAAATTTAAAATTTGTTTAATTGAAATATACTTACTACAGTAATTAAAGCTTAGATATTTAGGTGTTAGTATAATGCAACTTTAGGAAGACATAATTATGTAATTAATTAATAACAACCACGGATTTTATACCTACCAACTTTTATGCCGTTAATCTAATGTCTGTTTATAATTGACCTAGATTGATATATGTAATGTGTAATTAAAGGTACTATCGTCCTTTGGTGGGCGGAATGTTGTGATTTCTCATACTTTTTTGTAAAAACAGTCATCATTAAAGCATCAAACTGCTCACACGTCTCGTTTCAATTTTATCCCTTAGAAATCTAATTTAAACCTTAAATCTATCAGCATAAGATTGAATACAACAGCTATGGAGCGGTAAAAAACTACCCATTGTTAAAAAACACAGCAGTACCTAAGGGTTCCTTTCCTTTATTCAAAGTAGTTTTACTGAATAGTTTTAAAGTAGGACTTCTGGGACATTTTCCCCCTAGTTCTACTTCTAAGTTTACTACCGAATAGTGGAACTAGTGAGAGAGAACATTATTTCCTAATAGTTCTACACCTGGCAGTAGATCGTTATTCATCATCATCATCATCCACAGCCTGTATACGTCCACTGCTGGACATAGGCCTCCCCCAAGGTCATCCACGTCGCTCGGTCCCGCGCCGCCCTCATCCAGCGTTTACCGGAGAGTTTGACCAGGTCGTCGGTCCATCGTGCGGGGGGCCTGCCTACGCTGCGTCTCCCAGTACGTCGCCGCCACTCGATAACTTTTCTGCCCCACCGGCCATCTGTTCCCGCAGGGAAACTCCGAGCATGGCCCTTTCCATTTCCCGCTGAGCGACTCTAAGCTTATTTATAAGGCCCATAGTTAGCGACCACTTCTCAGTGCCGTATGTCATCACTGGCAACACACACTGGTCACAGACACTGCGGTATTTCCGACGAGAAGATTTTACGGAACTTCCCGAACGCTGCCCAGCTGAGTTAGATCCGACGACTGACCTCTTTCTCAAAGTTGGACCTACCTAACTGGATTTTATGTCCTAGGTATAGATAATCGTCAACAACTTCGAGCGTGGTGCCTCCAACTACCACAGGAGCAGGTGCAACATGGACGTTCGACATGATCTTCGTCTTATCCATGTTCATTTTAAGGCCCACTCGCTGCGAGGCTCCACTAAGGTCATCGAGCATTTTATTCAGGTCCTGCAGGGTCTCAGCCATGACTACGATGTCATCCGCGAATCGAAGGTGAGTGATGTACTCGCCGTTGATGTTGATGCCGAGCCCATCCCAGTCCAGAAGCTTGAAGACATCTTCCAACGCTGCGGTGAACAGCTTAGGCGATATAACGTCGCCTTGCCTGACGCCCCGCTGCAGTTGGATAGGCTTCGAATTCTGATCCTGAAGACGGACTGACATAGTGGCGTTTTTGTACAAAAACTTCAACGCTTCGATGTATCGATAGTCAATTTGGCACCGCTGCAAAGACTGCAATACAGCCCAGGTCTCGATCGAATCGAAGGCTTTCTCATAGTCCACAAACGCCAAGCAAAGTGGCTGGTTATATCTTTTCTATAACCTGCCGCAGCGTATGGATGTGGTCTATGGTGCTAAAGCCTTTTCGGAAACCGGCTTGTTCGGGAGGCTGGAAGTCATCAAACCTGCGTACGAGTTTAAGGGTAGAGTCTGAGATTTTTCCGGTTCCGTTTGCACGGCGGGTTTTAAAGAACTTAGAACCAGCCGTGGAGACAGTTTCCACAAACCTCTTATTGAAGTCGTCCATATCGACGCAGTCGCCGAGGCATTCAAAGCGGTTCTGCAATTCGAGCTGAAAGCTTTCGGGGTTTTGGATCTGGATGGGTGCAGGACGAAGTACAGACTTAATCAGTCGAGATCGCTCCAGTTTTGGATTCAGACTCAATGTGCCTCTTACTATGCGGTGATCGCTACCGATTTTCACGGCATTGATCACAGAGATCGTTATTCATCATCGTTATTCATCATCACATCATTAAAAATCTGTTTTCTCGTTGACATGATAAAGTCTATCTCGTTTTTGGTGTGACCATCGGGGCTTATCCAGGTCCATTTGTGGTGTTCCGGTTTCTTGAAGAATGAGTTCATCATAAAGAGGCCCTCTTTCCCCAAGAAGTCGGCCAGCATCTGGCCTCGGACGTTCCGGACTCCGACTCCAAATTGCCCCACTTTCTGCTCATCGCCGCTTTTTTTGCCTAATTTTGCGTTTAAATCCCCCATGACCACGTTGAAATGAGTTTTGGAGCTGTGTATGGAGTATTGTGGACTCTCTGTGTATTTGGAGATGTCCTCATACATAGCCTCCACCTCATCATCGGAATGTGTCGAGGTCGGAGCATAGACCTGTATGACCTTCAACGAATACCGTTTGGAAATTCTGAGTATCAGGTACGCTACCCTATTTGACACGCTCTCGATTTTTGTAACATTGGTCACGAGGGTTTTGTGGACGAGAAACCCGACACCACCTTGGGACAGTTGGTCGCCCTCCCGGAAGTAGAGAAGATTGCCGGATTTCAGGATTATCGATTCCTCTCCCTGTCTACGGACTTCAGATAACCCCAGGATATCCCAATGCAATCCACTCAATACTTCCTCCAGCTCAACAGTCTTTTCGTCTGTCCGCAGTGTCCTAACATTGTATGTCGCCAGGGCCAAGGGTCGTCGTTGGTAGCCTGGTCGAACCCGGGGATTCTTAGCACCCCCTGTCCCGCCGTTTCCTCGATCGCTACTTTGATCGAGACTAGCGGGACCGCGGGGGACTAGGGGCCGGGGCCTTTGTTTGCGATTCATAATTTGGGGGGGAAATGCCGTAATCGCCACGCTTGGCAGGCGGGTTGGCGATCGCAGTGTGATGTTAATATACACAAAAGGACGCTGCTGCCCGTCCTCTTACGACACCCACGAGAAGAGATGGGGTAGCGCTATTCTTAAGGCGACGCCACACGCCAAGATCGTTATTAATCGTTATCTTAATGACTTTTGACCATGTCGGGATTGTCCAGGGTTGACTACGATAGCTGACCAAGCTTATGGCGCTTCGCCGGCCGCTGCTGCGGCACCGCTCACTTCGCTCGCTCGGCTCGCGCACGTATGGCCTATATGCAACCTAACCAAACTAAGCCAAATAATGTTCTCACTAGTTTCCCTAATCGGGGGAAAGTCCCAAAAGTCCTACGGTTGAACTATTCAGCAGAAGTATTGGGAATAAAGTGTTTTATTTTAGACGCATTAAAAAAGGTTTTCTTCTGATACCCAGGTGGCTTGCAAGCTACTAGCAATGGGCCTCCACTACTGGTGGGTGTCTTCGCTGGCGTGGAGCGCGTGCGCGGCGTGGCACGTGCGGCGCCTCGTGCGCGAGCTGCGCGACGTCAACCACGCGCCCGCGCACGCCGCGCTGGCGGCCGGCTACGCCGCGCCCGCGCTCGTCGTGGCGCTGTGCGCCGCGCACCGCCAGCACCAGTACGGCGGCTTGTTGTGAGTATACACGACGTGAACCATTGTATGTTTGTGCAATCGGAGGTAAAATCACTGCAGCTGTAGGCTAAAGCATTAGGTATTGGTTAAGACAACTCGGACTGGAACCTCGCCATGGGATAGATACAATCGATGACACTTCCGCCTGACCACCACTTTACACATTTTCGCTTGTATCCAAAAAATAGAAGCACTCTTTACCCCGCCCAGTGGTCTTGAATATACCAATGAAAGACCGGTTAGCCTTCTGAGCGCACCAATGACGCATCAAGGCGAATAATTGATAAGGGTAGGTAGGTCTGGGATAATATGTTGTCAGTTAATATTTTGTATCTGAACTGCACTTGGTCACTCAGGTATATGATTTATTTAATTCTTCCTCTTTAATTATTATTCCAAACCTATTAATTAATTTTTTTTGTTAACAGGCGTGACCTTGGGTCATAGCGATGAAAAACATAGAATCAATTAGGACAATTCCATTACGATTATGTCAATTAAAATATTTTTGATCGATATAAAAAATATTTTTAAGTTTTTAGATCTTGATGTTATTATATGCAAATAAACAATTATTAGATATTTATTAGAATAAGATTCACTTAAATCAAACCCTACATTTATAACAAGTGGTGACAGGCATACAGTGGTGGACAGCAGGCGGCTATGTCTTCGATATTACTCGTACTTAACATCCTTCTGCTTCTACGGGATGCGAAGAAAGTTGCAAAGAGTAACTTTTGTCTCGTCCTGTCTTTCACGTTTATATACCTAATTCAATATAGAAGGTTAAACAAGATTCGACGCGGTTGGTACAAGGAAGGGTGACAGACAACCAAATATTAATTTCTTTCGACGACTTTGGTGCTTCCGAGGCTACGTTGAGCAGTCGGTCCTAAGTCCTGTATACTTTTATATCGTCTTGAAAATTTTGACATCCACCAAGCACTGGAGCCAGGTGAATGTCAGAATTTAGTAAAAACCTATAGTAAAAACCTCGTCACCCAGGGGAGAGACTCATACTCCTGCAGTGGGCTTACTATTGATGATGTAAGTTAATGTTGTAATCGGTGCAAGTAACAGTGACATGTGTGTAGTTGCTGGGTGAGCGTGCACGAGGCGGCGGTGTGGTGGGTGGTGGTGCCGGCGGGCGGCGCGGCGGGCGCGGCGCTGCTGCTGCTGGCCAGCGCCGCGCGCGCCGCCTTCACCGCGCGCGAACACGTCACCGGCTTCGGCAGCCTCAGGTGCGTCAACACTCTAAATTTCCTAATTTAATAGATATCTACGTGTACAGGGTCTGTCGTTATGAATGGATAACCCGTTATATGGAGTTGGTCCGGATGTAAGACTAGGAAAATCGTATCTTTTTGGCAGGATATGAAAATGGCATATGAAAATGGCGGAGACTTATACTTTTTCATAAATTTTCCTACCTTTTTCGTTCATTTCGCTGCCATTTCATCTTTGAGTATTTTTGATTAATGTTTACTGAATTATATTTCAATACTATACAACCATTGCGACCAAGTATACAATTATAACATTACTTGAAAAATTAAATTCTGACCTTGATTAGTTATATCGCTCCTGTAACTTAGTGTTGCTAGTAAGCTACACATTGTTATACTTTTTTAGAATCTACACATTCTAGACAAGTTTTAAAGATTATGGGCAGCTATAGCTCTACTTTTCTTTGTCACAGTGAATGATAAAAGTTGGCACTCTGAAATAAGTGGAAAAAAAATATCTTAAAACGACAATTTTGACAATGTTCAACGTTAAGAACACCTAAAATTGTAACAAAATTCAATAACATCATTCTTCAGAAATATAATTCAGTAAAAAATACTCAAAAATACCGAAATTTTATGAAATGGCAGGGAAATGAAAGAAAAAGGTAGGGAAATCATTAAACTCATTCAAATTTAAATTAAAAAAATATTACCTTTCTCTGATTGAAAATTAGAAGAAGTATTTTAATAGGTATTTTATAATTATTTATGTATGCTTATTTATTTATATATATTTTGTTTATATTTTATTTAGTTACCTATGTATTTATCATTATGTATATATTGTATTATTTTTTTAATGTAGTAATTTTATTCATAAAACTAAACATAAGCTTTATTATTGCCGATGTTTGTACAGTTTCTTTTTTTTTCTATACAACTTGGGGTTGTCTGGTGGAGATCGCTCTGAAGCTATAAGGCCGCCTATTGTACCATTCTTAAGTTTGTCTTATCATTGTTTTTTTTTCTCCTTTTGTAATGTGTGAAATAAAGTGTTAGTAAATAAATAAAAATAAATTAATTAATTAATTTATGAAAAAGTTTAAACGTCAACGCCATTTTAATATGGCTGAGTATCCCGCCAAAAAGATACGATTTTCCTACAGTCTTACATCCGGACCAACTCCAGATAACGGGTTATCCATTTATAATGACATTACCCTGTATGCTAAATAATGTTGATGATGTCCTGGATAGATTATCTTAATTTGAGTATTTACAAAATTAAGCATCATTTGAACACCTAAAGTAATAAAATATAGTTACAAGGAAAACAAGTATATTTTATTTACAATTTGGCCTCCCCTGCTTGAAACTTATCATGAAGATCACACAATTCCATATACGTACTTATTTAGCTACTCGATGCTTAAAAATACCAAGACCTTAGTGGTCAGGAAAACAATTGCAACCAGCTCGTTCCACACTGAGATGCGCCGTGTATGATGTAAATGAACCTTACCTATACAGGACCTAAATTTTTTGTCCTGTAATTTACGCTATAAATTTCATAAGCCTCACCCTCCCATAGGCTACTACTAGCAGTAAACATCACCTGCCTACCGCTACTAACGGGCGCGTGGGCGAGCGCGCTGCTGCTGGCGAGCGAGGCGGGCGCGCGGCGCGGCGCGCTCGCCGCCGCGCTGTCCGCCGCCGCGCTGGCGCACGCCGCCGCCGCCGCGCTCGGACACGTCGCGCTCAACGTGCGCGCGCGCCGCAACCTGCGCCGGTGAGTGTCCCGCAGCCAGCCGCAACCTGCGCCGGTGAGTGTCCCGCAGCCAGCCGCAACCTGCGCCGGTGAGTGTCCCGCAGCCAGCCGCAACCTGCGCCGGTGAGTGTCCCGCAGCCAGCCGCAACCTGCGCCGGTGAGTGTCCCGCAGCCAGCCGCAACCTGCGCCGGTGAGTGTCCCGCAGCCAGCCGCAACCTGCGCCGGTGAGTGTCCCGCAGCCAGCCGCAACCTGCGCCGGTGAGTGTCCCGCAGCCAGCCGCAACCTGCGCCGGTGAGTGTCCCGCAGCCAGCCGCAACCTGCGCCGGTGAGAAAAAACTAAACTAAATGTATAAAATTCTGCGCACCAAATGTAAAACAAGTTGATTCTGATCTGCGGCTCAATGGGAACAGGTTGAACTAGTAGATAACACTGTTTTTCTTGGAATTACCTTAGATGCTAAATTTCAATGGGCGCCCATGGCTCACGGCTAGCGAGTAGGCTTAGTTCTGCAGCGTTCGCGGTAAAGAAAATTCGCTCATTGACTGATGTTAATACAGCGAAGCTGGTATATTATAGTTATTTTCATAGTATAATGTCCTACGGCATCCTACTTTGGGGCAATGCCGCAGACATTGACACGATATTTACACTGCAGAAAAGGGCTATTCGTGGAATGTATAAACTTGGAAATAGAGAATCTCTAAGAAAAAAGTTTAAAGATATTGGTATCTTGACCTTTGCATCACAATATACATAAATGAAAACATTACCTATGTATATTTATAAGAATAGTAGTAAATTTAAAACCATGAAAGATAATCATGATAAAAATTATTCTGTAATGGAACAACCATAAATTAGTGTTTCCCAAATTAAGGCTGGCTAAAAGCACCAAATCATGTGAATGGGAATGTCAATACGTATTTATTATAAAATACCAAAGTCAATTCAATCCCTTACGTTTAATAAATTTAAAAGAACTATCAAAGAAACATTATGCAAAAAAGGCTATATTTAGATGACAAAAGATCGTGGGATTGATGTCTCCACAGGTTATTTCCAATCATTAAACGTTAATCACTATGTAAGCAGCTTGGCTGCGACATGATATTGGCAAGCACGAATAGCTGTCTTCTGTTTGTTCGTTCATGTCATAGGAGAGCTGTATTTCTGCCAAATTGTACCTATAATAAGCACTTTTTACAAAAGAGTGCCGAGAGTTTTTTTCCGCCGGCTTTTTTCCTCTCGGTCTACCTAGGGTTCTACTTTCATTTCGATTTTTAAAGCCGAAGAAGAAGTAGTAGTAGACAACACCAAGACATTGGTGGATAATGGGCGATTATTATCTTCATAAGCCGAGAGACGCACACTTCTCGACGGAGGCCTCCCCCAGGATTCGTCATGTCGTCCGGACCCGCTCCGCCCTCATCCAGCATTTGACGTTCGTAAAGTGTATAAAATTACCTACTACGAATAAAAAAATTTCATTTTCATTCAGTTTTGACACAGGACAGTATTCATTTTTAACTTGGGAATCTATTCATATTTGATAGAGGAAACTATTCATATTTAAACGTGGAAACTCCATATTGAAATTACTTTTAAGGTAGTTTTATATAACCCAGTACGTTTAACAGAGACAATTAAATAAAAGGCAACAGTAGCCTGCTTCCAAGTGCGCGGCGCTAACCAGCAAAGCACAACCTGCGCCGGTAAGCAACATAGCAGCAGAGCCTGTTGAATTTCCGCCCCTGGATAACATACCATATTGGATCGCCTTTTGTCTCTACCACACCCGGATACGCTTTAAGGATTGTTGGCAAATCCGACGAGCTCGCACTTGGTTCGCTACTTGAAACACAATATCAACCTTGTGGTATTTGTGCATATCTATTAAGTACATCTGTCTTAACATACAATTTGTTTGCATTACAGAACACTAATGGGATGTTTGGGCAAGAAGGTGCCTCTACCTGACACCTCAGTCACTGTTAGCAGTAGTGCACAGAATTTATCGCATATTAACAGGTAATTTATTTTATTTTAAATAGTGAATATATTTTGTTTAATTATATTTTCAAAGAATCTAAAAATAATGAAAAACAATTAAATTATAGAAGTGTTGATCGGTTGATAGAAGTGTTGATTGAATACGTGTTGTTTGCATTGGTCTAGATTTTTTAAGTTTTAAATGTATTAACGAAAAAGTATGTATCTTTTTATACTAGATGTATATAAAACACCTATAACACAAGATATGTGCTTACTTTCACATGTCCAAAAACTAATTATTCTTTTAACTATCGACATTTTAACTATCGTTTAACCGAGAATAGTTTACTTTATTTATTTATTTCACTTTACTGGTTTCTACAGTACAATCGATTACATAATCTTACATAATTTTTCATTTGCAACACAGAAGCCAATTATAAGAAACCCATTTTGTTGTAACAGATCATCGCTGGCGTACCACAGCGGCGAAGCAGGTCGCACGTTGAGGAACATCGGAATATCAGCGTCGTCCACTACGTCACGGTCGACTACCAAAACTAGCTCGAGCCCTTACAGGTACCTAAGGAAAGCATTTTTGATTTTAACAAAGAACCAAATAACAGAGGTTAAACATCCTAACTGAGAGAGTTAAAAAAGACGTGTGGCACTCGGAGACTGCCGCGGTAAAGCTATTGCATAGCATTTTGTATCAACTTATGCAATTGTAATTATTTATTTATTTTATTAATGCAGTAATGTTTGATCTTATATGAAGTTCCACAAGTTCCTAGTAGATGGCGCTGATTGTTTATTAAAGCCCGCATGTAAAGTTATGAAATTAAAGTATCACCGCTGTGCCGGTCGGAGTGGGGGGTGTTAGGTTTTTTCGTTACGGAATTTCTGGATTCGGTCCCCACGCTCAAGGCCCGCGATAGAAGCTTATGCAGTAGCTTAAAAAAATTATATCGCTGCCTAATCTTTACAGCGCTGCCCTGGAGAGTCGGTCATACTCGTACGTACTTCTAATTATTACCTGTCTCGCGTTACTTAGGATGTTTAACCTTTCTAACTTACTTGGAGGTAGTATTACACAATCTGTAGAGCGTTTTATACAGGGTTAATTTTAATTAGCGCATCAGCTCTTGTAGGCAGCCTCTCCACCTCAATGCCAACACCATTTGTTCTACGAGTTGTTAAAAATCCTAATAAATAACACAAAAAAGAAAAATAAACAAATTGTTGCTCCCTCTGTTATTTATTACTCTGTATTTTGCCGCGTCACCCCGTGACCGCGCGCCCGCTGCACGTGGCGTGACGCGAGGTGCGTGGCATCAGTGTAAATAGAATAACGCCAGCTTAGAGACCATAAATATTTTTTTGTATAGGAAAACATACATTTCTAAAGCTATTAATTTTAAAAAGTCGTAGAGCAAATGTTGTTGGGATTGACGTGGAGAGGCTGCATGCAAGAGGTGATGCGCTTATCAAAATTAACTCTGTATAGTGCTCACTATAGACACTTAGGAAATTTCTTCGTCTTGAAGTGCCTCTCAATTATTGAATATTAACAAGCATAATAGTAGTTTATGAAACTGTCACATAATACCTAGTTATGTGCAGTTTCATACACTACTTTATCTAATCTCATACACTGAAGGTATTAAATAAAAGATTGAGATTGAGACTGTTATTTATTGGTTATTATAAGTATTAACATTCTGAATATTACAATTATGAAATTGAAATTAAGACTGACTGCTGCCGCAGTCTCTAAAATGTCGGGTGGCGTCAAATTTTCTTCACTTTCACTATACTCACTAGACATTTTAATAAAAAAACAATAAATTATCCAGTGAAACAACGAATTGCAAGGAAATTTGTTATGGCGCCTAAATTTATTCCCGCCATTATCGCGCATGCGCCAAAACGCGCCGCGCGGCCACAGAATGTAACGTAGCGCGGCGCTCGCAGGACACAGATAAAAAAATGAAATCTATGGTCTGTTATCTGTATCGAAACGAAAAAAATTTTTATTATAACATTGTATTGTTCGAGGTAGTGTGTTATAATTTAATTTTTTAATTTCATTTCGTTATACTATTTTAAAAAGTAAGTATGTCAATATAAATTCATTCTGAGTTTTATATTTTGAATAAGTATTATGATATGAGAGTAGATAAAGTTTATTTTATTTCAAGTAAATCTCTAAAACAGTTCATTAATTTAACATTTTGCCCCAGTCGCAGCGACGGTCAGATCCGCCACACGAGCACGTCGACGTCGAACTACAACACGAGCGCCAGCGACATGCCGGCCTACCTGCGCGGGTTCGACTCCTCGCTCGCCTGCAAGAAAGAAGGTAACACAACAAAATATCTCCCAACCTCTAAAATACCAACATACATACCTACATAACTTCACGCCGGTATCTCCCTTATGGGGTGGGCAGAACAACAGGCTACAAAACTAAATCTGATGTCACGTTTGATAAATTTGAAGGTATTATAATGATAAAGAGAGAGTATAGGGTCAGCCTATCGCCCACAAAAACGTTAATAAAACCTCAGTCCCTCAACTGACTTTTATAGTATGCCAGGGAAAAAGAAGCAGCTGACGCATTCCATGTTTTTCTTTTACTCTCAGTGCAGCATGGGAATAATATGCTGTAATTAATCTATAAAGGGTTAGTTGTTACTGGACCTGCGTCCATTGAGAGGTTATAGAATAGGTCAAGTAAAGCAAAAAAAATCCATTTGTGAATTAAGTATTTTACTTTTAGTGAAAGCCTTTTTTACTAATGTGATAAAGCTGAAAAGTTTGAAAGCGCTAAGTTAATCGCGGAGGATTTTAAGAAATTTGTATTTGATAGCCCAAGTCTTGAGGAAGGAAATAAGACTTACCTATTATACCGACCTATTTCATCAAAACATCATACTGGATCAAAAGTTACACGAGTACAACGCCGCGAATATAATAGTTTATTATAACATCATCATCATCAACAGCCAGTAGACGTCCACTGCTGGACATAGGTACGCATAATATCAATCCTCTTTAAATCACACTTTATTTCTAAGCATGTTTCTTGAGACTAATCGTTGTAGGTACACCTTTTTATTATGATATACTAAGATATTCTCTTCGAAGCTTCAAAACTATCAACAGGTTCTTCTGGAGGTTGTTCTACTTACACTTCTAATACTGTCTATTCGGAACAGATGACTCCCGTCGTCGGCGCAAGCGCCAGTCGTGCGAGGGAACTGAAGGAAGTGACAGTGACAGTTCGGCGCACAGCCTCGAGCTGGCTTCAAGTCACTCGTCCGATGAAGATGACAGCGCTCAACCACGGTCTAGCACCAGTAAGTACCTAGAACATTCTTCTAACAACTTTTTTTAACCTGTATGATGTCATATTCGAAATCATCTTCACTTAAACACTAAAGTTACCGATAAAAAATAAAGTTATACAATTTTCTTAACCCGGAGGTTCGGCTTAGAATTTCGGCTTTGTAAAAGGTGATTAATCTGCGGTTCCCGCTTGGTGGTAGAACCACAGAGTTCGTCTGCCAAGTGACCACCCTTCATGTAAAGTAAATCTGCCAAATATCACCGCAGCTATTCATGGTTTCTGGCAATGTTTTTGGGAGAAGCAGTTTTCCTAACGCACAACGGGCTGATATCTTCGACGTCAACTTTTCATAAGATTAGGTGAGATTGAAGTGACGCTCAAGTTTAGTCAACGCTAAACTATTGATTTCAATCAAGTCTAAACATAAACTTCTTATAGCTGTACACTCTTAACTCCATTCCATATTTTTCGCAGGAGATCGTGAAAGCAGTACGTCAGGGCGAGGATATTTACCAAATATAACTGAAGGAGCACCTCTGAATCTGTCTCCGAGGTGGAATCCTCATATGAGAGAAGGTAGGCAGTCTATATACATTTTCTTAAGTTTTGTGCCACGTCTACCACGCCACGATAACAGAATTAAATATTATAGGTACCTACAAATTTTCTCATCTTGTTTAGATATTTTGTTTCCACAATAGCAGATGAATTTATAAAACTTGTTGTTTTGCGTTTTTAAATTTTTAGGTACACATAAAATGGATAAGTGATTGTACACTTGATCATCAACTTTAGGAGATGAAATAGGTTTAGTGTTTCTAGCGACAAATCACAATCACAATTTTGTCTCCATAGTGAAATGGCAGACATTTTGTTTTAATGCGACGAAAGGCAAGCCCCCGGGCCTATACTGATTTAGTTGCTATTTATACCAAATAGGCATTCCGGAATACAAAAAAAATTACTCATTTGAAAGTTCTAATTTTTTACCTTATGCGGGATGTATATTAACTCTTTGGTAGTTTACCTTTATTATTATTGCTACGGACGCTTTTGAAAAATCTATGTACAGGGCGTTCAATTATTCCGATATATAATATGATCTAGACTAATGTATTTCGTAACTTCATGTTACTTATCTTATATGCTCTATACCAGAGGTTCCCAAACTTTTTGTTGCCATGTTTTTGGGTTTTGGGTGAGACTTACCTCATATATTAATTTTTTTAATTTTTAAACGTCATAAAGTTTTGTGTTAAAAGCTTAAAGTAAAAACACGTTGATGTTTATAAACTTAAAGTAAAAGCACATGTTAAGTTTTACACATTTAGTTATTACTCGAAATTAAATTAAAAGTACTCAAAATAAAACTTTATACGAAACATGAAATAAAATAAACAATAATGCAAAATATATGTAATCATAATAATAAATCATTTATTTCAGGCAACTTAAGAATAGTATTGTCTTAAGTTTTCGCGATTCATACTATTAAATAAAACACTTTTTAACCGGATTTATCGCGTATATTTACATTTTAAATTGAAACTCAAGATACTGTCAATCCAGAACGCTACGCTCGAAGACTGAGAAACAGATGGAGATGATGATGTATAACTTTTTCAATCTATCAATCCGACGCTTGACACCTCAGTCGCTCGTGAAGGGGTCTGCAAAGACACCGAAACATCGAGTCAAAATTTAAAATGTAAATATACGCGATAAATCCGGTTAAAAAGTGTTTTATTTAACTTAAGAATAGTACAGGATGTTAAATACTAAATCTAAGGCCCATAGAAAATATATATATTATATAAAATATGTTGAGACCAACTAATGTGGCCCTCATTTTCATTTCATGGACCCCCCAAATTTAGTATCGCTGACATAGGTATTATAGATCACTTGCTCTAAACAGATAAGAATAAGCGATCTAATCAGACGGACACTCATATAAATCGCTTCATGTTCCGTCAGACTGCGGCTCCCCCGCGCGCGAGTGGGGCGCGGGCTCGCCGGCGTCGCCGCGCGCGCTGCCGCACCCCGACCTCACGGCGCACACGGCGCCGCCGCCCGCGCGCCCCGCGCTGCTCGACCACGTGCACGACGCCTACCGCGCGCATGCGCACCACAGGTATCTTGCTGCTATTATTTATTTATTTATTAAAAAGTCCACAGATCTTAATAATTAATTATTACAAACATAAAAATAGTACATATAGCCAATTATGGATTTACATTATTTATTTATTTTCTCATAGACGATTAACAAGTTAGATGGTGATCAATAAATTACACAATGGTTCTAAATATTTAAGATATGAAAATAACAAATAATTCAATAAAAATAATTGGGAAGAATTGTTGAAAGTAATTTCATCATACTATTAAACATGAGAAAAAAAAACAAAGTTGATTTATTAACAATTCAAAAAAAAGGTAATGTAATTGTCAAAATTTACAAAATACAAATGATTAAAAAATAATAATAATAATATGATTGTCATGATTCAAAATTTGAAAAATAAAAATTTCAAAAAATTCACAGCAATGTATAAGAAAAAAAAATGGTATAGACTGGGTGTACCAGTGGTATAGAATAAATGTGAAAGTTTGGATGGATGTATCGATGTTTTGCCTTCATGGCGGCAGAACGGCTGTACGAATTTGAATGAAATTCCCGATATCCCCACGGAATAGAAATTGCGTAGGTAAAAACAATAAATGTGTGGTGGTTTGGTGTGGTGTAGTGGATAATGTGTTAATACAATTTATATCAGCTAGATAATGATGTGTGAATGTTGAAACGATTAATTTAGCCCTATAAGTATATTCTAAGAACCAGACTTGAGCCCTGAGTAGGCACGCCCATAGTAACCGTTGATACTGATGATCACTTTCTATGAATTTCAACACATTGCATTGTATTTCATAAATACTGCCAAGAAATTTTATTCGATCTAGTACACGATCATTAATGGAATGAGAAATAAATTATGATCAGCACAGTCAAAAGCCTCGGACAAATCATAGAAGAAAAACACCAAAGACATCACGTGACTTCTCCCAAGAATCAAATATATTTGTAATAAGCACAATATCTGCATTAGTTGCAGTGTAAAACGAAGTTCGCTGGAACTCATTGAATTGTAGAAATGATCTTAAAGATGGCTCAATATAAGCTTTTCAAAAAATCTAGGTCTTAGTAATATGGAGATAGGTCTAAAGTTACTGTGATCTGATATGAAAGCTTTAAATGTAGGAATTTATTTTGTCTCATCAAATCAGTGAAGACGCTAATATCGATGGAATTATTAAACACGCTGGCAAAACCGTCAATAATTTATACGACGTCAAACCATCTAAATCAGCACTGTTCTTAATTTAAAAGCTTTTAATAGATACCTACCTCACTTTCAGTGAAAGTAAATTCTTGATTAGGACAATGTTGACAGTATTATATGCCAATGTATGCCTTCTATAGCCCTAAATATTTATTCCACAGACATGGGTTAATGGAAGACGAACTCCTTTACGGCGTACTGCCAACTGACACCGAGAAACAAATACCCTATGATCCCAACTATCCTATGTCTCCTTCTATGTATCGCCTACCTTCCAACCTTTACGGGTCCAAAACCTACCTGTCCTCAAGAACTTCAGACTACGGCTACAGCCCTACGAAGTACCTTAATGCGGAGACAAACATTTACGGGTCCCGGGACATGGTCACGACTCGGGACCACGACGGATATCCCCCGCGGGACTTCCGGGACTCCGGGATAGCAACCATGCTGAAAAAGGATTACCAGAGAAAACTGGAGAGCTATGAGTACAATGACAGAATGTCGGAGGCATCTGAAAAAGTACCGCATGACAAATACCTCTTCCCCTACACTGGTAAGTAGAAAAGATTACGCTTTTCACTGTGTTGTTTGAAATTTGAGTTTTATCACGAGTGACTTTATTTTTATTTTCAAATATGTTTCGTATCTTTTGTAGACTTTTTAACTTTTATTTTATTGATCTGATTTCACGAGTAAGCTAGCTACGAGTAAGATCTCCACATTATTCCTACTTGAAAGACCTGACGATTAAATTTCTACAATTTAAAGTCATCTACTGAAACTATAAATTTTTGAAATGACTGTTAAAGGTTTACAGGCTCTAGCTATTCAAATATTGCTTTTGCTAAATCTATATGCAAAACATTTTTTGTTCAGTTTCGTGATCATGTTGTACTTTATGTTACTTAGCTTTTAGAAGAACGCTAGTGTTTTACTTAAATGATCTTATGTTACACCGTAGTGATTACTTAAAGTATTCTCATTTATTTCTGAGCAATTGAGAAATCAAACTGAAAATAAGTTAGCTTAAATTTTGTATGAAGCGACATTCATATTATTTTCCAAATTGTAAAATAAGAATTTTGTTACTTAGTATATAACCTAGCACCGCATATATTTTTTTTATTATTTTCGCATTTGTATAGCTGAAGAGGACCACATTAACGTGCGCAATGCCACCCGCTCGCCGCAGCAGATACCTAGCGCAGGTAACGCTTTTTTTGTTTGCTAAATATTGTGTGTTTTGACTTCCATATTAGTGTTATATTTATTTTCTTTGATTTTAGTTCTTATTATTAATATAATCTTTAAAAACTTTTGAAAGAACAAAACTTTCTTTTAATGCTGGGTATACCTGCGTGTGACCTGAAATCTTGCCTGATGAAAAACCTAATCATGACATTTATTGAAACATAGTATAATCTACTTAAATTCTGCCTTTTTTACTATTTTGACAGTAAATTTTGAACATGAACAAATCATGCAAAGGTTATTTTAGTTAATAAAATAACTCAATACTTCGATAACGTTGATAAATTAGTGTGATACATTTTAGTTTTTAATTACATACTAAATTCAAACTAAAATCAATTCGAAAACATGTGAAAACGGTTTTTTGAGAATGAAAACTATTTTTTGTCAATTTTTTATCAATAAACGTTTTTTTCTCTAGTTCATTATAGCAAATTTATTGTATATATTTTAGAAGATAATTAATAAATTTTTATAATTTTCAGCAGAAGGAGGTCTACCGTTGGGAGCGCCTCTAGCCAGCATGGGAGAAACTAGCGAGTCAGTATTATTTATAATTTTTATCCATTTGCACGATACAATTAAATTCTTTGCGATATCTCTATGTTCTAGAGATATCTCTACAACACTGCAGCCAAATCTCAAAATATTGATATAATTTTTGGTGTAAGGGTATACGGTATAAGGGTGTAAGGTATATACATTTACTTATATATTTTTCATAAAAACTTGTCACCGCCTATTATAAGATTATCTATGTTCTTCCATTTTATACAAATAACACTTATAACAATGGACTTTTAGAAATGGATTTTTCCGAGTTTGAAGAAAAACAGATATTTACATCCAATTACAAATTTATTAATTACTCGCCGACATGACTTTTCTAAGTTTGTACTCCACATTTAAATTGAAAAATGTAAAGACGAAAGAACCTGACGATGAATATTTATATTTATTCAGTATTTTTTATTAGACGGTGATTGGGATTAAAATAATAATGTCTAAAATATTTTTGCTTTCCTAACCTGGTGACGCTGCAACCATCATCGTGGTAACTAACAGGGATGAGGGAAATGTAAGTATTTATTTGCTAATTAATTTAAAATTAAGTTAATCAATATTTTCATAAAATAAAATAAATATATAAATAAATAAGTTACTTAATGCTTTTCTAGTATTTAACATTTTCTGGTGATGGAACATTACATAAAGTGCAAACATATACCTAGTTAACACTTAGTCAACTGAACAGTAAATTGATTTAAAAAATATTCGTTTGGTTAACTCTTGCCTTGGTTCTGGTGAATGTTGATAAGTAGACAATTTTTTAAACCATAAATTTAAATCTAAATAATCTGGATTATCTAGTTTTAAATATACCTACCTATGTATGTTTAAACACACAATGTCCCCTAGTGATACACACTTATCCAAAATAGTCCGATAAAAAGACTTTAAAATGAAGAGTTGTAAACTGATGACATATAGTACCGGCCAAAAGTTTTTGACCACCTTGAAAAAAAATACAATATTGAATGAAAGTCCAAAAGTTAGAGCTGTACAAATTATTTATTTACCTTTTTAAATAGGGAACTTATAAAGAACTTAAAAAAGCATATTTATCTAACAAAACAGTACGTAAGAGCAAATTGCAGACGTTTCTTTTTGTTTTGTGCTCGTAACAGTGGCTTAGGTTAAGGTTACATCGAGATTGGACTGAAGAAGACTTTATAAAAGTTCTTTAGACTGATGAATCAAGGTTCGAAATATTTAGTTTGAAAAGAAGAGTTTTTGTACGGCGTAGTGCCGAAGAAAAAATGTTGCCAGATTGTGTAGTGGGAGCAGTCAAACATGATGGAGGCTTTATTATGTTCTGGGAATATTTCTCTGGCTATAGGACTGGAGATTTGGTTAAAATTCAAGGAATAATGAAAAAGGAGCAGTACAAAGAGATCCTGGAGCGAAACGCTGTTCCTTCCGGGCTCCGTTTGATTGGAGAGGTATTTGTAGATGGATTCATTTTTCCTCAAAATAATGATCCGAAACATAGTTCTAACACTATGCAAAAGATATTTGATGCACAAATACCGTCTCTTTGTGCTCCAAATACCCCTTGCATAGTTTGAAAAACATAGAGTGGGCCCTCCAGAGTCCTTAGATAGAGCTTACAGCCGATAGAGCTTCTGTGGGATGAGCTGGATAGAAACGTCCGTAATCTTTGTCCGACGTCAAAAGAAAACCTCTGGAGGAATTTACAAGACAGTTGGAACAACGTTTTAAAAGAAACAATAAATTAACTAATAGCCCGGTTACCATAGCAAAGGTACTGTTATTTTTTATAACATAAATATATATTTGTAAGTTCTTTATAAGTTCCCTACTTAAAAAGGTAAATAAATAGTTTATACAGCACTAACTTTTGGACTATTATTAAATATTGTAATTTTTATCAAGGTGGTCTCAAACTTTTGGCCGGTAGTGTAGGCAGAAATAAGTTGCTGCTTATCCGGTGCTTTATATTTCCTCTTTGACTTTTATTAAAAAGGAACTTACAAAAAGCATTAACAATGTATAGGTAACTAATCCAAAAGGTGTGATTTTTTCTTTGAGGAACTAAAAATACCCTATCTTTAAGATAGGACAGACTTAGTATTACGTAAATAATGTAAAGTATTCTTGATTGTGGTGACTAGTAATTGGATTTCTCTTTCTAAAATAAATATTTTGATATCCGTTGAAACTACTATAATTAACAATAGAGGAGTAGAAAAAGTCCTGTAGGAATATCTAAGAGCCATATTCTTTCGTTAATTATGTACCAATATATTTATTCAAATCTTTTTTATTAGGAAATCTACTACTGAAGATGATGCGGAAACAAGAGTCTGAATCACAGGTCTCACAGCACAGAACAAGGTTTCCAATGAATCTCAATATGTTAACGAAAATAATATGCTTTACTTTAGAGTTAAAATTTGTAGCATTTTTGTAAAAGACTGTTTTTTTTAGCAAACTGCCATTATGAAATTGTAATTTATTTAGTTTCGATACTAAGTTAAGTACTAGCCTTATTCTTATTTAGTGTATTTTAGAACTATTAAGTAGTGTAAAAATACTCAACTTGTTTACTTTTGTAAGTGTGAATTGTTTATTACGTATTAGGTACTACATTTTAGGACAACCATGGATATTTATTTTTTGATATATAAAGCAAGTTCTGATTATTTAAAACTATTGCTGTAAAGCATGCATTAGGTACAGGTTTTTTTATTTAATGAAACAAATTAAGTTTCGAACACGTAACAAACGTAGATACCTATAGTTTTTTTGCTGGGCAACAGCGACAGCGCGAAGCAAGGTAATTTTAAAGATTTGCTAAATATATATTTCTGCATTGAATTTAACGGTCGAAGAAAATGCTGTGGTTATCTACTCATATTATTACAATGCTCAAATTGCTCAACGACAGTGAAACAAGACACGATCTTTGCTTGATGTAAAAAATACATGTCTGTGGTTAAATCGTATGTTTGAAAGTGCAATATGTTTGAATGAGTTTTGTTTTAGTCACATTAATGTATTGTACAATTATTAGTAAGTATTAATTTTTATTCTAATACGTCTCTACCAAAATCCATGTAAGTTTTAGGTCACACCTAGCAGCTATCAAAATTTAAGAAAATATTTGAGAAGCTGGTAAAAATCTGTTCTGCAGAAAGCCTCTGTCTTAAATTGTATAAAGCTTATAAAGGATTTTAATAGCAAAGTAAAGTAGGTTATATTGTCTTATTTGTAATCTTAATAGAATCGTGTGCTTTTTGTCGAACTACTTCGTGATTGTTAAATGAATTTTGGAAAGTTTGAAAATAAATATTTTTATACAAACAACTGAGTTGTTTTGAGTAGCAAGAATGAAGTAGCTTAATAGATAAAAACGGTTTGTAAATAGCATTGGCAAGTGCGTGTTAAAAACTGTTATTTAATTGGTTCCGAAACGATTATCAGTCAAATTACTAATAGCGACATCTAGCGAATGATGAAATATATTAATGAATGGCTTGGAAATCGCAACCTATCAGTTTTTGAAACCTATGACTCTATTAAAATTAGTCTTATTTGCTACATACAAGAAGAGCTTCTTGTACCAATGTATTTTGATAAAGCAAAATATGTTCTGCTAGAGAGGTACAATTTAATTTGTTTAACTGATATAAAAATTATTTTCAAAATAGTTCGTTTGTTCAATCCACTCGCACTATGCACTGCTATTTCTTATGTAAATAGCTAAATAAAAAAATATAGTTTTTTTCCTAACGTAGCTGTTTTAACGAAGAGTGAAGTTTTAATCTTTATTTTAGTGTTTTTACGAAGAGTCCACCTATTTTGTAAATAACATGAAATTTACAATTTCTAGCAAACAAACTGTAAGTAGTTAATAAGAATTACATTTTGTAGAATAATGTATTTACAAAAGCTTTATTTAGATAATGTTTTAGATCATAAAGACGTTAGCGCTACCAACGCGTTGTTTGACATAAGTATTTTGACACTAAAACTTATTGTATTTTTAGGGACCCCTAAATTATTGTTCTTATTTCAATTAAATACCAGAAAACCTCGAAAAAAATTGTCTTTCTTTTGAGATAATTATTACTTAACTTGTCTAGATATTTTTGGTTGGTATCAACTTGTTTCATAGATAATGCTACCATAGAAAATTTCGTACAGTCATTAATTTTTATCGATGTTATTAATACTGACTATAGGATGTGTGACTCATATCTAATTGTCTGTCTTCTACTGTATGAATTTTAAATACATTTGATAATTGAGGGTTGACATATGTAAAACTTTTACCTTCAATTCAGGCTACATTTTAAATTGATAAAAACAACCCTTTGATTTACCAATTTCTTTGAATAATTGAGTAAAAACATGTTGGACAATTCTGCCGAGTACCCATGAAATGCTCAATTTGTATTAAATTAAATTCTAAAATAGATGACTAATTGCAAAGTTTAAAAAAATACAGGAATAATTAAATAGCGCTCGATTTAAAAAATTATGGCAAAAAGCGTCCTAATGAATGTCGTTGTCATCAAAATGTGAACATTTTCACCTTTATCGAAAGCTTTTCTTTTGTATATTTAAGCAGTACTAATTATATCAAGTACTTGAAAAAATAAGATACATTGCCTACTTATTTATGTGTTTAGCTATATTGAAAGCCAGAATTATTTAATGAATTAATGATGAATTATTAAGATACCTACATGAAAGAATGAATTAATTAGATACTTGTAAGTTTTTTTACTGTTGTACATTACCTTGATTTTAGTTGTTTTGTACCTTGGTATGTACCGACTTTTATGAATATTACTTTGACTGAATATTTTCGAGACATTCCTTTAATGTGATTTTTAGCTATGTATACCTAGACAGGCTAAGTTTTATGTGGTACAAACAAATTGTAACGTCAAAATCGTTTTATATTGAAAATAAATATTTTATTGCTAGAACTGTTGTTTTTATATCCCTCAATTCCGTTTTAATTCTGTTGAGAAGTAATGAATGAAATTCAAAATAATAATACAAATGGCGAAATTTGTGGGCGTTGAAACTGACAAGCCAACCATGTACCTACCTAGGGTGTGAGATCTAGGTGTGAGGGTGTGAATCAGATCAAAGGTGACAGATCAAAGGGAGCTTGCGCCAAGGGCTTGCGAGGTATTACACGTTGGGGCATATGCCTCGAGACATATCTACAGATCCGAAGGATCTAAACCAGAAATATTTAAAAAAATAACATTCACCATCTTCTCTAGCTAACTTTTCGTTTTCTTTGTTTTTGATTATATTTGAAATAAAGATATGTGAAAACGAGCAATTGCCGACACAACTACAGCCGCCATGCTTGCTTGTCCGGACGGAACACAATCGGAACGCACTCCCATGCTACATTTACACGCTTGCCAAGGCTTGGCAATTCTGTGCAAGCTTCAAATATTTCTGGTTGAGATCCTTCGGGTATGTAGATATTTCTCGAGGCATATGCCCCAACGTGTAATACGTCGCTAGCCCTTGGCGCAAGCTCCCTTTGATCTGTCACCTTTGATCTGATCTGTTTATAACGAGTGAATAGAACATTCATTCATGGATCTGAGTAAAATCTCCCTGAAGTTGTCCAGAACGATGGCTCTAAGCTACAGCTCTGGTTGTAGGTATCTAGTTGTTGTGCACTTACAATGCTGTGTAAATAAATAAGAAAAGGTTTGACGATCGTCGCCCGATGCCATCTGTGTTTTGGTACGAATCCCTTCCTCAAAAGGAAGGCTGCCAAAAGCAAAAATATATTTTCCAGTACAACTAGTAGGTGGTTTTTTGAGATTAACGCATTTAAACAAATAAATTCTTCGCTCTTTGTTATAAAAATGCCAAATTCCTATACAGGGTTGATTTGTAGTCACCGGCCAATTTTTTTTTACACAGTAAGTTTCATTTATGGAAACGATTTTTGCATTTACATTACATTTTTACAAAAAAAATAATATATGCGCTAACACTCCAAATTAAAATCACTCTAAATTACCAATAAAACAAAGATGACTACGCGCTACTACAAAACGTCTTGTAGTACTACGTCGTAGAATTGTCAATGAAATGCCGCATCGTAGTAGCTATGTTCATCAAAAGCGACTATTTTAAAAAACGTTTGTGGTTCCATATTTCTCCATTTTTGTACTGAGCGACGCTAAAATAAATTTGCAGGTACGTTTATATCGTATCAAAGAAATAAAAATTGAAATTTGGCTGGTGACTAAAAACCAACACTGTATAAATAGGAGAGCCGAATCGTCGAATTAATATCTAATCATGATAGGTACAGACTTTGTATGATGGACGACAACTATATCGTCTCAAATTAAATACGTTTTAGTATGTTATTCAACATTCAATTAAGGTTCTTATAGGTATACAGGGTGACTGACTGGTGGGTCACTTGATATTCGAGGACGTGATAGCTTTTTTTTTATATTGTTAGGATAGGACGTTTGTCTTCTATGCCACCTGATGGAAAGTGCGCATGAAGACTATGGTGTTACACGTCCATCCACGAGAAACCTATTCACTCGACACTTAAAAGTTCCAGGACTGTAGTGGTCAGGAAAAACGGGAAAAACAGACGCAGGCAGATTGTTCCATACCTTGGCAATCCGTACCAAAAAGGAACTATCGAAGCGTTTTGTTCGACTTCTTGGTAAATCCACTATATAGGGATGGAAGTTCTGTCTGCGTCTGGTAGTCCGATGGTAAAAAGGGGTGGGTTCAATTTGGTCAAAAAGAGCACTCGCACACTTACCAAAATGTAGCCGATAAAATACTGTCAAACAAGCAACCTTACGACGATGCTCCAGCGTCTGCAATTTTTTATTTGTAAGGTTGTTGTTATTTATGAGTTTACGGGCTCTTCGGTCAACAGAGTCAAGCGCTTCAAGCTGGTATTTGGCAGAACCATCCCAAAGGTGACTACAGTACTCCATGCACGACCTCACTTGGGCTGTGTATAAGTTGAGCAGCCGTTCAGGGCTGAAGTACCGCCAGACCTTCGAGATGATACCCAATTTTTTGGAAGCCATTTTTGCCATACTTAAACTCAATTTGTTGACCGAAGTTTAATTTAGACGTTATAGTGACGCCCAAAAGCCCTAGTTGGTCGGTGATGGGTACAGATACATTCTGGAAAGTGGGCGTAAAAGTAAAGGTGCTCTTTTTTGCGGAGAATAGACACGCTTGTGTTTTGGAGGCGTTGAATTTGACCAGGTTAGATTCGCCCCAATCGGACACATTCCGCAAGGTCGAATCAACGCGCTCAATCATAGACTCTCTCAAAACCTGGATTTCATGGGCGCTCGTTCGCGCATTGGATAAATAAAATCTCTCAACAACAGTGCTGTCATCAGCATATCCAATAATGCCTGACAGCAATGTTTGAGATAATACATGAACAGAAAAAATATAGCAAAAATTAATATAAGTAAATTATTTTCTGAGTTATTAATCGAAATTTAAAGAATTGATTACGCAACGCATGGTTACCCTAGAGTTGGCAGCGATCCGCGTGCCTGGTCATGTGCCGTGTATGACTCAGGCGTAAATAAAGTACTTAAAGGGTAACAAAACTTTATTTATTTAAAGCGAATTCTAGTGTAAAATTATGTAAGTACCTACTTTTATAACATAATTATGACCAGAATAGAGTACAGAGTGTTCTTTTTCAGTATCTAAAATTTGTCACCAGTCACCCTGTATATCATATTTGATATGTATGATTATAAAATTCAATGTTTAAGTTAATTTTACTATCTTATTATTTAGTTTTCGTAACACAAGTTCTTCATTGAATTGAAGTGGATTATCATAAAATAAATATGTAAGTACCTATATGTTAATTATTTATCTTAGTTGCTCAGAATTCCTTTTTTCACCTAAAAGCCTCAAGCAAGAAACACATAAGTAGTTAGTTCTGTAAAATATGTTGTAATATGGTGTAAAACATGTTGGTACCTGCACGGGTTTTTGAATTCATCGATGTCAGATTGAGTTAGTAGGTATTTAATAAAAGCAAATTTAGTAACATGATAAACCACTTCAACTTATCTTATATCTTATCTAACTACACAGGTAGCGTAGTTGCACCTATGTATAGCTAGACACTATTACGAGAGCTATTCTTTTAATAAAACTCATGGTGCTCCCACGCAGTATTTAGAGCCTCTGTTGCAGAATCTTGTACATACAACAACTTTGCCTAACTTTTAAACAAATTGTAACAAAAAATATAAATTGTTACGTTATAAAGCTGTAACAATTTATAACTTAACAGTTTTACGACTAATTACAACTTGAAGTAAGAAATTATAACTTTTCTGGTATAACATCATCCGAGCCTCAGCCGGACGGCACGGAAAGTGCGCGGGGAGTTTTGGGATTGTTACAGAATGTTATAAGATGAGTGCAATTACCGTGGGACCGTTTAAAATATAAGTTTTAACATGATTAAGCAAAGTGTTATAATTTTTTTTCGTGTCACCCAATGTTTTACAGTCTTATACAAACTTCCGGCTTACAGTAGCCCTACCACCCCTGGATAAGTGTGTCGCAAAAGGCGACTAATCTGAGTGATCAGCACTTGGTTGTAGGACAGGACGCCTTCTAGCTACGCTTAACTAGCGACAATCTTTCATATAAATTCTTCAGTATTGACGGTAATATGTTCCTACAATGTTTGAGAAGAGCCAGTCCCTAAGCCCATGTGCTCACATCATCTTCACTTACAATTAGGTAAGATTGCGGTCAGCACGGGTTTAGTGCCAACGCTGCGTCACGCGTTCGAACGCGCTTTTCATACAAAACTGCAATGTCCGTACCATACGCGCGTTCGATACGGACGTTTGGAATACGCCAAGCGCTGCGTATGATACTCGCGTGCGGTACGGAAAATGTTATGAAAATTTATATGTTTGAATCTCTCTTAGTACCTAGGTGTTATACAACGTGTAACAAAATGGAGAGATAAAACTTAAGGGATAGCTTCTATACCATACGTAGAGTATACAGTAAAAGAATTAGCATGATCGGTGCTGGTATAGACTTTCATACAGATTTATTTAATTATTTTACAACAAAATATTTTGACAACCCTAGTCAACCTAATAAGCTAAAACAAGTCTTGTGCCGCAGTCAGTGACCTTATGACCTTTCCCGCACCGGCTGAACTTTGTAGTATCTGTCTTAGTTACCCATCACTTTATTTTTACGCCATATGTTATCGAATAGATTTCATCAAAAACTAACAGCTGTTTTTAGGGTTGACACTAAAAACAGCACACTAGATATTTTGATCTAAACTTTGAACTTGTTTTTCGGCTGAACCGTAAGGATAACAAATTTATGTTACTTTTACTTATAAACTAAGTACATAACAAAACAAATAATTCCCTTAAGTATTATCTCTTCATTATGTTACACGTTGTATAAATCTTTGGGTAGGTGTGCCTATTTGAAGGTACGGGCGTATGGTACGCGCGTTGGTACGCGTAACGCAGCGTTGGCACTTAGTCATTAATAAAAAGTGTGTTTTTATCTAAATTACTATTTGGCATTTAGTACATTTGACGGCACCCGTGCTGGTCAAGGAGAGCTCCTGCGGTGTGAGAGCTCCTGGATTTACCTAGTTGGGCCCGTTTCGGAGTTGAAATTTTGCTAAGCTGGACTCGGTCTGTTTACACCTTGGCTGGGAAATTTTTATCTACAATGCGTCAGCATTGTAAGTTACTTTGAAATACAATTAACGATTGTTTCATACGAGAATAAAAATATGCTTTGATTATTAACGGTAGTGTGAAATAATAGGTACTTGAGTCGACTTCGTTTTGTTTTCATGTCGCTTTTGCTTTGCGTGGCCAGTAAAATTGGCTAAATCGTAAATTACGTAATCAAAGAATGCAGAGCATTAAAAAAACCAGCTTCACTAACATTTTTTAATCCTAGTCAAGCTCCAAGTATAAGGTCATCGAGGTACAATTCAGGTGAATAGTTGGACATCGTATCTATGGATCACTGCAGCAGAAACGTAAATCCGTTGGGATAAATAAAACAAAATGGTTATAATAATTTAAAAATCAATTTATTTGCAGTCTGTAGTATTAACAACGTTGACGACCACTTTGGGGATGGGGTAAACCTGTCTGCCTCAGACGCCAGTGGTTGCGGATTCGATTCCCGCACGAAACAACAAAAAAAAATCCGTGTCTGGGTGTTTATCTATTTATGTATCCTAGGTTCCCCCTAGTTCGCTACATGGTATCTCATAACACAAGCTATACTTACTTTGGTGCCATGTAGTTGGTGTGATTGTCTGAGGATTTTATTTTATTTATTTTAATCTATATCTATCTTCTATCTATCTATCTATACTTATAATAAATCTGTAGAGAGGTAAATTCTGTACATGAAATATTTTTTCAAAATAACTATCAGGGGGTGATTAGTGATCGATACTGATGCCAAAAATGCAATCAGTAAAATTTTTGTCTGTCTGTCTGTCTGTATGTTCCTTATAGAAACAAAAACTACTCGACGGATTTTAACGAAACTTGGTAAAATTATTCTTCATACTCCTGAGCAGGTTATAGTATACTTATTATCACGCTACAATCAATAAGAGCAGAGCAGTGAAGGGAAATGTTGGAAAAACGGTAGAAGTTACTTCATTTTTGAAGCTTCCGTCGCGTGTGCAGCCTTAATGGTTAAAGCTACATAGAAATCATGTATCACAGAAATATTTTTCATAAAATTATATAAAAAATATCCCACGACAGTATATGTCTATATTTTATGGTTGACTCACAATAACACGTGTAAATCCCGATAGCTTAGCAGTTCGGAGCTTTCTGATTATATTTGTTTACTCTTACGTTTATAATACTCTCACTCATCCCTAATTTAAAAAAATTAACATTATTACCTATTCAATAAAAAAAGAATCATAGAAATCGGTATAGGAACACAAAACTTATACATGAAATACGCTAATAACCCATCGCGCGTGAATACGTATTTTTGGGGACTGAAAACTGCTCGCGTCCGCAAGGTTTAACCCTCGATGCCTTGTACGTGGTCCCTGGGTGGTGCTAAACGAGCAGCAAAATCTGGTGGTAGGCTTCGGCCGTGGCTTGTCACCACCCACTAGACAAAACCATGCCGCCAAGTGACTTAGTCGCGTTCCGGCATGATGTCTAGTGTAGCCATTGAGGAGGATAGGTCTGAGTAATCGTGCTGCATCGGAGAACAGTTTTCAAATCGTAGGATAATGACTCACCGGGTACCCTCCAAAACGACCGGTAACTGCACCGGTCGTTTTGGAGGGTAGCGGGATCCGAAGCACGGTGCACCGCTGGCCGACCGCAGGTAGTAGGGGGCCCAAGTAACATGCCAGCCACATGCGAAAGGCTGCCCCGCCACCTCGCGAAAAATCCCGGGAGGCTCCATCGTGCCGGTTGGCGACCGGTTAGAGAGGACCCGATGGCGACCTCGGGGGGGTTCGGGCGTCCCCGCAGTCTCCAGGCGAGTTCCCCAATGGTGCGTTGTTTCCTACGAGTTGCTTGGTTCCATTTGCAGCGCTTCACTCAACTTCTATTCTCCTTCCTATTCACTCCACTACCAATTCACAATGAAAGGTCCTAAAAAGAGTACGGTTCAACAGCGGTTGCACTTCCTCTCCCTTAAAGTGCACTTCTGTAACATCCGAGGAGTGCACTCCAATCTGAATGATGTCCACCACCATCTTGAGACGGAGAGACCACACCTACTCTTTTTAACGGAGACGCAGATCTGCGATCCGTCAGACTCGGCATACCTTGGTTACCCAGGCTATATCCTGGAGTCTCTTTTCCGCCCGCACGCCGGGGTGTGCATGTATGCCAGTGACGCGATCTGTTGTCAGCGTCTCCGTTACTTGGAAGTGCCGGACCTTTCAGTCATGTGGGTTCACATAGATACTGGCCTAGACCAAGTGGTTTACGCCTGTATCTATCGTTCACATAGCGGAGATCAGGAGACAACGAGGCTTATGGAATACCTTGGCAATACAGCAGATAAGATTCAGCAACGTTTTCCCACGGCGCAGTTGGTGTTTCTGGGGGATTTTAATGCTCACCACGGGCAGTGGTTATACCCGTATCAGGACACTGACCATGCTGGCAGAGAGGCCTTTAAGTTTTCGCTGACTTATGGTCTCTCACAGCTTGTTAACGAGCCAACGCGCATCCCCGACGTTGCTGGCCACACTGCGTATTGCTTGGACCTTCTGCTGACAACCGATCCTGACAGATACTCGGTGTCCGTCACTGCACCTTTAGGGACATCCGATCACTGTATGGTGAAATCTGTATCGCAGTACTCGCCACCTGACACCCGCCCAAAAGGCTCCAGGCGAGTATGGCGTTACAAGTCAGCAGATTGGGATGAAATGCGACATTTCTTCGCATCTTATCCATGGCGGCAAACTTGTTTTACATCAACCGATCCATCGTGCTGCGCTGATGCTGTCTCAAGTGTGATAGTTCAAGCAATGGAGTACTTCATTCCCCACGCTGATCTATCCCTTGAAACCAAAGCTCGCCCATGGTTTAATACTGCTTGCCTTGCCGCTGAAAAGCGAAAGCGGGAAGCATACAAAGCCTGGGCAAATGCTCGCAGAAGCAAAGCCCTGGATTCGCATGAACTTAAGAAAAGATACAATGCTGCCGCCAAGTCCTGCAAAAAGGCAATCAAAAGAGCTCGTTTTGCCCACATAGGCCGTATCGGAGACAGAATAGCAGCATACCCTTCGGGAAGTAAAGCTTTCTGGTCCCTTGCCAAGTCGGTCGAAACGAACTTTTGTCGCCCGTCGCTGCCACCACTGAGGAAACCCGATGGTTCTCTGGCCCACACTGCTAAGGAGAAAGCAGATTTATTTGCTAGTATCTTCGCAGAAAATTCTCGTCTAGATTGCCAAGGAAAAATCCCACCCCAATTACCTCAGTTCGGACCTACAATGGGTACCGTTCACATTCGCCAAAAGGAGGTTCTTAAATGCTTGCTGCACCTAGACGAGAACAAAGCTAGTGGTCCAGACGGTATTCCTGCAGTGGTCTTAAAACGCTGCGCAGCTGAGTTGTCTCCTGTTTTGACACGTCTTTATCGACTTTCGTTGGAATCCGGTAAGGTTCCCAAGTCCTGGAAGCTTGCTAACGTACAGCCAGTACCAAAGAAGGGAAGCCGTGCCGATCCTGTCAACTATCGACCAATTTCAATCACCTCCATACTTTGCAAAGTCATGGAACGTGTATTGAACAATCGACTCCTGGCATACCTCGAGACCAACGAGCTCCTAAGCGATAGCCAATATGGTTTCCGCAACGGGCGCTCGACCGGCGATCTTCTCGTGTATGCCACTCACTTATGGAGCGAGGCCTTGGAGGGTCATGGTGAAGCAATAGCTGTATCCTTAGACATTTCCAAGGCCTTTGACAGGGTCTGGCATGATGGTCTCTTAAGTAAGCTTCCAGCTTATGGCATACCGATTGGGCTCTGCGACTGGATATCTGATTTTCTGAGGGAACGGTCAATTCGAGTAGTCTTAGATGGCTTCTCCTCCGACCAAATGGCAATTAATGCCGGGGTACCTCAGGGATCTGTTCTCTCTGCAACATTATTCTTGCTGCACATTAATGACCTTTTAACACCGAGCATTATTAGTTATGCTGATGACAGCACTGTTGTAGAGAGATACGTATCCAATGCGCGAGCGAGCCCCCGTGAAATCCAGAGTTTAAGAAAGTCAATGATTGAGCGCGTTGATTTGACCTTACGGAAAGTATCCGATTGGGGTGAGTCGAATTTGGTCAAATTCAACGCGTCCAAAACTCAGGCGTGTCTATTCTCCGCAAAAAAGAGCACCTTCACATTAACGCCCACTTTCCAAAATGTATCTGTCCCCATCACTGACCATCTAGGGCTTTTAGGCGTAACTATAACATCCAGTTTAAACTTCGGTCAACAAATTGTGTCCATGGCTCAAGTAGCTTCGAAAAAGTTGGGAATCATCTCGAAGGTACGGCGGTACTTCAGCCCTGCACAGCTTCTTAACTTATATACAGCTCAAGTGCGATCATGCATGGAGTACTGCAGTCATCTTTGGGATGGTTCAGCCAAATATCAACTAGAAGCGCTGGACTCCGTTGACCGAAGAGCCCGTAAATTAATTAACAACGTCGACCTTACGACCAAAAAACTACAGACCCTAGAGCATCGTCGTAAGGTTGCTTGTTTAACCGTGTACTACAGGATACATTTTGGTGAGTGCGCGAGTGCTCTGTTTGAGCAAATTGAACCCTCACCCTTTTACCATCGGACTACTAGACGCAGACAGAACTTCCATCCGTATGTGGTTGATATTCCGAAAAGTCGAACTAAGCGCTTTGACAGTTCCTTTTTGATACGGGTCGCCAAGGTTTGGAATGAACTGCCTGCGTCTATTTTCCCTGACCAGCATAGTCCTAGTACTTTTAAGCGTCGAGTGAATAGGTTTCTCGTGGATGGACGTGTTCCACCTTAGTCTTCATGTTTACTTAACATCAGGTGTCATGGAAGACAAACGTCCCATCCATATTTTATATAAAAAAAAAAAAAAAAAAAAAAAAAAAATACTGAATGATATAGGGATTATTTTTGCGTAACGGTTGGCGCGCTCGACGCGGCTCGCGGCGGTAGGGTATAAAAAGGCGGGAGGCGAGCGCAAGCTTTTGCGCGATTTAATATAGGTAGTTACAGAAGGAACAAGCGTTACATTACCTGTCAAATTTCCCCAACCAATTTTAACTTATTATCGAGGGCATAGAGTTCAAATTCAAGTAAAAAAAATTGACAGATTTGTAATGCTTGATGTATTGCCTTCTGTACATACAGAGATAAAATGGAAATCAAGGTTTTGTTTATTTCATGATCGTTTCTGCCTCTTGGAAGTCAGAAACCGTAGATTTCTTCGGAATAAAAAGTAACGTATGTGTTACCTATTATACCAAATAACATTAATATTGGCTTAGCCGTTTGGCAGTGAAAAGCAGCCATACATAACTATAGGTTGTATTGTATGTACACTGATAATGGCTGGATGGATGGATTTTTGCTATTCTTTCACGCAAAAACTACTTAGCTTTACCTAGAATAACAATAAGCTAAGTATAATTAATGAAGATATTGCATGAATTAAGTAAAATTGAAGGCATTAAATAAAACACTTTTTAACCAGATTAATGGCGTATTTTATATTTTACATTTTAACTCGACGTTTCGGGGTCTTTGCAGACCCCGTGGTCACGAGCGATGTTAGAATTTAAAATGTAAATATACGCGATAAATCCGGTAAAAAGTGTTTTATTTAATAGTCATACATAATAGTTATCGTAAAAACTTAAGACAATATTAAAATTTAAGACACTTTGGCACCCGATTTGTTTATAACGCTATGCGCCTTTGTAATGTACCTAATAGATAGTTACCTACCTATGTTTGTGATTAGGAGTTATACATATTATATGGGCGAAGGTTCTTCATTTTTATTTTTGTTATTAAAGATAGTTAGGACCTTGGAGAAGAAAATAACCTACTCGAAATACTAATTCAATACAGACGAAGTCGCGGGCATCATCTATGTAATATACCTAACTTACCTATACTTTTTCACAAAAACTAGGTGAAACTGCGGATCACTGCTTTGTTGCAACAGTTTTTGAAGTAATTCTGTCTGTTTATCTATCAGTAACGCTTTTACAGCTAAACTACTGAGTCGATTTTGACGAAATTTAGAATACCGTAAGTTTTAACTTCAAGGAGGATATAATAATAGTATTTATCCAACTCTAATAAACGGTATCCACGCAGACGAAGTCGCGGGTCACAGCTAGTATATAAATATTTACGTATAAAATTGGCTATTAGATGATTCAATAAATATCTTAAAGACTAATTAATATACAGGGTTACTGGTTAAGTAGATCCGTTAAGGGCGTATAGTACCCGTCTTTTCTAACTTATTTCATTATGAAACACCCTACCTCAAACCTACCGTTTTCGAGATAATAATAATAAATAATTCTGACACTCACACAGCATTATCTAGCCCAAATTAAGTTTCTTAAAGAACTTGTGTTATGGATACTAGATAATTGATATACTTAAGGAATATATAAACATACGTATTGAATAAATACATATTTTTTATTGGAATAAACTTAAATAAACATATAAACATCCATGACTTGACGGCTAATATCTGTGTTCATCACACCGATATCCGCCGCCGCCGGGATTCGAACCCAGGACCTCTGGTATAGAAGGCAATGTATGTTACCACTACACCAGCCGGTCGTCAATAAAAAAGAGATAAACGACTTATTGCCGATTTTTTAACCATTAAATGTTCATGCTCTCAGTTCAAACATTACTGAACTGAGAGCCCAAGGTAAAACGCTATAAATCTGTAATGGCATTATCTAAAGATTTGCGAATTTCCTAACCCTTTACCCACCAAACTCTATATCAGTTGTCGTGCTCCCAGCGCCAAGCACAGTAAATCTAAAAATAAATACCTACAACAATAGGGATGTTCAATGGTAGATCGATATAGGTACCCGTCCCAGCTTCGCACGCTTCAAATTCAATCTTAATAGTTTCAGCTGTTTAAGCTAGAGGAACTTTGATATTTATTTCTGTAGTAAAAATTTCTTTGTTTTAATTTATTTGTTAAAAAATGGTCAGTTAAAAAAAATAAACAGAAATATTTTTACTTAAGTGGATTTTTGTTTCAGTAAATCTTTGCTTATGTCCCATCCTCATGGTCGGTTATATCCGACAATGGCGCTGGAGATCAATGCAATTTTTTAATAATAAAATGAGTACTTAATTTATCTAACTTCTGACATATTTTTAAGCTTGATTAACTATTTACCAAATAATAACATTTTTTAGCATAATCCAGCGTTATTAAATAAAAAAAGCATATGAATGAAACGAATGGTGGTTTTTAGTCGTATAAGTATGTATATACGACCTTGCCGAGTAAAGGGTTATAACATTTAAGAATTTTTTAATTTAATCTTAGATAAAAATGAAAAACCCAAAGGCAGTACTTGCTGAGATATAGGGTATGCCACTTTAAGCAAGCATCTGAAGTCTGAACTGAGGGACCAACTAATTAAATAGTTAAAGTTTTAATTCACGTTTAAGAAATTAATGGCCCTTTGCATTAAGTTTTAACTATTTTTGTCTAAATTCCCTGTAAGTCTTGCAAGGATTCGAAGACTGGGCCCTCAGTCCAGATGCACATCTATTACGACACGCTTATCCAACATCCATCCATCCAAATTTTCACATTTATAATTTTATTTAGATTTATAATTCTATACATTTCCTTCAGACACCCCTTGGGACACCACATTTCCGTTATACCTGATTATTAACTAGGTAATTCTCTTTTATTGGTGACCTACGTTTTAATATCACCTGATGGTAAATAAAGTATAATCCGAAGATTTCAGTACACGGGCTTAGCATAGACCACTCTGAATCACCACTATGGATCGGATACCTACATTTCTAGAGGAACTACTGGCTCAATGCGATTAATCCCAGTGTTATTAATTTAATTACCTTTCCTAGCCAACTAGGTATATGGAACACAGACTAAGCAGATCCGTGGTTCCTACGCAGACAAGGTTCCCAAAAGTCATGCAGTCGTCTTCATCATCATTATCATCACAACTATTCGTAATAAGCCCGCTTCAGGATTATGACTCTCTCCTCAGGGTGACGAGGAGGCTTAGGAAATGAACCACCAAGCTAACCCAGTGCTGGTCGAAGAATGCCAGAATTTTCTAGTCGCTGAAATGGCTTCTTACAAACTATAACGAGAAAAAATATCAAACAAAACATAGAAGCTATTGCGCCACGCCGATTTCGTTGTACTCTACAGCCAGTAAAACATGTCTTAATCCTAATAGTTTGAAAATGAATATAACAATTAATGATAAAATGAAACACACTACAACTTTTAACTATTTATTCATCAACATACATAATATCTACAATTAAAATAAAATTATTTCCTTTACATTTGCCAGGTGAAAACAGCAAATCTTTGTTCTTTTTCCATGATTGAAACTGTGCAAGAAAAATATCTGGATTGTCATTGACTTTCAATCGTGACAAAACTAAATGTACATAATACTTACATTTTTCCAATATTAAGTTTTGCTTATCATTGTAAATAACAACTTCTATGGCATCCACACAACACTTAGTATAAGGATAAGATTTTACAAGAATACAATAAATTAGCACAATGAAGCGAACTAATATTTACACAAGCATCATTATTTTCAAACATTTTGTTAAGGTATTTGATTACAGAATTAGAAGGTCCAATGCTTTTTATTTTACTTGGTGTATGACAAATTAATCTGCACACAAACCAGAATGCTGTTGTTGCTTTGGTATCGTGAATACTATAAACCAATTTATAGAGTTAAGATTTTATGGAATGTTTGATAAATTAATTAAAACTATAGAACACACATTGCAGAAGGGTATGAGCACTTTTTCTCTCTGTAAACTTTGATATTCGACAAAATGCTTCTTGTTACACATTATTTGTATTCTACGCTGACAAATTCTAGAAATTAAGACAAAAGGGAAAGTCCAAATCATATTCTTACAAAAATAGTTATTCAAAAGTCTAAATACTTTATACACATTTTCTGTCAACACACCAAAGTACATAAGTAATTGGTAGTTTCATTATTTATATACTATAACAAAAATGCATTGAATCTAAAAATTCTTATTAATTACGATATATTTTATAAAAATTATGTGTTTCTTGAACAATAGAGAATACTATTTAACAATCTTGTTAGTTCTGAATTATGGAGCCTGTTTGAAATAGTTTAAGAAAAAAGGTTTTATGTCCGATTATGAAATGCAATTGATCTGACAAGATTTGAAATAGTAACAGTTTTGTAATTATTGCATCAAACAGGGCCGGACAGAGGAAGGTCTTATTGATTAACATGTGTATTCATAAGCTTACAGTCAATGAAATAATCTGGTATAAACTTCAAAAAGCACTGGCTACAAGAAGTTGATCAAGGCGGTCCACATGATACCAGTGCTGTTCTTTATCTGAAAAATAAAATAAAAATTATTTGCTTTGAGTCAAAATATTATCACATAAAACAAGTTAAATAGACTTTAAAATAAATAATTCTTTTTAATTTTCACATTAACAAATCAAAATCATCACATTCACTTAACAACTGACATAATGATAAGAGACAGTTTTGCAGATGTTGTATACATACTAGGAAATTGCATCTTCCAGGAATAACTATTTTAAGATTTTTCGCAATACCAATTTGCTGTCCAGTGTTTTAGATACAAAAGTATAAGAGATTTAATAAGTATGTCTATACTGTCAATACAAATACTGTATGGTTTAGGTTGAGGGACCGAGCGACATGGAGAATCTTGGGGCAGGGCAAACTCCAACAGTGGGTGTCACAAGGCTGATGATGGTGATGTTTTATGAAATGAAAAAATCAGTATTTCTCGAGCTATGGAAATGCAACTGACACAATTTTTTACTGTTTTTGATGGAAGCTTAGGAAATTTAAATACATTATAGATTAAGTTAAATTAAAGCAATTCCATTTAATAATAGAGGCTAAAAGTTAGTACAATTGCCAAAATGTGTAAAGAATTGGCTGCCTTTTTAGAACTAGGCTGAAATAAAATTAAAATAAAATAAAAAGCGACATTACTTTATATCTGAGTCATCATCACATTCAATCAGTTAAAATGAAAGACAAGCGTTCAATCCATTTAGTACAAAACTCACAAAGATTATGCTTAAAAGTTTATATTTAAGGGTTCTACTCACATTTGTGCGACTCATCAATAAGTATTACTGGCTGCCCATTTTGACTTTTGATGTCATATAGATACCAACAATAAGTCCAAACAACCCAATGGCTGATCCAAAAATTTCAATGATAAGAATTTTCACAAAAAGAGCTGCATTGGCAGCATCAGCTAAGGCTGCTCCAGAACCGACCATGCCAACAGCCAATCCACAGAAAAGGTTCACAAGGCCCACTGCCAAACCTGCACCAAACATGACATATCCAGCCATCCAATTCTGTTGCTTGATATTGAGATCTGTCAAGGGTTCAGTGTATTTTTCGAGCATTCCTGACAGTACAATGGCAGTAATTAAACCGTAGATTGCGACAGCTTCACAGAAGATGACGGAGATCAAGTTCTTGGTTTTGATTCTTGGAGCTTTAACGCCACCGCCCACAATGCTGACACCAGTTGTGTGAATACCAACGGCAGCACCAACCACAGAAAATGCTACGGCGAAGGCAATTCCCAGTGTACCCCACATGTAGGGTGAGGTATTCTCTAGGAACCATCCAAGACTAATTTCTTCACCTTTTCCATTGAGAACATAATACAGGGAAAATATTGGTATAGCGATGGACACCAGGATTATAAACGTGTAGGCCAGGAAGTATCTCATCTTGGAAGGTATAATATGATAAATTGGAGCTGTTTTACCCGAAAATCCCGGACGGGACGGTTCTTTTTAGCCCAATTTTCGTCTTGACAGAAACTTAAAACCAAAAGTCTTGTGATCACAAGACGTCACGTCAGAGACAATAATTGTGTTACCATATCAAGAAGATTTCTTTTTTTGTTAATAACATTTTATAGCTTGACTATGTGGTAGTTCGTGATAGATTTTAAAATATTCATTGCTTCTTGAATAACTATAGGCAAGTAACCAAAAATAAACGTTATATTTGAAATTGGAAAAATATATAGATGACAAAGGATGTGACCTTCAAACTGTAATCCTCACTTTAAAAATCTCATTGACAACGAATTTTGATTATGCCAAATACTTAGTGATGAACTATAGTCATAAATAGTGATGCATGTAAAAATATAGTCGTATTATAATTTCGGCTTTATTGCTATAGGTTAGTGAGGGTTATAGCTTGAACATCAAGCTGTAGTTCTCACCTCTGGTGCACGCAAACGATAAGGTCTGCCGACTTGGTTTGAGTTCCAAAACAGTCGTGAAAAAGTCGCAATAACATGACATGCCAAATCTCAGAAATAGGTAGTTGGCAAACAGATCCAGAGATATAAAGGTACTGTCGGGGATTATGTTTAAGAGGTCTCTTCAGGACCCGAGAGTGGAATCTATTCAATTAAATCAAAGTGCAGTATTTCATTCAGCTAGGTTTTATTATTCTGCAGACTTGAATTTTCTATATAAATTCACATACAAAATAAACTATTTCAAAACAATGCTTCTAGAAGATTTACATAAAAACAATTTGACATCATATTAAAAGGCATTGTCTGATAGTTCACATTTCAAACATCAATTTATTTTTAACCCTGCCTGACAATCCTATACAAACTATTAGTTAAAATCAAATGTCGTTCCCTGGTTAAAACAGGCACAAACGATAGGTAACAGAGGCAGTTAAGACTGGTCTAACATAATTCCAAAGAGGAGAGTGGCCAGCTTAACTCGACGTGGCGCGGCTTCACCTCATCTGTCTTCCTGTACGCGACTTGCCCAAACAGGTTTATCCTATGCAAAAAAGACAACTTATGCAAAAAATATTGTTTAACCACATTTTTTTTAGTTAGCGTAAAGCTACGCTACCCCTTTCACTAATTTGGCGAATTTCACGATGTTGTATAGTTTTTTCAGTATGTTGTATATTTTTAGAAAGAGGAGACCAGAAACATAGAACACATATACTCAAGAGAAGAAGTACAACTTCATATATTAAAAGTTAAGACTAGACGCCATCTGAAAACGGTCCACATAGCTAATATGGCGGGAATTTCAAACAGTTCAAACGACTTCGAGATTTCAACTTGCTCTGGTCTGAATAAAAATAAGCAAATACTTACAAACTTGTTAGGTGAAATGCCATCCATCAGTTCTGTAAGGTTTGCTTATTTTTATTGCGACTGCCTAAATATAAGGTTAACTTGATGAACAATAAGTAAAACAATAAATAAGTTTTTGATACTTTTATTTTGTTTAAAGTAATACAACAAAAGGTGTGGATAAATTGACACTCTTCCTTAAAAATACAAATTCACACTGACGCGAGTTTCTTCAAGCAATCAGGGGGAGAAAAGTCGATTAAATCACAAGAAAACTTAAAACACAAACACAATTTAAAAATATCGCAAAACCGCAATCGCGAAAAAATATTTTCACATTGTGAAGTAGACGTTAATTTTTGACATTTCTTTTTATGTCTGTGTTGCTATATTCAAATAACATTGATTCGCTAATTCATTCGATTATGTAATACGGTCCCTTTAAATATTTGTTAAATTATTTAAAAATTATGAAGAAGTTTTCGTTTAATGTTATTTCTAATAAAAGCGAAGATTTCTTGAAGATAAATATGAATGAGTGTAAACTCAAAAAAATACTGCGATGTATTCGAACAATCGATTGAATATTTTTTTTCATGGGCTACACTGGTATCATTCTTGCTCTTTTCCTCTTATTGTGTTCTGTCTTTTTCACTCTGTCTCCAGTATGTAGTCTGCACCATCTCCATACAATGTCGACGCCCCCTGACCAGAAATCTCTTTAAGAAATTGGAAGATCCTGGTGATTGCTTTTTTTATACGCATGTAAAACAAAACGGTACAAAAGGCTTCGATAGATGGCGCTTTATAATAGGCGAAGTCTTGTCTGTTATATAGCCATTCATTCCACACTGCGTTTTTAAGTTTTTAAAAGTAAAATAAATTAATTGGCGTCTGTATCAAAAATAGAACTTATAAATAACCATAGAATGATAGATACCACTTTTCTACATTATGGTATACAGACTTAACGCCTTCGGCTTTTTAAAAGTGCCATCTATAGAGGTTTTTGGAACTTATCTTTATGAACTGTCAGAAAATTCCTCATAAAACAAAAACTAGTCAAGTAATAATATTGGTTTAGGGGTTAAAAATAGTCTACAGTGCCACCAACTTATCTGTTCAGGTGGCCAAATGAAGAACTAGCGACGCCATTTTTAAATGTCATTCCGCTGTCAGTTTCGATTAGTGTGAGTGCTCTTTATGATTTATTTTTACTTTTGTGGTAATAAGTGTTTCTAAAATGCCTAAGGCTGTAAAAAGTGATGCACGAATAATTATACTAAAAGTATTAGCTTTTATGAAGGATGAAAAACGTGCACAGCAGCCAATAATACCATTCGAAAAGCTGTATGAACGCGTTGCTGCAGCCACAGGTCAGTGTTGCTAGATACAAGAAAATCAATTTCCTAAGAGGATTAAAAACAAATTATGGGAACATTAAAGCTTCAATTAAAATATTTCTGTTATTATGACTACCTAAATAAACAATTTGCGATATTTGACATTTAAGCCGTATTTCTAATCTTCTCAAATTCGACATTTTAATTCCAATAACTTTAAAAAATGATAATTCTTAATGATTTTTATATTTAGTTATCTCATTTATTTCAGGTGTTTCTGAGCGATTCTTACACAAGTTAGTTAATGAACAAAAATTGGCTCAAGAATGTGGCACTAAAATTGAAACACCAGGCAAAAAGAGAAACAGGACTTCAGGTAAAATTGAAATGGACGACTTCGATATAGGTGTTATTAGAAGAAAAATTCATGAATTTTACTCTATAAAAAAAGAAATACCAACTATTCCAAAATTATTGAACGTACTACGTGAAGAGATAAATTTTAAGGGAAGTCATGAAACGCTTCGCAAATTGTTAAAAAAAATTGGATTTAGATTTAGAAGAACGCAAACAAACAGAAAAGTTCTTTGCGAACGGAATGATATATGTGCTTGGAGAGCATCATATTTACAGAAAATTAAAGATAACGAGCGTGAAAATACTAAACCTGTAATTTATTTAGATGAAACTTATATAAATTCATCACACTCGACTGGAAAATGCTGGCAAGGCCCTGAAGAAGATGGTGATTTAGAGCCAGTTGCAAAAGGTCAGAGATGGATCATTGTACATGCAGGCGGCGAAGAAGGCTTTGTAAAGGATGCCCTTTTGGTATTTAAATCCAATACTAAAAGTGGCGACTACCACGACGAAATGAATAGCACGAATTTCAAGAAATGGTTAACCGAAAAGTTATTGCCAAATTTGCAGCATCCGTCTTTGATCGTAATGGACAACGCGCCGTATCATAGCATATGCATTAACCGAAGCCCCAACTCAAATTACAATAAGGCTGATATGCAAAAGTGGCTTTTAGAAAGGGGCGTGGAATTTTCAGCACAAATGACAAAGCCTCAGTTATATGAATTAATTAAAAATAACAAGCCCGTGCCAGAGTACGAGATTGACAAAATAATAAAAGAAAATGGGCATCAAATACTACGTCTCCCACCGTATCACTGTGACTTGAACGCCATAGAAATGGTATGGAGTTCAATGAAACGAAAAGTGGCAGAAACAAATATTTCAAAGTCAAGTGCTAACATGCCTGATTTAATTTCGGATGCGTGCGGAAAGATCTCATCAGCTGAATGGATGAAATACTGCCATCATGTGAAAAATCTTCATGAAGAGTACAGAAAGAAAGATGCACACTTGGATGAGCCGTTTATCATTACATTGCTTAGTGATAGTGAAAGCGAGAGCAGCGACTCTGAAGACGATATGCAGTGTGATCCAATCAGTAGCAGTATCCCTGGGGTTCATCCACTGACAATGTGTCATGACGATCATACATACTGTTATAAAATATAAATAATATAGAATAAAATATAATAGCTGTGGGCTTTCCTACATTGGTCAAACCAAAAGAAACGTATCAACCCGCGTAAAAGAACACATAGCTGATATTAAACATCGAAGAGCTTCAAAGTCTGCAGTTTGTGAGCATTCCATGGACAAGCCCAACCACTACTTAAGGTTTGACTCAGTGAAAATTTTATCTAGAGAGAAGCATTACATTCCTAGAATGATCAGAGAAGCGATTGAAATTAAAAAACACCCTAATTTTAATAGAGAAGATGGTTGGAAACTATCACCGACATGGGACCCTATCCTGAAAAATATTAAATCTAACATCCAGCAAGCTGCACGACCTGAAACTCAAAGTGTTTTATTTAAAAATATAAATAAATTTGTTGACCCATTTTATGATTTTTTTATTATTTTTTGTTCCATTTGTTTAAGTAAGTACAAAGTAAATGTTTAACTCATAATTGTGATTAAACTGTACCAAATTATTGCAAAATATATATAAATGGCAACACTTGATACGACCACAGCGACGCCGCCACCTGAACAGATAAGTTGGTGGCACTGTAAACTAAAACAGTACGACATTTAACAGTACACATAAAACATCAACCATAAGACATCAATATGTATTTTTTTGGTCGATCTTATAAGTTAACTTGTTATTTATTATCGATAAGTCAAAGGGTTACCTGTTAAACTGTCAAAGTCAATCTTGTAAATAATTATAGTGGTCGGTGGGTTGGTGGATATGGTTCTCCAATTTTGCTTTTTACCCGTAGTTTCATTAGTGTGTAGAAAATGTAACGTTTTTATTTTACTCTTCTAAAATTAGAAATGAAATCATTCGGAGCAAGGAAATGGATTACTAGTGGATACACTATGCAGCCAAAACTCATAATACTCAAAAATGTTTGCAACTTACGCCCGATTCATTGTTCGCCACTCTTTTCTGCTTCTCCTCTTCATAAGTTTGATTTCTACAGTTTTGACATTAATCCCTCTCGTATGTCGTCCGTTCCCATCATTCTCAGATCCTATTCTGGGTTTCGAGACTCGAGGCACAATACTAGCCCATAGATTCATTGCCTGGGAAAATCTTATTGATGAAACGAGACCCTCAAGGCGACTTGCAGTAAATCCTCAAGAAATTGAAGACCAACTTAGAATGAACCTTACCTACAGTAAAGTAAGACTAGATAAACCTAGATCAGGACATGGTAAACCAAAAAAAAGAAAGAAGAAGAAGAAAGTTTACAATAGTACTAAACATATGACTAATCATACGGAAATTGGCAATGAACGAAATAATAGTGAAGGTCATGTTCACTGGGGCTATGGCACTAATGTCTCATATGAGGATGAGGATGCCAGTTTTATTAGAAATCACACACGAAGAAAGTGGATCACACTTAAGACAATGGATAGAACTCCAGATCATTCACTAAACCATAATTATGCTTCTGGAACCTGTGGTTCTCCCATGGTAGACTATGCTCATCTTGTAATTGAAAATTCAGAATCATCTTCCTTGTTAACTTTTGAAAATGTATTAAAAATGTGTAATTTTCAAAGTTTTCTCATGGAATTAGGTAAAAAGGAGTACCATAAATTGTGCCAAAGGTCAACTCTTTCTGAAGAACTTTGCTGTCCAATATGGAGTGTGCCAAACTATATAGCTTTAATGTCAGAAAAAGATTCATGTACCAATTTAACAGTGCAAGATGTTGAAGATGCAGTGCTGGTGCTGAAGAAATGTGCAGGTTACTTCCACAATTTTACTCTTATGTCTTCATGTTATCCTCGTAGATGTAATGTTCCCAGCTATTGTTCCCAATATGATGCAGTTTATAATTTACTATTTTATTTGATAGACTCAAATGCATTTTCCCCATCAAATACTTCTCAAACATTTGTATCAACAACTATGCTTTTTTTACCTTTGCCCTGTAGTAGTACTGTCTTACCATATTATACAAAACTGCAGAGTTCTAACATGTCTTTTGATAGTCTTGTTATAGCTGCTATTGATTTTGGACTTAAAAATACTCTTTTTGATAAATGGATAATTGAAGATACTTGGCTTGTGGGTGTTGGCGGTTGTTTTGTTTTTCTGTGTGTTTGGATTTACACAAGAAGTTTAATACTAACAGTACTGTTATTCATTGCCATAACTTACTCACTCGGTATAGCTTATTTTATCTATGTGTATGTGTTTCACTTAGAGTTTTTTCCTTTCATGAATTTACTGGTCATTGTTGTAGTTATTGGGATTGGTGCTGATGATGCATTTCTTTATGTTAAAGTCTGGAAAATGGTTAGCAAACAACTCATTAAGGATAATACAGTAGTACAAGATGATAGTTTGACAAATATAGCCAATGTTTATAGTGCGGGCGAAACAATACTGGTTCAAATACTTGAAGAAAGCATGAGGCATTCTGTTGTCACAATGTTTATAACAACTGTTACTACTGCAGTAGCATTTTACGCTTCTTATGTCAGCTACATTCCAGCCATTAATTGTTTTAGTGTATTTGCTGGGACAGCGGTCCTTGTGAACTTTTTACTGATGATTACTTGGTTGCCTACCTCAGTTTTTGTAATTGATGTTAAACTGTGTAAAAATAGAAAAAAATTTATGGAATCAACATACAAATCTGTAACTGTGGCTTGGACTGATTGCAGATCTATATTAAATAGATTTGTTATAATGTGTGTAGCAAAGTTGCATATAGGATTTGTTGTAGTTCTGGGTGCTATAGGAATTGCAAGTCTTGTTGTAGTCTTTCACTACCCGGGACTGCAGCTACCAGATTCAAGGCAATTTCAACTATTTCAATCATCTCACCCTTTTGAAAAATATGAGAGTGTGTATAGGGACAAATTCTTGTTTGAAAGATTTGGTAATGATATTGGGACAGGAAGCAAAATGCCATTGAGGTGGGTTTGGGGAGTTACAGCTACCGATAATGGAAACCACATGGACCCTACGTCAACAGGTCATTTAATATTTGATGATACTTTTTCAGTTTCTGATCCAGAATCACAAGTGTGGCTTCTGAAGTTTTGCTCTAAAATCAAAGCACAATCATTTTATCAATCGACTTTAGGACCCCTTCTACCAAACTGTTTTATTGAAAGTTTTAATTTGTTTATGAGTAGAAGATGTATTGACAACATTGATCGGATAAATAGGTCGCCCTGTTGTGAGTCATCTAAATTTCCATTTGAGAAAGAGGTGTTTGAGTATTGCATACTTAAAGCAATGGAATCACTTTATCAAACTCCGCGCGAATTGTTTATGCCAGGAGTGGCTGGTCCAAAATTTCTTCGTAATACATATCCTCCCAGAATTGGGGCTATGGTAGTAGAGTTCGAAAGTGTAGTGCCATATTCTATGTCGTTTACTGCAATGAGCGATTTTTATTATCATGTTGAGAATTGGACAAAACAAGAATTAAAGACAGCGCCAGAAGGCTTGAAGCACGGCTGGTTCATATCGGATCTTCAGTTTTTTGATCTTCAGCAGACTTTGGCTGGTGGAACAATTATTGCGTTGGTTTTTTCAGCGAGTTTAGGGCTTCTAGTATTAGCACCGGTGACGTTAAACGTTGTTACCAGCTTTTCCGCTTTATCAGCGATGGTATTTTCTTCTACAGTTACGATTTCTATTTTAGTGTTAAGTGGTTGGAAACTGAATGTATTAGAAAGTGTTGCAATATCTACATCTGCTGGTTTAGCAGTAGATTTTAGTTTACACTATGCTTTGAGTTATAGAAATGCTAATGGTTCTAAGCGAGCTAGAGTGAAGTACGCGTTGTCAGCGTCAGCAGGCCCCACTGCGGCTGCGGGGCTGACTACGGGATGTGCGGGTATTTTCCTCTTGCGCTCCAATTTGCTGCCGTACTCACAAATAGGCACGTTTTTGGCTCTTATCATGTCGGTAAGTTGGGTTTACGCGACGTTTTTCCTGTGCTCACTGTTGTACGTGTTCGGAAGTAGTCAATCAAAGGATAGTCAAAGTGAGGAGAGAAAGTCGGTGTCCCGTGTAAGTTCAATTTGTTCTGGGGTGCCAAACTTGGAAAGTCATGAATTGGAACAGTTGGCGGACAGCAGCCGCACGAACGTCACACAGTCGCACAGCCCCTCCAGTGTTAGCGCCACCACTGTGGTCGTTCACGACGATAGCGAAGTCTCGCAAGCTAGATTAGAAGCTACTTTAGCCAAGCAAATATAGATTATTAACAATGACTGAATGTTAGGTTAAATAAAAGATTAGGTACCCATAGGCGTTAGTAAGTACATATATTTGACAACTTGCAGTATTTAAAAAATACAGTATTAAGTTTATGTGATTTTCACTTCTACTAAAATTTATTTATAAAACTTTTTTATCATATAATTGATTAAAAAAATATTAAAGTCCATTTATTATTGTGACAATAATTTACACATTACGAATAGTGCAGAATTGGACAATACTATAAGATCTAACGAGCTTAGATTGGAGGAAATGATAATTTTTTTGTTCCTAATAAGTGTAATCTCTGTCTGTATTTTTCACTCTAAATTAAGTATTTATTGTATTATATAATATGTGTCATTTCGAAATCATAACGATCTCAATTATATTTGTATAAATATTAACTGAACTATAAGAAAAACTGTGTAGGTATGCCCAAAATAAGTTGGTGTTCACTCACACCGAGGAACTATGAGGTAACTTGTGCATACCAAGACCTCCTGAGCCTGTTTCGTAAAAGCTTTTTTCATAACTTTTCGGCCTCTATAGGTCCACTTATTTTGGCTCCAGTACTTAATGGTTACACCTTGCGGTGCACCTGTAAATATTTTCATAGAATTCAGAATGACTTTCTTCAAAGTAATTCTATTTCCTACCAAAGTTTTAGAGGTGGCTTTTGTATCCATTTTAAGTTTTAAATGAATGAACATTTAATTTTTTTTCTGTTTAGATAACAATTTTACGTTTTCGCACAGTTTTTTATAAGCTTTTAACAGAAAAACAAAAATTTGAAAAACCTAATTAGAAATTACCTATTAGATTTTCATAGGTAAAGGTAGATTTATGATTTTCACTGTAAAATCTTTTTCTGCCTATGCCAATTTCGTATTGTTAATTGTTATGTACGTACATACATTCCTAAGTATTATTAAAATGTACTTATATAGATTTGTTAACTAGCCAACTTTGAGTTTGATTAGCCATATTTTTTATTCTTTACTTGACTTGTATAGGTACTTATTTTGTTATTTTTATAGACTTTTTTACTATACTGTAAAAGCTTAAATATTACAATAATTAAACTTACAAACAGAATATATTTTGATAGTAATAACTACAAACTGAAGTGCAAACGGCCTCAAAAACGAAAATTAATGTTCAAATAATTATAATGAAAGAGTAATTAATAAAATAAATCTTTTATCGACCTAATGTTTGTAAAAAACTGTTGGTATTTATAGCTATTATTTTGTGCAATCAAATCTTGTAAGAACAAAGTATTACGTTGTTAAATGTTAATATAGGTACTTAAGCATAATTAGATAAGTGAATAATGACTCGAATCTTTTAAATTGTGAATCTTCATAGAAAAATATGTATTACAGGAATTTGAAATTAGTATTAATAACTTTCACAAAACGATAAAAATAAATGATGTTTTTTTATAATCACGCAAGTTTTATTTCTCATCCATATGAATATTATAAATGCCGAAGTCTGTAATTATGAATGTAAATCTCCGATTTAAACATAAATCTAAAAATAGTATTAAAAAAATCAATTTTTATTCGACCAACACAATATTTGGCCTCTTCTTAGTTCTACCCTCAAACTCACTGTAGAAATGTGCACAATGATCCTGCAATCTCCTGCTTCCTCAGTATCGGTTGGTAAATAAATAGATCTCCAAGTCCTTGACACAGGACATCATTCAGCCAGTAGACGCCCACAGCTGGACAAAAAAGCTCCCAAGGTTCTCCACAAGGATCGGTCTTGCTCTACCAACATCCAGCGGGTACCAGTGATTTTGATTAGACCGAAGAAGTTCAGCTAGGAAATTCTTCTGGCTATTTCGGTAACTTTGACTAAGAATCTCCTCATTTCTGATACGACCTAGCGGGGAAACTCCACGCATAGCCCTTTCCATTGGTCGCTGAACGACTTTGAGCCTGTTAAGTCCCATAGTTTAATTGTTTAATTTCGTTTCTTATAACTGTAAGAACGTAAAACGTTCAGTGGAATGTATCAAGCAACTATGTACAACATCTCACATAATTGCTTTACAAGAGACGTGGTTGCTGCCAAATGAATTAAATTATTTGGACAGCATCAGTGACGAGTTTGGATGCACCGGGACGAGCGCAGTGGACACGGCGGCCGGCAAGCTGCGCGGCCGTCCATACGGCGGCATCGCGCTGCTGTGGAAGAAAAGTGTATTCACGAATGTGTCGGTAGGTCAGTGTGATAGTGCGCGAGTGTGTGCCATCAAAATAACAATAGGTCAAAGGTCATTTATAGTGCTTAGTGTTTACATGCCCACGGATAATGCAGTGAACTTGATTGAATTCACGGATTGTCTTAGTCTGGTGAGTGCGATTGTTTCTAACGATACTCTAAAAGCGGTTTATACACTTGGGGACTTTAACGCACACCCACAAGAACCTTTTTAAAAGGAACTGCAATCCTATTTTTCTGAAGAGGACTGGATATGTGCAGATATTGACTTTCTAGGTTTAATGTCGAATACCTATACTTTTATAAGTGAGGCGATTGGAGCGCAACGCTGGCTCGACCATTGTGTAGCAACCAAGTCGGCCATGCAGTCTGTTTTTAATAGGTACCTATATATGTTCAGTATGATGTGACGTGGTCTGATCACTTCCCTCTTATCATACAATGTAAGTTAGAAACAATTAAGCCTACTTATTATAATTCGAATTCTAAACTAGAGCATAATAAAGTGAAATGGGGGGAGAGACAGACCGATCAGATTGACATTTATACGAAATTATGTAATGAAAACTTAAAAATAATTGACTTTCCCTCAGAGCTAGGCGCCTGTAGTGACTATTCATGTAAGAATACTGACCACCGAATTATCATTGACGAATTGTATAATAACATTGTTTTTACTTTGCATAGAGCAGCATCGCAAAGTTATACCATGTACATCCGGATGGCTGGACCATTTGGCGTATAAAGCTGGCTCTTACATAGATCGATAAACAATCGTAGGTGACTGCAATCTGCCTACATTTTATCGTTTGTGACTGGTTAGTTTATTCAAAAAATCAAAAAAATGGTGTCCAGCCAGCCAGAATTTCGTAATTATGAGCATCTCGGATCTCAGCCCCAAGACGGTTTTGAGAACCCAGTTCTTATTAAAAGTATAGTGACTGGATATGTGACTGCAACCAAAGTTGTTTCATTCAACTTGATACGATACTTTTCGAGAAATCACAAAAACAAACTGTCCAGCCAGCCATAATCCGGTCGGCTGGACCATTTTGTTTTTGTCGATATATCAATAATTATAACACTGAAAGCAGCTAATTTAGAAAAAATCCTTAGTGACTGGATATGTGACTAACATTATATAGCTATAAATATGAATGATTCGTGCATTTATGAGTTATTGGCAAAAAGATTTTGTTGACACCTGTCAAACTTACGGCTGGCTGGACCACCCATTCCAGCACTTCTGAAAGGCCTTCGCAGTCAGAATCTTATAAAACGGTTAGTGACTGGGACGAAGAACACAAATCTTCGTTTGTGACTACTCTAAATGCAGTCAATCAAAATATATAAGCAATTGTTTTTTTGACATGTTTTGTTGAATTAGGGTGACCAAATTTTAGAATACTTTTTTTAAAATTAAATAAAAATAAATAAATGGTTAGTATATATAAGTGAGTATGTATAGGGTTCAGAAATAATAATGTAAAATACTTTAAGGGGTCATTAAGAAATGTGTATAGACACGATTTACGTACAAAAAATTTTTTTTTTTTTTCATTTCAAAATTCTGCTAAGTACCTTGACCAGGTTTTAGCAGGTTGAAAGAATGGAAAGCTTTCTGTGTGTGTGAGCCTTTCAGGTCAAATCATGTCTTTTAGTTAAGTAAGATATTCAAAATAAATTACACAAAAAGTCAATCAACGGATTAATAAAAGAAACAATAATAAAAACCAAAACCAGAAAACAAATTTCCAATTTTTCATTTTATACATCACAATTTAAATGAAAAGACATGAATTGATCTCCAAAAGTTGTTTGCCTTAAAACTTAAACTTATTTTATTCCTGAAAATGAGAGTCAATATAGCACTTGTATTTTTATTGTGTTAGTCACCCAACGTTTTGTAGATAAATAGTGACACCTTATCTTATTTCGCGAAGTCCACAATGAATTCGGTCTATTCTGATTAAAATTGTTATAAAAATGGCTAGCGGTAGCGTCGGGTGGGTCAATGAATAATTTCCTAAAATTCTAAATAAAACAAACTAATATCGACTCTATTATCAAAAAAGTACATACAGTGTTTTTAAGTACATTCGTAAATAATATTTATTTTATTTTGTTGTATTATAAATACGTTTTTACAACTGTTAATACTAAAATGTACCTACTTACAGTGTTTTTAAGTAGGTACCTATAATAGTATATAGAAATAATAGTGTAAAATATTTTAAGGGGGCATTAAGAACAGTGTATAGATTCGATGTATGTAAAAAGATTTTGTTTTTAATTCAAAATTCTGTTAAGTACCTCGACGCGAGGTCACTCCCGGTCACGCCCGAGCGGGCGAAACAGCTGTTATTCGTCATAGGCGCGTAGTTACCGTGCCACGTAAGAGGGTTATTTAGGTTTTATTTTTTGCTAGTAGTCGTATATTACAATTTTAAATTTTGTTAAGGTAAGTACCTACCTACTTAGCAGAATTTGAAATGATTTTTTTTCTTTTTACTTATATCGAATCTATACCCTGTTCTTAATACCTTCTTAAAATATTTTACACTCTTATTTCAAAACCCTGTATAATATTTATTTTATTTTGTTGCATTACATACATTTTACAACTTTTAATACTAAAAGTACTCGAATATCATTATTAAACACGTTTAATCCCTGTTTCAACCAAAAATTATGGTCTCCCTCAGTTACATACTATGGCATAAAAATAATTGCTTATATATTTTTGATTGACTGCATTTAGAGTAGTCACAAACGAAGATTTGTGTTCTTCGCCCCAGTCACTAACCGTTTTATAAGATTCCGACTGCGAAGGCCTTTCAGAAGTGCTGGAATGGGTGGTCCAGCCAGCCGGAAGTTTGACAGGTGTCAACAAAATCTTTTTGCCTATAACTCATAAATGCACGAATCATTCATATTTATAGCTATATAATGTTAGTCACATATCCAGTCACTAAGGATTTTTTCTAAATTAGCTGCTTTCAGTGTTATAATTATTGATATATCGACAAAAACAAAATGGTCCAGCCGACCGGATTATGGCTGGCTGGACAGTTTGTTTTTGTGATTTCTCGAAAAGTATCGTATCAAATTGAATGAAACAACTTTGGTTGCAGTCACATATCCAGTCACTATACTTTTAATAAGAACTGGGTTCTCAAAACCGTCTTGGGGCTGAGATCCGAGATGCTCATAATTACGAAATTCTGGCTGGCTGGACACCATTTTTTTGATTTTTTGAATAAACTAACCAGTCACAAACGATAAAATGTAGGCAGATTGCAGTCACCTACGATTGTTTATCGATCTATGTAAGAGCCAGCTTTATACGCCAAATGGTCCAGCCATCCGGATGTACATGTTATACCTACTACTAATAATAAAATGTTTAAAAGAAAGCCAGTGATAGGTTGGAATACCTAGGAATGTTAGTGAGGCTCACAGGATTGCAAGGGATAAATTTGAAATGTGGGTTCTGTATGGTAAACCTCGGTCGGGTCACATTTGGGATGACATGCGGGAGAGTCGTAAAATCTTTAAATCTCGATTAAGGTGGTGCCAGACTAATCGGGAGCAGAACTTAACACGACTTTAAAAACTTTTGGAAATCCACGAACAAGTTACAAAGTAACCTGGTACCTACTCCTGTGAGTGTCAATAATATTTCTGACCAAAAACTGATTGCAGAGATGTTTAAAAACCAGTTTACTATCAAATCACCTCTAGGATCACCACAAACAAAATGTGATAATAGAATGAATGGGCAGTATTTAGGTGCTAGGTTCTCGGCCAGGCAAGTTCGACAGGTGATTGCTTCAATGTCACGAGGCAAGTCTCCAGGTCATGATGACTTGAGCATAGAACATCTTAAATACGCGGGCTCTCATATACCTACATAGGGTACTAGCCATGTTATATACCTTATGCATAGGGCACTCATACTTGCCAAGTGACATGATGAAAACCATTGTCATACCTATTTTGAAAAGCAAAACTGGTGATGTAAGCGATGAAAGTAATTATAGGCCGATCTCGTTGGCAACTATATTAGCGAAAGTGCTTGATGGTCTGCTCCACACTCAACTGAGTAAGTGTCTACAGAGACCGCCATATTGAGTGTGAAGCAGACTGTGAAGTACTACATAGACCGTAATACAACTGTATTCGCTTGCTTCCTGGACCTATCGAGAGCGTTTGACCTGGTGAGTTACGATATCCTGTGGGATAAACTACAGAGCACCGCGATGCCTTATGAGCTTGTAGAAATCTTTAAATTTTGGTATCTACATCAGGTCAACATCGTTCGATGGTCGAGTGAGCTGTCGAGTCCGTACAGGTTGGAATGTGGGGTAAGGCAGGGGGGGTTGACTTCGCCCCTACTTTTTAACTTATATATAAATGCGCTACTCATATAGGTTGTCTAAATAATGTAAGCTATGCTGATGATATGTGCTTATTAAGTGCGTCACAGTGTGGACTATCAAAACTTATCCATATTTGTGAAAGGTATGCCGAATCGCATGGACTTGTATATAATTTTTGCTAAGAAAAGCGAATGTATGGTATTTCGGGCCAGAGGTAGAGTACTTGACTATGTGCCGAATATTACGCTTAATGGTACAATTTTAAAACAAGCTAAACAGTTCAAATATTTTTTATTAGATTTTTCTGACCTGGAATGTAAGCTTTTAGTCCAGACCAGAAAAGAAATCATTTCAAAAAGTTAATGATTCAGTAAGGAATATAAATAAGTTCATTAGAATAGGATTTGAAACAAGTAAAACAAATACAATTTCAAATGTTTTTATTAAATTTTAATAAAAACATTTTTTCATAAATGGATCCAATTTTTCTTTTTGATTTCTCCGATGCTATAGGAACTCCACTGACATCGGCGAAATTTTCGGGGTGGTTATAATTTCCCTTATAAAAAAATCTTTTCACCACACGCCATTGCGACTCAATACGTTGAGTGTGGACCCCATCTTCTGCCACAAATGGATTGTCTGGATCACTATGGTTCACCTTTTTATGGATGTAACCATACTGATCCAGACAATCGTAGGCCCTCCAGCAATCAGTGTGGATGGTAGTCCCCACCTCCACATGCTTTTGGATGAGAGGGACCAATGCTTCGGCAGATCTAATATTTTCGGGGCACACCTCCAATCTTAGGTCCTCCCTCCCATCCTCGATCATGCCAAGGACCCAATGTCCCTCCACTCTTCGTCCCTTATTAAATTTTCTTTTACCGAACTTGCTCTCATCTATTTGCACTATCTTCCCCGGCCCACCAATCTTTCCTTTCTCCTGCTCTCGATCCAACTGGCACGCCACAACAGCTTCCCTACAATATGAGTACCAGTCGGATATGGATATGATCGGATATGTGCCGGGAAAGACACTGCTTCTTTTCGTGTTTCAACGGGTCCTCTTGTATGACCATGTCATGACTCCAGCGATAGGCAAAACAGTACATCAAATAAAATATATGAATGAAAGGCAACTTAACGTTTTCAAACCAAGTGCCACTCGTTCTTGACTTCCTTCATTTGCCCAGACACGTCTTTTTGTTACAACAAAATTGTCCAACAGTATTATTAGCGCTGTAATCAATTGACATTGGCATACAATGTATTCCACAAAACTCACTGGCAGCTATCAGCCGGTGCTCAACAGCAAATGCGAGACCTTGCTCCCGTGTCCACAACTCTTTAAAAATTCTTGCTAAATTCCACATTGGCACCACCTCATCAACATGCAGCCGCCTTTTAGTGGGCGGCTCATCACCACCATCTACAACAAATAAAAAATAAATTAGCTTAATTTTCCTTAGTTTACTTACTTAACTGTTTTGATAAAATTTCCAAGGAATTTAAGATCATTATTCTTCATGGTAACTATTAAGAAATAAAACGTCTCCGGCGTTGCGGGAAGTGCAGCCCCAACGCCCTTGCGTAACTAAGCGCAAACATCGGGCGAGCCGGAGCGGCCGAGGCTGGTCGCCGCAGGCGACCAAAAAGTCGAGGCTGTGGAGGTGAGCGGGGGCTGCTCTCCCTCCGCGCCTCCGGCTTTATAAAAAACACTCTAGGGTCGATCCAATAAGACTACGTGGTTAAGGGGTCAACAATTAAGGTTTTGACTAAATTTAATTATATAAAAACTCTTACCTTGATTCGCAGTCGAGAAATCCCGACTACAAGAAGGCTGATTGATTATTGTCCATTTTGTAAAAGCCAGTCAAATTTGCACCACAAAATCCAAAAATCACGCCCAGGTCAAAATGAAAATGCAAAAATAGAAGTCCAGAGAACGTAGCCAATCGTAATATGGTAAAGCGGAGATCAGAATCCAAGAAGTATGCCAAAGGGTAGGAAGTTTAAGCGGAAATCGGAATCCAAGGTAAAAGCCAAAGTTGTCGAAAACTCAGAAAAACGCATAAAAAAACACTGAAAGCACATTCACGTAGCTGCAAGAGAAACCACAGATTAAGAGAAACGGAATGATTTGATTTGATAGATTTTGTTTTATGGAGGGAATCCTATCTTTAATCAATCATTCATTCATCAATATTTTATTGATATATTCGGTCATTCAATTCATTCATTCATTCATATCAATCATAAATCTTTAGATTGTTTATTTATATATTTGTTAATTTTGTTATAATCTATTGTTGATGACTTTATTTTAGTAATGAGTAATGAATGCTGGCCTTAAATATAATGGAAAATGTTCAGCTCCTAAGATAAGGAATATTTCAAAAAAGAACCCGATGTGAATTTTAAGCACTGTCTGGAATTTCAAGCGTTGTCTAATATAACCTCAAATTTTGATAATATGAATTTGGAAAATAACACCGTTTTCCCCCCGAAGGGTAGAAAACGGATATTTAGGTTCCAGCCGGAGCTTGACCCACTTTGAGAGGTGTTTATTATTTGCTGGCGCTGCGATCACGACGTACTGTGACAGGGAATGAGGGTAGCTTAAATGTTCTGAGTAAAACACAACTTGAGAATGATCAGTATTTTTAATTTGTACTCAGAATATTATATAATTAGTGAACAATGAAATAGATTTTACTTTAAATAAATCAGAGAACTTAGCAGTTAACGAAAATTAAAAGAAAAATTTTAATGTAGATATTTAATTAACAGGTGAAAACGAGTTAATCATTATATCAGAATTCGCATCTACAGTACCTGAACGACTGTTGGTTTCTTTAAAGTAATATTTGAAAAATGTGTTTTTTTTTCTCCAATTGGCTCTTTTCAGTAATTCATCGAGATTCATCTTATTATTTTTCCAATTTGCACTATTTAATGCCGCTCTGAAACTACCTGGAGAGTCCTCAATTTCGGCGTCATTGAGCAATGTTTGTATCCATCCCGCGATAACGGTTCGAGAAGCGGGGCCAACTTTCCCTCGCGTTGTTACGAAGAGGTTAGTAAGATAAGCTGGTCTTCGAGCTTCAGAGACAGCAATGAGCGTCTCTACCCATTTGACTATATTCAAATTAGGTATATTGCTAGGAAATAGCTTCCGGGAGGGGGGGCACATTGATTCACGGGGCACATTGGTACAGTATCTATATCTCAAAACCGATAAACGCTACACAGTCCGGCACATCACTAGAATGCTCAAGAAGGACATTCACAAGAATGACAGTTGTGACACCGCTCGCCGCCAGCTTGCCGTTGGGCATAGATGAAAATAAGTACTAAAGTATAGATGGCCGTCTCGCCGTTTTTGCACTTGGGCGCCAACTAGGCCCCGGGACCGGAACTAAAAAGCGGGGAAAGGGTGCGGGCGGGGGATGCTTCATCTAAAATATTAAAGAAAGTTTTAGAACTACTTGCAGAACTTGCCTAAATGGAAATAATCCTCGAATTATCCTCGAAGAACAAAAAGTCTAAATTGGTAAAAAGTTGAAAACGCAAACGTATTTCACTGAAAACCAACGGATTCTCAGTGATACAACGTCTTTGAATCGCATAGTGCGTAATACAACACAAAATTTGTGTTGCCAGGATTTAAAAAAATATTCCTCCCAGCTATTGATACTGATTCAGTTTAGTAGTTTTTTTTATTTGCTCACAAAAAGTTGTTACAGGAAACATATGAAAAAACACCAAAGTTGATAAAAAAAAATGAAAAAACACTAAGGGACAACTCAGACCATGTTGATCTGTAAAATTGTAGCCATAGATATGCTTATTCAAGATTTTAGTAAACCAAATATATCCTACTCAATAATTAGGTGAGTATTAATACGTGTTTTTCATTAAGCAAGCTACAATAGGTTTATTTGAATTAAAGTGAATAGCTTAATAGTGTGTTATTAAATCTACTATTAATTGTTACTTTTTTTGAGTGGCAGCTCTATTATGAACGCTATTTGAACGCATTTTTTCTACTCGTAATAGTTCCGAGCCCAAGGGTATGGTGGCGTTAGTTTATATCAGAATTTCCCAATTGTATGGAAGACGAACTAGCATGCCGTTGGGCCTCAACGGCCACTAACGTGCTGGGGGTGGCGTGCGCCGCTGCCTACAAAAAAAATACGTGAAATGTAATTGTGTCTCAGGAGGATACTCTTAGTTGTTTTTGTTATTATTTGTTACTAAAGGTAAGTAAATATAGTTATAATTGTATTTTAAAATGTTTTTGATTGCAAGATTATTATATATTTGATAAAATTAATTGTTAGTGGAAAATGTCCTTTGGGGCACTTTGATACGGTAATGTGCGGGGTACAATGATACGTATCAATCTGCCCCTCTGTATTAAAGTGCCCTGTCAAAAATAATAATTTATTTTATTGTTTTTATTTCCTTTTTTTCAGAAAATGGTGCGCAAGCACAACCCCAAAACTGATTCTTCTTTATCACAAGCAGGTCCATCTTCACCACAAATAGCACCATCTATGGAGATGGCACAAATAGATTCATCTTCAGCACATACTACTACTGCAGCATTATCATCACACACTGCTACAGCTACTTCATCAAACATCTATGGTTTCAAGTATACCGTTGCACAAGTTTTTTCAACCGAACAAGAAAAGGCATTGACACAATATTTATAGAATTGCAGTAAAATGCTCTACGGCCTTACATTGATTTTTTAAGAAAAACATTGTTCATTTTGATAGGAGGTTCTAATATTATATTTTCATTAACAATATTCAATGTTAAAGTGTGATTACTTAGTAAGTATGTAACTGATTATATAATTAAGACAATAACAGAGAATTAGTCTTGTTCTATGGTGTCAATATTGTTTTTTTTTGTGATTATATTCCTAAAGTAACTTAAGAAACTGATTATGGCTAATGTGCACTCTTAATAAAAAGTATTTTGCGATCTCAATCAATAAAATTGTTTTATTTCTTAATTTTAAGTAATAATACAGTTTATATTGGGTGTTAAGTCAGTTTAAATTTGCATTTCATACGGATCTAAAATACGTATCAAACTGCCCCACCCCATGTATCAAAGTGCCCCACTGGTGGGGCAGAATGATACAAAAATGTTTTTTTCTTAAAATCAGTTTATCTCTATACGTCGCCAGTTTTTGCGGTTTTTGCGTAGCCAAAGTATAAGCTGACATATCAGCCAATGCACACATCAAAACAAATATTTAAATATAATGCTTTATGGTCCTCAGAAAAAAGATTGAATTTTTGTGTATCAATGTGCCCCCCCGCCCCCTAGATATTTAATTAACAGGTGAAAACGAGTTAATCATTATATCAGAATTCGCATCTACAGTACCTGAACGACTGTTGGTTTCTTTAAAGTAATATTTGAAAAATGTGTTTTTTTTTCTCCAATTGGCTCTTTTCAGTAATTCATCGAGATTCATCTTATTATTTTTCCAATTTGCACTATTTAATGCCGCTCTGAAACTACCTGGAGAGTCCTCAATTTCGGCGTCATTGAGCAATGTTTGTATCCATCCCGCGATAACGGTTCGAGAAGCGGGGCCAACTTTCCCTCGCGTTGTTACGAAGAGGTTAGTAAGATAAGCTGGTCTTCGAGCTTCAGAGACAGCAATGAGCGTCTCTACCCATTTGACTATATTCAAATTAGGTATATTGCTAGGAAATAGCTTCCAGCCTGATTGACGGTAAACTGAAGAATCAGTTTGAGATCCAAATTTTGGCCAGAAAAGCAACGTGCCATCAAGTCTTTCGAATGAGTTCGGGCTGATTTCTAAGAGGGTGAGGTCGTGAACTCTTCTTCCCGTTGCGAGTAAAAGTAGTACCGCTACGTGACGAGATACTTGGAATAGGTTTATCGGATCAACCGAATAGTTCCGAAGATATTAATAATAAGTTTTCCTATCTCCCAATTATGAGTTTTTCGAATTGGGGGTTTACTTAGCGCTACACCTTTAAGAGCTTGGCGTACTAGTATGTTCTTACTGAGGTTATCTCCCTCCGCTGGATTCGCAAACATTGCTACTACTGACTTATGTACCGCGATCGTACGTGGCGCGAGACCTAATTCAATATGGAGATAACAGATAAACTTGGCAACGTCACTTGCGTTTGGGTTAGAAGTATTACAGTGGTTTTTGGACCATTGTCGCCAACGTTCCCAGGCAGTCTTGTAGGTCTTTAATGTTGATGAACGCCAAGAGGATTCTAGAAGCTTTTTGCTTTCTTCCGACCAAGATTCCGTTAGACTGGTCCAGCCCGTACCTTCCAGACCTGCAAAGATAGTTCTTTTACTGTTACAGGAGGTTTGCCAGTTGTGAGGTCTATCAGGTATTTTTGAACATTCCAGATTGCCATTGGGGGGCAGATTGCGCGTTGTTGTAGCTCTGCTTTCCAGAAAGTCTTTTCCCATTTGGGTACTACAAGCAGGTAGACTCCTGTACTTTTCCCCAGGTGACGCAGGATACGAGGTATTAGAGATGGTGGAGGGAAGATCCAGCCCAGTTTGAAGTTCCATATCCGACTGAATGCGTCTACGAATGCGCATTTCTGGTCGTACATATCTTCGCTGACGTAGTTCATCAATATCGCTGACCTTGCGCTTGCGAAGAGGTCTATTATAGGTGTCCCGAATCTCCGGAATATAGCTTTTAGAATTGGTCCTTGTAACGTCCACTCTGGTGTCGCATTTTCTCGGGATAGGCTGTCAGCTATCAGATTGTATCGACCTGGCAGGTAGCGTGCTATAAGATTTATTTGAAATTGTTCGGCTAATTTGAAGATTTTGAATGTTAATTGAAGAAGCTTTGTTGACTTGGTCCCTCCCTCTTTTGTTATGTGTGCCACTACACATTTGTTGTCTGTCTGCACCATTACTGTTTGGTTGTGGATTTTGTGGCCTAGCCTTTGTAATACTTCCATTACTGTCCAGAGCTCTTTTTGGTTGCTGTGCCATCCGATTTGTTTGTGATTCCAGAGACCGCTTAGTTTCAATCCATTCACAGTAGCTGCATCCGTACTCACGAATATTGTAGGGTCTTTGTGATGGATTGGGGACGGGATGGTGATATTTGAGGTCCACCACATCAATTCTTCTTTTACAGGTTCCGGTAGCGTAAAGCGTCTGTTTCGACATTCTTTTGGAAGTTTGTTTGCCTCTATTTGTATCTTCCGGCAATGAAGACGTCCGTGTGGCACTACGAAGGAGGCGAATGTGATGTTGCCTAATAGAACTTTTGCTGTTTGCCATGTCTAAGTATTTTTTTTCGTAGTGTGCTCCGTGATAGGTATCTTTGATATTTTCGCTGTTGAGAGGCTTTTGGTGTTGGAATGTGTGTCCCAGGTTACTCCTAGGTATTCTAAGCGTTTCACAGGTATTAGTTGGGATTTCAATTTGTTTACGCACCAACCTATTTCTCTTAGATGGTCTTAGAACAACATAACTGGTTTGTTTATGGAGAATTTTCGGATCTGTGTGCATCAATAAAAAGTCGTCTAGGTACTCGATAGTGCGGATGGATTGTTTCCTAAAATAATTAGCAAGCCAGTTAGTTACATTAGCGAAGGCAGATGGGGCTGAAGCTAATCCAAAAGGCAGACAGGTCATTTCATATGTACAGCGATTATATACGAATGCTAAGTATCTACGATGTCCTTTCATTCAATTTTTGTCATATAATCATGTAAATTTAAGCAATTTGGGATCTTGTAATGATTTATTAGTCTAAAGCTCGGCGGTTGTAAATAAAGGTTTAATTTTCTGAGATCAAATATCGTTCTGTAGGAGCCATCTGCCTTTTGTCTTAGAAACATACGTGACAGAAAACCAGATTTATTATGACACTTGCGGATTGCCCCCATCTGTTTTAATTTACTGATCTCTTTAGTCATAGTTGATGAGTTTTTGGTTTCATATCGGCTACAAGTCTTTTTATCTAATCTGAAGGATGGAGGTCGTTTTATAAATGGTATGCGATAACTTGAAATGATACTAAGGATGTTAGGTGGAGCCCCTAGTGATTCCCAATTATCGTAAAATTCACGAACCTGTCCAGCAAAAAATTCAGTATTTTTTCTTATCGTATCTCCTTTTGACTTTTGTAAATTGCCTTTGTGGGAAACGTGATTGTCTTTCCGAGTTCCTATTACTTTGTTTTCGAAATGTCGACTTATCTCTTGGCTCTTGTTTTCCTTTAAACTTGGTAGTGTTGGAAGTGGCAGTTGGGAAATTTGTGCTGTATTTCTTAAACTTTCCAGGAAATAACTTAGTGACTCCTCCTTGCTATTTAATAAAATCAGAGAGTTGAGGCTCAGAAAATAAATGAGTCGTAGAGGGTGGTATGGCATGGAGAAGTTCGCTAACCGTTTTATTTTGCGGTTTATATAGGGCCCTTCTTTGTTCTAAGATTTCTGCTCTTTTGCCACAAGTATACTTACTGTAATAGCGAGTCGGACACTTTTCCAAAAGGAGCCTTCTCTTTTGTCAGAAAGTTTTTACTAAGGTATGATTTAACTTCCGGGGGGGCTTGAGCGTATGTATTTTCAAAAGCTTGCCGTTGTTGTAATAAACCGTATGTGGTGGCTGCTAAGCAGAGGTCTACCTTTTCAAGAACGGAAACAAGTTGCCATTGTGGTGTTACTGTGGCTAAGTGGCCATTTACCTTAAGTGAGGAAAAGACAGATGTAGCTTGAAAGGTCTTTTGAACCTCTGCATATCGAATATTGCGCCAGCTTTCAGTGCCAAGCCCCTGGCAATGAATAACTTGTTCTACCAGTTTTTCGTCAGATCTGCATATTTTGGCCTCGCTTTCCTTCGTTTCAGGTGCAAAATCAAGAAGCGGTTCTTCTATTATGTCACTTATTTCCTCTCTGTCTCGTTCCATAGATGGTGCTTCCCAGTCATCATCAATATATTGCCTTTTATCTATAAGTGAGCTAGTTGAGTGGCTAGATCTACTCACTTGAGAAGAGGGTACAGCCAAGTTGTTTGTGATCTCGCATAGTCTTTTTAAAATGTCATTTTGTTCCCTCATATATGCAGTCAGTGTTTCCGCTGGAGGGTCATTTCTAGGTGTTTTCTGGCTATATGTCCTTTCGGGATCAGGACTGTGGGGCCGTTTTGATGCAGAAGATGTGCTTGTACTTGGACATTCAATCTTTTTTTGCTTGGTGGTAGGATCCCTTCTGGGTCCGCCTGGCTAGCGACCACCCTTTATATAAAGTCTGCCGCCAAATGTTACCGCTCCGGCGGTAATGTGTTCCGGCAATATTGTATAAAGAGCCAGTTCCTTCCTAAACCCGTGTGCTTTCATCTTCGACCTCATCGTCACTTACCATCAGGTGCGATTGAGGTCAAACGCGGGTTTAGTCACTTATAAAAAAAAAAAGTACCACTTTTCTTTAAATAGTCTGATGCCTCCTTTCTTGACAGCAAATGCCGTTTTAGTTGGGGTAGTATTTCCTCGAATTGGTCCAAGTGACCGCCAGGGTGAACTTTTACCATTATAGAGAGTGGTTGGTTAATTAAAGCCAATCCAATTGGCCACTCCAAAAGCTTTCTTTTTAGCTTCCTGTATCGTCGTCGTTTACTAAGGGAGCTCTCGCAGTGAAAGATGCGTGCGAGACTAACAGTTGGTACTGCAAAGCGCAAGCGGGCCTCAGTATCTGAAGGCACTAGTTCACCAAAAAGGTCCTTGTAGGTAATTTCATTTACTACCCAATCTTTCCTTCAGGGTACAAGTCATCTAAAACCTTTATTAGGCCCTCGTAGCAGTCTTCGTCTATTTCGGGTGGTTGCCATTGAAGCAATTTGCCCATTGTGGTAGTCATCTGTAAGCAGACAGAAGTCTATTTAGTTTGTGGTACAATGCGCGTCGGCGGCCTGTAAGAGTTCGTCATTTCATCTCAATCGAAAGCGACACACGACATGTCGTCGGGGCAGACGACGTCGTCTATCGGCTCATACGCCGTGTCGTCTATCGAAAAAAAACCGACTTGGTTTCTGAGATTGACAAGGTATGGGAAATACAAACAAAACCAACATACAGTAAACTATATCAAGTGCTAGGATGAACTCTTAGGGCTTTCCTAATGTTCGGCACAGCAATAATGTGGTATTGTGTAAATGCCCGGGCTTTCCGGTAATAATTTTAAAATATCTAAACAGGGCTATCCTGCTTTAAGCTTTTTCTTACCTTAAGCTTGTTTGCTATCTAGTAGCAGCTAAATTTGTAAATCAACGTAATAGTACGTAGTTGATGAATATTCACAGTTTAATAATAATAATATTTTAGTAAGTGTTGACACGTCAAAAATCCAAGACGTACTGAAGAAGCGCGTACGCCCGGCGCTGCGAGAACGAACATGGCGGACATGACGTCATCGCCAAACCAGGGAGTGGGGTTGCTAACAGTGTTGCCATACGTAAAATCCAGGAGGTAATCTCAAAGTGGGTCAAGCGAAGGCTCGGACACCTAAATATTCATTTCCTAAGGTGAGCGATGAATTCGGGGGGGTCCCTGTAGTCCCCGGCACGCGCCCCTTTAGTCAAAATTTCGTATTTAATGCTGCGAGATTGGGAAGCCAACCCAGGTACTTATCTAGAAGCTCGCAGAAGCAAAGCCAAAATACGCATAGGCACAAGTTGGTACACCTTTTGCAGGGCTTGCTGTCGTGCAAAAGGACTACAAAAATACGATGTTTGGGTCAACTTTTGGGTATCTCGTTCTGTATTTTCTATGCAACACCTAAAAAAAGAGCCAAACTTGATAAAAGTCCGTCTGCGCCACCTGCATAGCAATCATTATTCTCACCTAATAGCACCTATATTCGCCAAAAAGCAAAGGCTTAATTAGAACTTGAATAAGTACGTACGAGGATAACAACATCGTAGTAACAACTTATGCTCTAATTATCTTATTTACTATCAACTTCTGTCCGCTAATTCTCCAGAGAACTTAATATTGCAAACGTCGTACAAAAGATATCGGAATTTTTGTTCTTCTTAAGAAGCTCTTCTTTATGCTCTTCTTATGAAATTAAAAAATACCTACGAAAAAAACTGAATTAGAAAAAGCGGGAACAAACAGAAAAATGGTTTGGAAATTTATTAAAAATGTAACTTTTTTGTCAAAACAGCATAAATCCGCAACTGAGCTATTACAGGGCAGGTCCTATGAATCACAACTTAAATGTACTAACTTAGCTAATAAATATTTTACTAACATTGGGAAATCATTGGCTGAAAAAAATTTTAATCAATCGCATACGCCTCAAAATAAATTATCTAATTACCCTATTAAATTCATGCGTTATATTGGATATTGATGAAGTAGAGGTTACTAGAATTATCAATGGTGTGAAGGATGATTCAGCGATGGGTTCGGATCACATATCCAACAAAATACTAAAACGGTTTCATCATATTCTATGCACTCCTATATTTTTCAAAAGTGCCTTAGGGAAGGCGTTTTTCCGAATTGTTTGAAAAAAACTGTCATTATTCCTATTCACAAAAATGGAAAGAAAGATCAAATTACTTAGTATAGGCCAATATCACTTTTGACAGGCATTCCTAAGGTACTCGAAAAAATCAATATAAGTATCATCAATATATATAAAACTGTTCCGTTACTGACTGAGTGACTGACAGACAACGTACAGCCGTAACTACTGGGCGTAGAGAGCTGAAATTTGGAACATACATTCTTTAGAGAATGTAGGGGTGCACTAAGGAAGGAATTCCCAAAATTTTCACGGGAACGGGAAATATAGGACTTTTTAGTTTGTATGAAAAATCTTATTCCTTGAGTGCACCGATGTGAAACTTGGTGTAAAGGTTTTTCAATGTGTGTCTGGTTGTGTTATGAAAGGAACTCCCGAAATTCCCACGGGAACGGGAAATATATGATGTTTTAGTTTGTATGAAAAAATCCCATCCCTTGAGTGCACGGATGTGATACTTGATCTAAAGGATCCTCAATAAGTGTCTGTTTGTATTATAGAAGGAATTCCCGAAATTCCCACGGGAAGGGTTTGGACTTTTTAGTTTATATGAAAAATCTTATTCCTTGAGTGTACGGATGTGATACTTGGCATAAAGGTTCTTCAAAGAGTGACTGGTTGTGCTACGAAAAAAATTCCTAAAAATTCCCACGGGCACGGAAAATATATGATTTTTAGTTTGTATGAAAAAAACTTATTCCTTGAGTGCATGGGTGTGATACTTGGTATAAAGGTTCTTTCAGTGGGTGTCTGGTTGTAGAGTTTCTGAAATTTCCACGAGAAGGGTAGTTAAGCGCATACGAAGTTGCGGGATAAAGCTAGTATTATATAAAACTGTTCCGTTACTGACTGAGTGAATGACAGACAACGTACAGCCGTAACTGCTGGGCGTAGAGAGCTGAAGTTTGGAACAGACATTCTTTAGGGGATATAGGGGTGCACTAAGGAAGGAATTCCCGAAATTTCCACGGGAACGGGAAATATATGATGTTTTAGTTTGTATGAAAAAACCTTATTCCTTGTACCGTATACTTGGTATAAAGGTTCCTTAACAAGTGTCTGTTTGTATTATGGAAGGAATTCCCGAAATTCCCACGGGAACGGAAAATATAGGACTTTGAGTTTATGCGTGTACGAAGTCGCGGGCAAACGCTCGTTATAAATAAAAGACTTGTTCAATACCTTGAAAAACAGTCCATCCTGTCAAATGCACAATTCGGCTTTAGGCACAAGCTTTCAACAGCTGATGCGGTACTAGAGCTTACTAATTTCGTAGCCCAGGAGCTTTACAAGGGAAATCGGACCTTAGGACTCTTTCTAGACCTGTACAAAGCCTACGACACAATTTCTATTCCTATCCTTTTGCACAAGCTTGAAAACTGTTTTGGACACAGAATTTGGAATTCCTCAAGGAAGCATTCTAGGTCCCACCTTGTTCCTCATTTATATTAATGACTTTGGCCGACCACTTTGGCGATGGGGTAAACCTGTCTGCCTCAGACGCCAGTGGTTGCGGGTTCGATTCCAGCATGGAACAAGAAAAAGAAATGTTCCATGTCTGAGTGTTTTCTATATACATATTTAAATACTAGGTTCCCCCCTAGTTCGCTACATGGTATCCCATAACACAAGTGAACGGTTTTGAAAGTGGACTGTATACGATAAGTTGAAGTATGAAGTATGAAATGAAATGGATGTTAATAGTGCAAAAAAAAATAACTGCGAATGAACTCACCTTGTACAGTCGAAACCTCACAAGTCCAGGAACCACGGTATCCTTGGATTGAAATCAGTTTATCTAGACTTACCTCAGTCGCTCCGCGAATACCTGATAGTGGATAATGAGTGGTGATGATGACTCGATGTAGTCCAAACACAGGTTTCCTCTTACACGTCACAGACACAATCACAACAAAATAAATAAATAAACAAATTAAAATACACTAAAATAACGACAAACGAGAATTAATTTAACGAGAACGAAAATGCGACAGATTTACTTAAATTCGAAAGAACAAGTGAGCGCGAACGATAAAGTGTTGCCAAATTATAAAATAAAAACTACACTATATAATATTAAGTGTTACCGATGCGAAAATAACAAATACAAAATATTGAAACCTAAACAACAAGCTATGCTTACTTTGGGGCCATGTAGTTGATGTGATTGTCTGGGAATTTTATTTATTTATTTATGCTTTATTTACTTGTGTAACCTTAAAATGAACGGTGGTAAAATCATATCATTTGTCGTTGACACCGCTCTATGGTTTTCTGCAAACTCAGACAGTGTACTATACGAGAACGCTCAGTTGGGCTTTAATGTAGTCAACAAGTGGCTACAGCAGCATTTACTGACCCTAAATTCAGACTAAACTCATATGATTCAATTTTCCATATGAAAGTCTACTACTGTTATTCCTAACCTATACGCGCACTTTTGTTGTGATCAAAATAATCAATCGTGCTCGTGTCCGTATATTTCTCCTACTTAAACAATTAAATACCTAGGTATTATAATCGATGACACTCTGTCCTATAGACAACACATAGATACGGTGAGTGACAGAATAAACACGCTTATATTTGTTTTAAAAAAATTGCGCACCATAGGAGACCCTATTCTTATTAGGCAGGTATACTTTGTATTGTGTCAGTCGATACTAAATTCTTGTATTACATCATGGGGAGGGGGCGATAGAACGCTTCATTAACGCAAATGAAGCTTTTTCATGAGCGCAAAAAGCAATTTTAAAAGTTTCGTATTTCCGACCTTTCCTTTACTCCACTGAGCTTCTCTATAAAGACTGCCAAGTACTGACAGTTAGGCAGTTATTTATAATAAACACAATTTTAAAATACCATAGCACCCTTATTTACAAATCACAAGCAACTAACAAAAGAAGGCTTGACATTGCACGCACACTAAAAACAAAAACTGCATTTTCTTCAAGATTTTACCTATTTTTAGGACCACTGTTGTATAAAAGATTAAACGCCAAACTAAACATATACCCCCTGACCTACAGCAAAACTAGACGGATACGAGCGTCACTTTTAAACATGTCTTATGATGAAACAGAGAAACCGTTCATAGTAAACATACTAAAAATAAGAGTTTTTAGTATGTTTTTAGTTGTAAATATAGATTAATGACTGTTGTATGTTGTGTACCCAGTTGTATTTAGTATAGTATGTTTTTTTATTTTGAACATTATTATAAGTGTAATTTCCTTACTTACTTTATAAATTTTAGCTTATATAGTAGTTTTGCACTTTTGCACATCAAATTATTATATCTTAGAATTAATTTTGACTTAGCACATTCCATTCTATTGAATATTTTGTACCTAAAAACAAGTAATCATAATTACTTAGTTTAGGTGTCATGCCTGTGTTACTCTAGATCATGATAAACAAATGAAATGAAGTTTTATTGCTTTTTAAAGTTTTTTGGCTTATTTTTGTAATTTAGTTAATATGAATTATTTTGTTTAAACTTGTATTAATTTCACAATAAATAAAATATTTTAATATTTTTATTTTATTAGCTGCGCTTCGGGGAACTCTTTGGGGAAACCGAAGGGTTTGTTTTTGCGATACAGGATCAGGTTATCAAGACGAACAACTACCGGAAATACATTATGAGGAACGGCACCGTGGACGTATGTCGGGCTTGCCGCCAACCTGGCAAGTCCCTCAGACGTGTAGTTTTGGGTTGTTCGGTTCTTGCTAACACTGAGTATCTGCATAGACATAACCAAACAGCCATTCATCTCACAGGTCTCATTCATCAATCAGAAACTGCCTTATTACCAGTACACACCGGAGGCAGTTCCCGAAAACGGCAGCGCCAAGCTCTACCGGGATCGGCCCATTATCACGGACAGGACTATACAAGCGAATAAAACTGATATCGTGTTAATAGACCGATCGTCATCCAAGGTGTTTTTGGTGAATATAACTATACCACATGACGAGAACCTCGTGAAGGCCGAGACCGAAAAGCAACGCAAGTACTTGGACCTTGCACACGAGGTGACCGAAATGTAGGAAGTTATGTCCACCGTCATCCCGGTTGCAATATCCGCAAACGGTTTGACCCTAGCCACTTTGGTTAGAAACCTTGAAAGGCTGGGATTCGGTGGCGGTTCGCTTCCAACACACATGCAAAAAGCGGTTTTGCTCGAGACTGCCCGAATCGTTCGCCGGTTTCTGTCTCTCTTGCCCTGATCCCCGACCACAGATTGTCGGGTCTTTCCCGCTGAAAGGCGTGTAGCTGTAAGCATACATAATAATAACAGGTATTCATTTATTTTTACTTAAAGAAACACACACACATTACAATTGTTACCCGGGCGCCACACATTTGTCCAAACATTTGGTCAAACATTTGTTCAAACATTTGAAGCTAAGTCGGGCGCCAGCCTACATATGCAAAGTCCAGCGCCACACATTTGTTTAAACATTTGTTCAAACATTTGTTCAAACATTTGAAGCTAAGTCTGGCGCCGGCCTTAGAGATCAGGAATAAAACACGACGTAACACGAAGAATCGATTATTTATTGGATAGCTTTCGTAATTAAATACACTTCAGTTACTTAAGGTGGTTTACTTAATAATTTTTAACAATGAATTAATACAATGACTTCGATGTCAACTGACTGACAGTCCGAAACACAATGCCCCGTACATTCCTACTGTTTGTGCTCACGTAACCCTTTTAGCCTCTCTAACCGGAAGTCTGTGCTCTCGTGACGACGCTTTAGAACTGTCAAAGACAAGCACGTGAGCACAAACAGTGGATAGTTTGATTTTCATAACATAACGATATCCTTATGACTAGAAAATATTGTCTATTATTTAATTATATTGTCTATAATAATCTCATAAAATAATATAGCTTACAATCGGCCTTTCCTGATATTTTCACGTCTCGTGAAATATGAACATTGCTTTAACATCATAAATAATTTTACTCGATACATTATAATCATTTTACATTAAAATTATTTTAATCGTTAGTCATTGTGGCCTCTACATATCCACAACAACTACTACACTTAAAATTAAACTTGATTACGGTGGCCTCTTCATCCACAGTAATCGCTAGTCATTGTGGCCTCTACATCCACAACAACTACTACACTTACAATTAAACTTGATTACAGTGGCCTCTTCATCCACAGTAATCGCTAGTCATTGTGGCCTCTACATCCACAACAACTACTACACTTACAATTAAACTTGATTACAGTGGCCTCTTCATCCACAGCAATCGCTAGTCATTGTGGTCTCTACATCCACAACAACTACTACACTTACAATTAAACTTGATTACAGTGGCCTCTTCATCCACAGTAATCGCTAGGCATTGTGGCCTCTACATCCACAACAACTACTACACTTACAATTAAACTTGATTACAGTGGCCTCTTCATCCACAGTAATCGCTAGTCATTGTGGCCTCTACATCCACAACAACTACTACACTTACAATTAAACTTGATTACAGTGGCCTGTTCATCCACAGTAATCGCTAGTCATTGTGACCTCTACATCCACAACAACTACTACACTTACAATTAAACTTGATTACAGTGGCCTCTTCATCCACAGTAATCGCTAGTCATTGTGGCCTCTACATATCCACAACAACTAATTTATTATTCACACAAATTATTTTACTTAATCATATCAATAATCATTATACCAATATGCATATAACGCTCAAATAACTAACTAAATATAATGTTCGTTTTACACATATGAATGAAGCATAAGTTTCATCAAATTTATTATAAATTATAATTCTAATCAACACATTATACTAATATTTACACAATTACTAATATTACTACAAATACTAATATTTACACAATTATACTTTCAGTTAAAATTCATATTACCTTAATATATTTCATATACATACATTTGTGAGACGTAAGCAATCAATTAAGCATCACTTCAGAGCTATGACTTAAACCTGTGTCCTCGTTCCTATCATGCACTAGCCAAGAATGGATTTTATCCACTGAAAAAATTTCGGAAAATTTCTTGTTGCCTTTACGAGAAACAGGCGTACCTTCAACTTTATACCGATCATTACCAAGTAATTCTACCATATGATAAGGCCCTCGTAGTTTAGATATTAGTTTAATACTTTCCCCAGTTGACTGTATTTCTCTTTCTACTCTAACTAAGTCACCAAACACTCATGAACATACATTCCAATTACTTACAAAAGTTAGCTATATAGGAACCTACTTATATGTATATTTTTTTTCTTAATAAATTTAGTCAACCATGTACACTTAAATTAAGTTAAGATGATTTGTTTACAGTACTATTTTCTAACAATCCTTATTTTTCATTGTTTTTCAAAAACTTATAAAAGCAAAACTTGTACGTTATATTATATTATATATTGAGCTCTCCAGCTATAATTATAAAATGTTAATCCGTCATAAGACGTAAGTTTCTTGTCAATCATGTACATTATTCAAATATATTTAAGGTCTGTGGATTTTGTTAATGATAATAAATAAAATTTAAAATGTACCTGTTTTCTAGTTTGATCAAATCTTTTCTTTTGCTTATTTTGTTTACCTTTATACGATCTGAAATCTCTTTTCTAACTGAATCTAAATCTATATGCGTTTCCTCATTAATAAAGTTTTAGTCTAAAAAAGACGTGTGGCACTCGGAGACTGCCGTGGTAAAGCTATTGCATAGCATTTTTTTTTTATCAACTTATGCAATTCTAATTATTTATTTATTTTATTAATGCAGTAATGTTTGATCTAATATGAAGTTCCACAAGTTCCTAGTAGATGGCGCTGATTGTTTATTAAAGCCCGCATGTAAGTTATGAAATCAAAGTATCAACGCTGTACCGGTCGGAGTGGGGGGGTGTTAGGTTTTTTTTTCGTTACGGAATTTTAGTAACAGATCATTCTAAACCAGAATCAACGTATATCTTTATAAACTTTTTCATTTTAGCAAACCAATACAAGTTTCTAATGCTATCGTAGGTTTTATCAAAACTAAAATTTCTCACGCGTTTTAGTACCACTCAACGATCACCGGAATCCAATTTTCTATAAAGAAACCCCTTATAAACTACATATATATTTTTAATATCTAAAACTTGGACGGTATTAGTGTCATTTAAGATAGTAACTATCCTTTGGAGCTCAGGATCGTTTTGTTGAACTGTGGCTATGAAATTTGCATCAACTGACATTACATTCAAATTATCTGTCTCAATAATTGGGGTCCAGCGGAGTCCATTCCAGCAACACATTCCAGATACACCATTATTGCACGCGTCCGTATGTAGCTGGGTTTCATAGGCAGGATTATAAAATGCTAATATTGGTCGTTTGACTAACTCATTCTTTAAAGTAACAAATGTCTCCCAAAAAATAATACAGCCTCTCTTTTTCAAAATTTAGGTAAGAGGGTACGTAATCGATGAAATCAATGTTTTATTTTTACCAGCAATATGGGGGACGCATAATTTGATGTAGATTGGCTAACAATACCGGAGTCTTCAAGTTCCTCTACCATTGTTCTAACTATCTCAAGTTCGTGATATGGCATTCGGTATTGGCTATAAAATACCGGAGTCTGATCACTCAGTTTAATTTTCCATTTTAGATCCAACAAAACAACCTAATTCCTTTACATTAAAAGGAACATGATCGGTATTAATTTAGTAAATTTAATAGTTTTCGTTGACAATCAGCGCTAATAGACTTTGCAAAATTTTACCATATTTACAATATTACATATAACAATCAATTCCAGTATGTTCTAATTTAGGCTCATTGTCAATCTTATGAACCTTACAAACTTTAATGGCTGGTAATGGTTGCGCGCGTACAATTAAATCAACTTTTCGTAGTGTAAACAAATTACCTTAAACCCTTTAATAGAATAGTGCCCTTATTGATACTTTGCATTACTTCATATTCCTTTTGGGGAGCATCACACATACTAGGCTCTACAAATAAGTCTCCTTCATATGGAGGATCACTGTATAATACTTTAGCACAAGTGGATCCAGTATCTATCGCTACGTAAAGTGTTATGTTAGAGGGATTAATGAAAGTAATATCACCTATATTAAGTTGATCATTTGTTTTGAAAATCACTACATGCTCTTGCTCGGTAAATGTCTGTTCTAATAATAAAGGATCTCTACAATAGCCCTAACGCCTTGAACTTCAATTTCCACCATGATTATGGCGAGACAGTGTACGACGGAATCGCCAAACCCGCGCAATACAGGTAGATTGTCATAAGATTAATCCTGAATAATTTTACTTGCGTATGAATTACCTAACATCGTACACTGACTAGGTACCAAAATCGATAAAGTAAGTATGTATTTTGTGTGTATTTTTGTGTATGATATAATATGTAGGTATATATTATATATCTTATATATGTATTTGTATGTAAAATTTGTAATGTAAGTAGGATTTTAAAAATATATTTCATTAGTTTAAGTAATTTATTCGGTTTATATTTATACACTATTATTGCATTTTAACCAAACTCTCCAGTCTCAGTTCTGCTGGAAGAAATTTCTTTAGAAATGAGCTGACCCTTGTAACTTTATTCGAGTGTACAAAAATTGTTAAATAAAGTAAATAAATAAAATAAAGCAATCTAAAAGATTTCCATTTACTTTGGCAGATTTGTAATATTTAAAACGCTTTTGTTATTGGAATTAGCCTACTTCCTTTTGGTGGAGCAATCCTTGACCATAACTTACTTTAGGACAATGCTCGCATCGCTTAATTGGTTGCTTACATCTAAAATAGGGATGCCCCTCCTCTCCGCAATCATAACTTTTGAGAAACCTTTTGGTTCCTACTAACGCTATTTAAAACGCTTATGATCAGATAGGCTAGCCTGCGAGAGCGTGTTAAGTTTTTTCAGAACGTTTAGGTACTTTGACATTCTTTAGATAAACTAATAATTTGTCAGGTTCACTAAATTGAGCTGCTTCCGCACTCGTTCGAATTTATCTGTCCTCAATACCAAATAATATGCAATCTATAGCATTTTTACCTCTGATTCAATATAAACATCTTGTCATAGAAATAGTCCTCTAATGGTTCACCATAACGCGCTCCGCAAGCCAACATATCTGTAAGCAATTGAGCATAGTTTTTGCCGCTAGGAAATACCATACGCAATTTATCTTGCCATTCTGTCCAAGAGAAAAGTAAACTTGGTAAGCCCTGATATCACTTTTGTGCTAGTCCGACTAGTTTAGGTAAAGCATAATGGATAATTTGGCGCTCTGACCAACTATAAATTTCTGCACACTCATTTACTTTTTAAAATCCACGTATCTATTGTTTGATTTCTTTTGGATGGATCAAACTCGGATACGACATTCATGGCAGGATAGCGTTCAGCATTTCCCTCGGACTTAAAGCATTTTAGCATATCTTTAAATACATTCACTAACGAAAGAGAATCTGATTGGGCGTTAAAAGAGTTATTGGTACTTCCTTGCTGTGGTGGCTTGGATACTGGCGGAGGTAACGATGGGCTGCGCCGCGAAGTGGACCTGCACCGCGATCCCGATCTGCTCGCATGTACTCGTCACGACGCATGTCGCTTGCGCTGTCGTCTCCACTCAGATCTGCTGTGATGCTGCCTAGACTCTCTGTAGCCGCTGCGACTGCACCTTGGTGGTACCGGCCTCGCTCGCTAGTATCAGAATCGGAATCATCTCGGGTCCTTTTCCGACTTTCTCAACCCATTGTTACTGAAATAAATAAGGTAGTGGCGAAAGTAACGTTGCTAGATAATGCTTAAAATAAGAGAGATGTATCTAATGTTCAGATTATTTAACACGTCGGAAGTGACGTTAAAATATAACTAAATTCATGATTCAAACTGTTTAAAAAAAATATTCACAATTTTAAATATTTTAGATAGCGACATTATAGACTGATTGAAAAAATATTGTTTAACTATGACAAAACAATAAAATTTAAACAAATATACTAAATATACATTGCATCTTTAATATAACTACGGTTCAATCAGTCTAATTCTAACGTTTCAATCGGCAACCTCTCAATTGCAATCAAAAAATGAATCAATCAGAACTTTATGTGTCAATGGTTCAATCACCATAACTTCTATCCATTGTCAACCTCTCAATTTCAACCAATACAAATTATATCCAATATGTCGGAAATCACAATTAAATCAATTTATCGAATTGACAAAAAACTGTTGTCATGATTTCAAAATAGTCAGTTTGCAAAACGTCTGTAAAAGCTGATGAACTGCCTTATTAAATCATTTCGTATCGATATTAATACAAGGAATGGGAGAAAGAGTAAAGATAAATTGTCATAAATAAATTTTCATCAAATATTTTAAACTGTGTCTCCCTTAAAGCTGACGTTAAGATAGTACATTTTACACCAAGCTACATAATTTGAAGTAGATTATACAAAATAAATTGTACCTTCTCATTAAATATGATATGAAAATAAATCTTGTTGAGAGAAGAGAGAAAAAAAAAATTGTTTCAAATGAAAATGAATACTTATAACAAAGATGACCTTTATGGGCGTTTGTTCACCAAGATTGGAGAATACCTCGGAGTTATCCCGCTTCTGATCTGTTAGAGATCAGGAATAAAACACGACGTAACACGAAGAATCGATTATTTATTGGATAGCTTTCGTAATTAAATACACTTCAGTTACTTAAGGTGGTTTACTTAATAATTTTTAACAATGAATTAATACAATGACTTCGATGTCAACTGACTGACAGTCCGAAACACAATGCCCCGTACATTCCTACTGTTTGTACTCACGTAACCCTTTTAGCCTCTCTAACCGGAAGTCTGTGCTCTCGTGACGACGCTTTAGAACTGTCAAAGACAAGCACGTGAGCACAAACAGTGGATACTTTGATTTTCATAACATAACGATATCCTTATGACTAGAAAATATTGTCTATTATTTAATTATATTGTCTATAATAATCTCATAAAATAATATAGCTTACACAATAAATAAATTAATAACAAGAAGAAAGAAAAAAGGAACAATATTAAAAAACAATGGGAAAAAAGTACACCAATTCTTTTTCTTTTATACATTAGGTACCGAGGCATATGAAAAGTGTGTTACAGGCCTATGCAACTCTAGTGTCAATGAAATTAAATTCTGCACCATCTAGGGTATGACGTACTACAACTTTTCGGTAAGTTATCTCTCCTGTTATTAACTAGGTAGCGCTGGGATAGCCGATTTATTAATATCTCGTCAGGAACCGGAAAAGATGTTGACTTTGACAGACTAGTCAACAGACTATTATAATAATCTATGAATGATCATGTGCGTGTGCGTCTGTTGCGGGTTGTGTTTTCTCCACCATTTTATTAAAGACTTAGATTATTTTAACAAATTCGCTGTGAATTTGGCCGTGAAGTTACTTGTGTGACTTACTAACAACTTAAAAGACTTCAGAAACAAAAGTGCGGGAAAGCGAAAACAGTGTAAAAATTGTGTAAAATATTGTGTAAATATACAGTGATTGTGCATGTGATTTAAGTATGATTTGCTGTAAGTCATAAAAGTTAATTTGCTCGATTTCATAAAAAAAATGACAATGAAAATGTTGATTTACAGTTGCAGTAATGGGGTGAACCGAATAATAAATGGACAATTGAAAAAATTTGATGAGGAAGATGGAGCGAGGAAAGAGGCTTTCAAATATTCCACGAAAAGAAAAAAAAAACAATAAATAACCTTAAAAATTAAGATTTTAGCTTTTTTTTATTTTTGACCACTTAGTTACTATAAATACCTTATTCTGTATTTTTTTACAGCAGTTATCATAATAAAATTCTATAAAATGTTGCATTAAATGTGATAAACAGGATAAGATATTTTTACCTTACTTTTTTTTTATAATGGAGACTTATCTACTAAGGCCGTCTGGCGGTCATTTTTGGAATTAAATTCAGTTACTAGCGCCATCTATGATTTGAGGTATTATTCTATTTTGCCAATAAAATCAAGTTGCCCATCTATCTCATATTAACTGTATCGTCTATGGTGTGTTACGGCAGTAGGTACAAAAAGGCCATGGCTCAGTGAGAAGAATTGCATTTGCGAACAAATCACTGAAAATTCTGCCATAGCCAAGGAACGTTCATAGGGAGATAAATAATATTAGGTATATTAGATTATTTACATTATACAATAATTATAAACATATAATAATATGCCTAAATAAAAATATGTAAAGTGCATATAAATAATAAAAATAAATAGGATAAAACTAGATACGAAATGTGACATATAAAATGTGAGTCTGATTGATGTTCCATATCTCACAGTAAGCGAGTAGACTTAGTTCTGCAGCGTTCGCGGTAAAGAAAATTCCCTCATTGACTGGTGTTAATACGGCGAAGCTGGTAGGTATACTGTAGTTATTTTCATTTTATAATGTCCTACGGCATTCTAGTTTGTGGCAATGCCGCAGATATTGACACAATATTTACACTGCAGAAAAGGGCTATTCGTGGAATGTATAAACTTGGAAATAGAAAATCTCTACGAGAAAAGTTTAAAGAGATTGGTATGTTGACCTTTGCATCACAATATATATGAAAACATAATATACATTTATAATAATAATAATAATAATAATCGTTTATTTCAGGCAACACAGAGTTTATAAAGATGGTATATACAAAACAAAGGGCCCATAGATAAATACCTTAAACTAACATATATAAAATATACTTAAAACTACACTTAAGCACGTAAATTCGGCGACGTGTGACGCGAGTCATGAGACAGTCGCCCTCGAAATCTCCGAAAGACGACTCCCTGCGGCCAAAACTCCTCCTTCATGAAGGTTGGCAGATGTTGGGTAGGCACTCTCACCACAAAAGAGTTGAAACTCACTTTATGACGAGGTTCCAAACGCTCAAGTAATTAAAATTTAAAACCACGAAAGATAATCATGATAAAAATTATTCTGTAATGACAAGGAACGACCATAAACTAGCGTTTCCCAAATTAAGGCTGGCTAAAAGCACCAAATCATTTATGGGAATGTCAATACGTATTTATTATAAAATACCAAAGTAAATTCAATCCCTAACGTTTAATAAATTTAAAAGAACTATCAAAGAAACATTATGCAAAAAAGGCTACTATAGAGTCAAAGATATAATCTCTATAATAGATGACAAAAGAGCCTGGGATTGATGTCTCCCAGTGAGATGATAACATTGACCTGATGATAACCATGGAGATTTTCTATTTTTCTATACATACTTTATAGTTATATAGATATTAAGGAGGTATAACTAAAACTCTTTTATCTCACTCTCCCAATACAAAAACCATTGAAGAAAAAAAGAGATAGTACTATTTTCATTCTCCTACCGAATGAAAAAATTAAAGGCATGACGTCATACGAATGTCATTAGAGTGCCTTGTCGCCATGTTGTGTTTCAGAATTCAGAGTACTTAAGATGTCAAATTGTGTTTTTGCTGAAAGATTTTTTCAATTTACTAATTAAGTGGCTTCAAATTTGTGTTTTATATGTTAATATCTGCAAAAAGTGCAAGCAGTTTTCAATATGAAATGTTCAATTTTCATATTGAAAACTGCTTGCAAACAAAACAAAAACTGAAATGTTTGTGGTGTGGTGCGAAGAAAGATGATAAATACCCTAATTTAACTTTACACAGGTTAGTAAGATTTTCATTGATAAAAACAAGTGAATTGTTGTTATAAAGTGCTCCACATAACTTTTTTTTGTGATTTGGACATGCAATCTTAACTATACACTACATTTTTTTTATATTAAACACGTTTTACTTTGCCGAAACCTATTGTTGAAACTGTCTTGTTTGTTTACATTAGAATTTAATAGTGATGTATTTTTCTTAAAACTCTATATCGATATTTATAATTTTAGGTTTCCAAGAAATGCTAACTTAAAGGGACGGTGGTTAGAAGCCATTGGAAGCGAGAACTTAAACCCAAAAGTTAAAGTTTGGTATATTTGCTCTTTACATTTTGAGGAAAATAGCTTTAATAAGATGTCATTAGATTGCGAGATGACACAGTACCTTAAATTTTACAAAAGGTAAGAAATCTTATTTTGTATTATTCAATAAAAATAGACTTTGTAGCTTTTATTTAGAAATGAATAAATATTTGTGAAAATTACTATGTTGTTTTACTGCTACCTGCATAATACGAGTGTAAAATCTTTCTAACTTTCATAATATAAAAGGAAGGTATGGTTAATTATTACATAGTGGCCATGTGGATAGTTATATTTTATAATTACTATTATTTTGATCAGATTTCACTTTTTATAATTGCAATGTCCACTTTCATTTAGTTATTTATTTTCATTTTTATTGTTACTATTTTGTGTTCCTTCGTAATTCATGAACCTCTCCCTCTCCCTCCCCAGTATCGAAAGAATCGAAGGAATATTATTTCAATACTTCTTTCGATTTTCCAAAAAGGTAAACAACACCTGTCATTAATTCGATACTTGCTCTCAATTTCGAATAAAACGCTTCAAATATGCTTCGGAAACACTCTTAGACTATAAGTAATAAATGGAAAAAAAAAAAAAATTTTGAATACACATTTTCTCAAGAAAACAAAATAATCGTTCGATGAATCAGACATTTTCGCTGATAAGCGCTTATAAGTTTCCAGCTTTCTTTCTGTATACGGCCTTAGAAGTATCGATATCGATACAACTTTAGTATGCTCACTATTGGCGGCCATTTTATGCTACGATTTAACCTTAGGTATGCACCCATTTTTTGCTGTTATTTCAGATCCATAGTGTTAGAGATCTATGATGTCTCCACAGGTTATTTCCAATATAATCACTATGTAAGCAGCTTGACTGTGACATGATATTGGCAAGCACGAATAGCTGTCCTCTGTTTGTTTGTTCATGACATAGCAGAGCTGTATTTCTTCCAAATTGTACCTATAATAAGCACTTTTTACAAAAGAGTGCCGAGAGTTTTTTTCCGCCGGCTTTTTTCCTCTTGGTCTACCTAGGGTTCTACTTTTATTTCGTTTTTTTAAAGCCGAAAAAGTAGTTAGTAGACAACGCCAAGACATTGATGGAAAATGGGCGATCATTATCTTCATGAGCCGAGAGATGCACACTTCTCGACGGAGGCCTCCCTCAGGATTCGTCATGTTGTCTGGACCCGCGCCACCCTCATCCAGCGTTTGACGTTCGTAAAGTGAATAAAAATACCTACTACGAATAAAAACGTTTTCGTTTTCAAGTACCTATGTATTTGTGGTGGTTGTGGACATCATACTATGAAGTCCGTTATCAAGTAGCCATGTGGAATACCAATTTTTTGTTTTTCTAAAAGGTATGATTTGAAATACTTTTTAAATGTTATTTTAGTTCTCAATTTTTGCATTGGCGGGGGGATATTATTCCAGCATTTACTGGCTAAATAGGTAACGGAAACTGCCCCTGAAAGCAACAGTTTTGTGCGGATGGCTCTCTGGTGGATGTCGGTTCGCTCTGCTGCTATATATTTTGCCATCTGAGCTTTTTAGTTTATCGTATAGATACTGTGGTTTCTTATAGTTTACAACATCAAACAATAGGGCAGCAAGATGTAAATGTCTTCTACAGGACATATTAAGCATAGATGCTTTTTTTTATTTTTTGGCGTTATATGTTGTACCAGATGAACAAATCCTGCCTCGAAGGAACATAAATGTGAACGACTAACGGCTTGAACAAACTATACTATTAAATAGCCACTAGGTTTACGGCAGGGTTTTATTCGCTTCTATACAGTTCAGTTTTTGTACAGGATTTTCGTCAGGATTTTCGTCAGGATTTTCGCCAGGAATTTTCGCCAGGAATTACTGCAGGGATTTGTTCAGGAATCTTGATTAAAAACACTTTTTTCTATTTTCAGGACACTTGTTGCTTCGGGAGGTCGGAGTACCATACTGAGGTTTCGCCGACTATATATTTAATTTGGGCGGCCCGCAACTAGTGTAGGCTTGCGGGCGAGCAACTATGCGTGTTTCTACCTATCACGCTTAAAGTATGGTACTCTTTACTCCGTCTGCGTACTGTCTCTTTCTTTATTAAAATTCAAAATAAACTTATCCTATACAAACTAAGTGGACTGTATTTTTAATTAAATTCTTATAAGATACGAACATAAACTATTATAACAACAACTATACATTTCTTATAGGCTATAAAATCAATTCAAAGTTATCTTTATTTACATAATATTAAGAATTATACGAATTTCAAATTAAAACTATCTTCAGTCGTGTACATAATCTCCCGCCGCAGTCTTGACTGGAACCATCAGGGGGTACACGTTCAGGAGACATCATCCTCGGAGTGGCTGCTGCAGGGCAGGACTACCAGCTTCTTTGTAGGTCTTCGCAGGGTCCCTTTGTTTGTCTGCACGTCGACGACTCGAATTTCACCATCTGGTCCGGGGTAGATATTTATGACGATGCCTCGGGGCCAGGCGTTTCGAGGGAGAGTTCCATCAGCTATGAGTACCAGGTCGTTGAGTTTGATGGTACCCTTGGACGTAGGTTCGCGTCTTCTTTGGAGTTCTGGAAGGTACTCGCGCACCCAACGTGCCCAGAACATGTCAGCCAGGCGCTGACTCTTCCTCCAATCCCGACGTCCGCAGCTGTCTTCCTCGGTGAAGGTGCCAGGTACGGGTACTCGCGAGGCACCACCCAGTAGGAAGTGGTTTGGAGTAATCGCCTCTGGGTCTTCAGCTTCCGTCGAGACGTGTGTGAGAGGTCTGCTGTTGACTGTGTTCTCTATTTCAACCAACAGCGTCTGCAGGATCTCTTCTTTGGGGGCTCGTTCATGTAGAGTGACATTTAAAGCAGTTTTCACACTTTTAACCAGCCGTTCCCACGCGCCGCCCATAAACGGCGCGCTAGGAGGGATGAAACGCCACTGTATCGATTGCGTCGAGGCTTCGTCTCTTAAGGCTTCGTGCGCTGCTTTCTTCAGTTCTATGTCGGCGCCGCGGAAGTTAGTTCCGTGGTCTGACCAGAGTTCTGTAGGGCATCCTCTTCTATTTATAAAGCGGCGCAGGGCCATGATAGCCGAGTCCGTGCTGAGGCTGCCGGCTAGCTCCAAGTGTATCGCTCTCGTAGTTAGGCATGTGAAAAGCGCTCCGTAGCGTTTTTGATGCGTACGACCGACTGTGACTGTTAGCGGGCCGAAGTAATCCAGACCGGTGAAGGTGAACGGTCGCTTGTGATGGGCGAGACGACTTCGAGGATGGTCTCCCGTAGCTGGCCACGCTGGTTTCGCCTTTCTTATGCGGCACGCTCGACAGGTTTTTATTACGTTTCTAACTGCGTAGCGTAGGCGTAGCACCCAGTAGCGTTGACGTACTTCATTCGCCGTTGTTTCGAATCCACCATGATGAAGCTGTTCATGGACTCGTTTTATGTATAATCGAGTCCAGTGATGACTTCCGTCGATTATGATGGGCGTCTTCTGGCAGTCTGTGATGTCGGCGGCGGCAGCTACTCTTGAACGAAGGCGGATGATCCCTTCAGCGTCTAGGTAAGTCGACAGTTGAAGTAATCTGCTATTTGTGTTTACGTCGTTTCCTTTACGTAAGGCTTCCAGCTCGTCCGCGAAGGTTTCTTGCTGCTGGGCTTTCACCCACAACATCTCAGCTTGTACCTAACAATAAGTGAGCTTCTAAGGGCTTGAAGTTAAGAGTTTTTTCTATTTTAGTCTTGAAAGCTTGCGTTTTCTTATTGGAATTTTGTATTATTTTCCAATCTGGATCTATATTTTCTATTTTCTTAGTTCGTTTTCGTGTATTTGAACACTTTTCTTTACTACGAATGATTTTATGAACTGTAGGGTCCGTGCGGTCGCCCTCTGAAGTCTGATCCAGCTTGAAAATCTTGAAATATCCGGTAAGGCTTGTGTGAGTGTGTGTTTGTTTGTGTTAACACACACTCTTTCTTCGCTATTATCGATTTTGTTTACCGACGGGGACGGTTTTTCTATACTATCTATGTTTTCTGACAGTTCTTCTGCTGGCCTTTCGTAACTATTATGTTGTACGCGGCCGCCTATTATTCCCAGAAGTCCTGTCTTGAAACCTCCCGCCGGTATGCGCTTAGTTTTATTTTCGAGTATTTCAAGCGTACATTGCTCTTCTCTGCTGTATGAGCGTTTCTTTTCTATTTCTATTGACTCGAGCGCGAAGTGTTCTTTCATCATACGTTCCATAGACTCTTGCTCTTCGAAACTATTAATGTGCGTAGTTCTATGGATAGCTTCTTTCTTCGCCCCGTTTGAGCCGTGTAGGACCCAACCGAGCTCTGTGTAGGACGCGACTGGTTCATGCTGCCTTCCTCTTCTCATTTCATGTGTGACTAACAAGCTCCAATTATCTTGACCTATGAGCACTGTAGGCTTCTGTGTTTCATTTACAATGAACTTCTCTATGTCTTGTAAGTGTGAGCTGGTTTCTATTTTCTGCCATGAGATGGATTGAGGCGATAGTTGCAGGTCATCCATCGTGCGTGCTGATATTCGATGGCGTTCAGTGTCGCGGCCTTGGATTTCGAAGAAGACGCGTCTGGATTTCTTGGCGTCTACGCGGGCACCAGCCACCCCCTCAATGTAGAAAGGGGATGGTGGCCCTGATACTCCAATCTTCGCCGCTACATCTGCTTCTATGAGGGTGCAGGTCGAGCCGTCGTCCAGCAGGGCGTAGGTATCTATCGTGCCCTTAAGTCCCGAAACTTGAACTGGAAGTATCTTCAATAATGCTGTTGAATGTACTCGTTCTTTGGCCGACGTTACTATGGCGCAGTCTTCGCTTTTCTCGTTTTCTTTTGCGATGTGATGAAGGAGTGGATGATGAGAGTAGTCGCACCCGTCAATAGCACATTTCTTCGTCTTGCAAAGGTGGCGGTAAAGTCGGCGTCGTAAACATCGAAAACATAGCATGTGTTGTTTAGCTAGTTCCCATCTGTTTTAATAATAATAATAATAATATAATAATAATAAAAACTTTATTTACTTACAAAAGAAAAACAAATGAAAACACAAAATAAAATAAATTTAACAAATAGGTCATGTAAGCAAAAAGGCCCGGACTCAGCATAATGTTGAATACCGAAACTAGGTTCAGTAACAACGCTGTTATTCTGTCAGAGCCTAAACAGAAGATAATTCCGCCTCACAAATTGTAAACTAATGATAGATAAGATAAAAAAAAAAAAAAAAAAAAACTTCGTGTTTGAAACTTCAGCTTTCTTCATCATGGAGCAGTCTGATGGTTGATGGTTTTCTTTCTTGCAGACGACGCAGGTGTTTGTTGAAGGTGTTTTCGACTGTTGTGTGCTTTCTATGTGATAGTTTCGAGCTTGACGCTTCTCCCGCCGGTCTTCAGTTGGTGTCCCTTCAGCTGGCGCGAACTTCCCGCATCTGTCTGCTAGTCTATCGAAGAACTTTGCCATGATGATGAGATCTGGTTGATCTTCACGCTGCTCTGCTACGAAGTTGAAGTAAGAGAGTCGTAGCGCAGCTGAAAGCTTCTCTATAATGACGCGTACTATTTCTGCGTTATATAAGTAGTGCGGCTTCTGTAACGCTCGTACTGTCGCTGTGACGTTGTTTATTCTCGAAGCGAAGTTGCAAATATCTCTCGGATTCTCTTGAAGTCGCGGCAGGCTTCTCAATTTCTCGAGTTCGGCGGCGACGAGTGCGTCTGGGCGGCCGAACCGTGCTGCTAGTAACTTCATGACTTCTTTCGTAGTTGTAGCGCCGATGAATAAACATTGAACGGCGTCTTTTGCTATTCCGCGAAGGCATCTTCTTAACCTCGATAAGTTCTCTTGTTCTGTTAAGTAGCTTGCGGATTCTTCATATGCGGCTTTGAAAGGAAGCCACTCTCCCGATGAGCCGTTGAAACTTGGTAGCTCCATAACTCGCTGCGTGTGAAGTATGGTAGGTTGATTCACACGTGCCGCTGTATTTATGACAGCGGCTAACTTGTTGTAGTCGAAACACGAATCCCTCGCGTCGGTAGGTTCGATACCCGGCGCGGTCGATTGGCAAGGTTGTGATTCTTTTAACTCGTCGACGCACGGAGGAAGTTGACTATTTTCTATGGGTTGAGCTTCCCTCGTGGTTTTCTTGTTCGATTTGGTGTTCTGGATCACCCATTCCGACGTCCGTTCCTCCCGAAGCGTTTCTTGAGAATCATGATCTGATATTTCCTCTTCTAATTCCAGCATGGTTATTCTGTGTTTCGAAAGTTGAATTTCTTTTTGTAGTAGCTCCTCTCGCGCCTTCGCTATTTCAACGCGGCGTGAACGTGTTTTGGCAGTGCTTGCGACGCTGGGTGGTCGGCTTCTATTCTTCTTTTTCTTTACTATTGAAGATTCTTCAGACTGCGTGGTAGTTTCAGTAGACGCGGTTGCGGACGACGAGGTGGAGGTGGTAGTGTCGGTGGCGCTGGTGGAAGTAGCGGTCGTGGTGGCGTCGATTTCGACTGGATTTTCGACTGCGTGTTCGACTGCGTGTTCGACTCCGTGTTCGACTGCGTGTTCGACTGCGGCTTCGACTCCGTTTTCGACTGCATTCTCCGACTGCTGTGATCTTGTTACAGGCATTTTCTTTCTTCAATAAACCGAACTGTTTGTGTGGAACAATATCCGCGCCTCGACAGGACCATAAATGTACCAGATGAACAAATCCTGCCTCGAAGGAACATAAATGTGAACGACTAACGGCTTGAACAAACTATACTATTAAATAGCCACTAGGTTCACGGCAGGGTTTTATTCGCTTCTATACAGTTCAGTTTTTGTACAGGATTTTCGTCAGGATTTTCGTCAGGATTTTCGCCAGGAATTTTCGCCAGGAATTACTGCAGGGATTTGTTCAGGAATCTTGATTAAAAACACTTTTTTCTATTTTCAGGACACTTGTTGCTTCGGGAGGTCGGAGTACCATACTGTTTTTTTTTTTTTTTTTTTTTTTTCCAGCCACAGAAGACTACTCCTCAGAACACCCGTAGGCCTATTGACCGTACAAGTGCTCAAAGAGGAGAGGAGGAGAATACTCAGAAGTACGAAGGGGCACTTGCCAGGGGGATTAGACCCCGGCCAGATGACACCCAACAGTGTGAGACTTTTACTCACTAAACTCCCCCTGTATGGTCTTTTGTCTTTCTACCGACAATCGACCGAAGAACTGAGCGACAGCCAGTTGGGAAAAAGGCTGCGCGTGTAGATATAGGAAGCACTTCGTGCTGAATCGACTACAGTAACCAGCTAGGGGCTGGCAGATAGGAGGTTATCCAGATCTCGAGAGAGCTGGTTAGGAGGATCAGAAAGAACATCCTTAGGTCTGCGGATAGAGCGCTTAAATGACTTGGGATTGAGTTTGTAGGAGACAGTGTTTCGCACCAGCCCGTTCGGGTGGGTTTCGCAGCGTTTGTGGTGAGATAGGGACAGGGCCTTAAGGGTCTGTTGGATGGTGGGAAGTTTGAGATCCCTGTGTAAATCCGCGTTGCGAACGTAGTACGGCGCGTTAGTGGCTCTACGACAGAAGTTGTTTTGAATTATTTGGAGTTTATCGATTAATCGAGGTTTGGCGTGGGCGAATACGGGCGCGGCGTAGGTCATGACTGGCCTAATGCAGACCTTATATAACGTGCATTTGTTCCGTAGTGACATTTTGCTTAGACGACCTATCATGCTGTTGAGTCGGCCGAGATAGAATTTGGCTAGTTTGGTTACCCTGTTGATGTGGGGTTCGAAAGAGAGCGTTTTGTCAAGAGTGACACCGAGATATTTGACCGTGTTTTGCCACGGTATAGGGACTCCACGCATGCGGACGCACGGGGCGTGGTCGTCTAAGCGTTTGCGTTTGCGTATGAAGCAGATCGCCGAGCTTTTGTCGGGATTTACTTCAATGCGCCACTTAGAGAACCAGGCGCTGAGGTTGTTGACAGCCGACTGTAACTTTGCTGTTATTGACGAGTATTTCCGGCCGCTGCAGTAGAGTGCAGTGTCGTCGGCGAAAAGTGCTAATTGAACCCCCTTGGGTGGTTTAGGGATGTCGTTGGTGTATACCGAGTATAGTAGCGGGGCGAGGACGGAGCCTTGCGGGACTCCGGCTTTTATCGGACGAGGGGAGGATAGCGTTCCTTCGAACCTAAATCGGAAGGTACGATTCTTTAAAAATGACGCGATTATACGGACTATCCTATCTGGGAGACCTAAAACGTATAATTTATGAACGAGTCCAACGTGCCAGACCTTGTCGAAGGCTTTGGCGACATCGAAGAAAACGGCGGCTGTTTTGAGTCGCTGAGGGTAGAACCCGGAGAGTATGTGTTCAACGATACGGTGAACCTGCTGAGGGCAGGAGTGCTGGGCGCGGAAGCCGAATTGCTCGGGGATGATGAGGGGATCACCGTCTATAGGAAACAAGTGATCTTTCATTCGAGAGAGAATGATACGTTCGAAGTTTTTGCCCAGGGCCTTGAGGAGGCTGATGGGTCTGTGGTTCGCAGGGATATGATGGGGCTTGCCGGGCTTGGGGATACCTATAACGATTGCTTCTTTCCAGGCTTTTGGAAAGTGACTAAGATCAAGGCAAGCGTTATAGATGATTGCCAAGATGACTAGGATTTGATTGGGCAGGTGCTTGAGCGCCTGATTGGAGATACCATCCGCCCCCGGAGCTTTTTTAGCTTGGAGACGTTTGATATGAGAGCGAATCTCGTCTACGGAGACCTTGACGGGTTCGCTGGTTGGGGGTAGGGAGTCCTTGAGGAGGACGTCTTCCTCGACCGCCTTGAGGTGGACGGGGTCGACTGGCTGGGTACTAGGAGAACATTGTGAGGCAATGCTGTCGGCGAAAGTTTCGGCTTTTTCGTCATCCTCGAAGGCTAAGGTGCCATCAGGACGGGCCAGAGGAGGGACGTGAGAGATTGTGTCTACGCGGAGACTACGTGCTATTTTGTAGTAGGCCGTGTGAGAGGGAGCAATATTCTCCATAAGCTCGTTAGCTTGGAGTTCTCTGAATTCCGCGAGGGATTTTTTAACTTTACGTTGAAGTTGGTTTGCCGTTAACCTATACTCGGGAGTTGGGTAGCGCCTGGCTCGACGAAGTGCCACATTTTTCTGTTTAATGAGGGAGAGGATATGAGATGGGAGTTTGGGTTTTGGGACCGGGACTGTTTTGACGTTCTCACTGATGGCATTGGTGATGGCATCAGTGACAGCGTCAACCGCACTGTCGATTCTTTCCGGGCTATTGAGGTAGTCCGTCGGAAAGGCCAGCGGAGAGACAGGATCGATTGAAAGGAGAGCAAGGGAATTCTTAAAACCTTTCCAGTTGGTAAAGGTTTTAGTTGAGGGAACAGGATCGGGTTGACTACCAAGGATAAGTCTAACGGGACGGTGATCGGAGCCTAGGTCGTCGAGCGAATCTATAGAACGTAAGTCTAAAGAGACGTCCTTGACCAAGGCGAAGTCTAAGATGTCTGGGGAAAGGTTGACGTTAGCTGGATAGTGAGTGGGAGAGTTTGGACATAAGATATTTATGTCTATGTTCATTGACTCAAGAATTTCATTGAGTTTGACTCCGTTACTGTTGGTTGTGTAGCACGACCAGTCAGTATGTTTGCAGTTGAAATCTCCAAACATAATGACTGACTGGCCCAACCCCAGTATGGCTTCAAAGTCGCTGAGAATGGGAGGTTTACCGCTGGGAAGGTAGATGGAGGCGACAATGATGGTTGGGTGGCCTGTCATGGCCACCTTACATACTGTCGCTTCCAGGTTGATAAGGGGAGGTGTAGGTATTGGGATACAGTGAAGACTTCTCTTGTAATAGATGGCAGTGCCGCCACCTAAGGCGGATGGCCTGTCATCCCTTACAAGAGAGTATTTGGGGATGGAAAAGCCTCTGCGATTCCTGGGGCTGAGCCAAGTTTCTTGGAGGAGGAAGAGGTCAAAGTCGTTATTTTGGAGGAAGTGTTTTACTTCTAGGTGGTTGGGACGAAGCGAACGCGCGTTAAATGAGCCAAGGGTTAGGCCCTTTGGTTTGGTCTTGGAGCGACCAGATGTGGCTGTTGGAGCACGGGGGATACTATTGTTGACCGCCATTGAAAAGGTGTTCAATTCGTTTGAGGATGTGTGAGTATTTCGCGATGGTTGCGGGCACTTTGGAGAAGTCATCAAGGAGTGCTAGTTCTTGGTCGATTGCCGCGATGGCTAGGTAGTCATCGACGCGCGCGATTCCTAGTAGGTTTTTAACATTAATTTGACTCGTTTGCTGCATGAGAGATGGGGGTTGTGAGGGGGCCGGTCGTGACATTGAGATAGGCTTGGTCCACGCCGATGATGTCGGCGCTGAGGAGGGTATGACCTGAGGGGTCGGTTGGGACGACGGAGGTTCGTTCGAAGTTTGTTTGGGATTGGAGGCCGGTTTTTTGGGCACAGCCGCTGACGGAGTCCTCGGCTTGGGAGCCTTAGAGCAGCCTTTGTAGTTGGCTGGATGGCCGGATTGGCCGCAAAGTACGCAGGCTGGTTCGCCTGGGGAATCGGGTGTTCGCGAGCATTCCCGAGTGAAATGGTGTTCCAGGCACTTGACGCACCTGGGGTTCGTACCACAGTTGGCTGACGCGTGACCATATGACTGGCAGCGGTGGCATTGGGTGGGGTAGGCGGATTTACGCGGGCCTTCGACAATGATGCCGGAGATGTTGCAGACCGTTTGGAGATCCTTAAAGACGCTCTTGCCCTTAGGGTTGTTTTCTAAGATTATTAATTTGAGGGGGCATGGTTTACCGTTCCGCGTTTGGATTGGGTGGACGGAGATCACGGGGTAGCCGTTAGTTAGGAGGTCAGTTCGGACTTCGTCCTCAGATATTTCTGAAGGGATTCCTCGAATTATCGCGCGGACCTTTCGGTCCTCCGGGAGGGCGTAGGTGTGGTATTGAATTCCGTTTTCGAAGAGATATCGAGTTAGATGGCGGTAATCTTCTGCCGTGTTTAATTCTATTTTTAAGAAGTCGCGCATGTTGGTCGCTCTTGAATAACGAATGTCCCGATTATTGCAGATGGTAGAGATTTGGGTCCACCTATTCTTGTCTTTGAGGAAGACAGGAGGGGGTTTTCTGGATGATGGAGTAGGAGCCGCGTTGTTTGAAGCCGGAGTTTTGCGCTTGGGTGAATAGGAGGCCTGAGTGACCGTTTGGGACTGAGGAGAGGACGCGGTGTTTGGACGCTTTTTTTTGTTTTTGTTTGTGGCTGTTTCCCAGCCGTTTTCGTTTTCGTTATCTGAGTCGTGATGAGGGGACGCGGTCGACATACGGTCGACTTCGGAATCAGAGGCGTCCTGAGCGGCAGGAGCCTCGGGGGCGTGGGTGTTGGGGGACGCGGGGGAGGAGTCGAATACCAAGGGGTATTGCGACGAGGGCAAGGACTGGGAGGCTTGGGTGAGGGCCGGGGGGGTCTGACCGGTGGTGCGGGATGAACAACGCGATTGGCGGGCTTTGCGCGATTTCGACGACGTCCGCGAGTAGGGATCGGCTGAAGGCCGGGTTGAGCGCGAGTTGGAACGCGAGGCTTTACGAGCCGAGGTAGACGAGTGGCGAGAGGCCTGAGAGGCCGGGAGGGACGCGGGAGGGACCTCAGTGGTCTGGAGTGGTGTGGCCTGAGGGGCCGGGGAGAACGATGCCTGAGGGGCCGACGCGGTGGAGGCCTGAGTGGCCGGGAGGGACGCGGGAGGGACCTCGGTGGACTGAGGTGGCGAGGCCTGAAGGGCCGGGGAAAACGATGCCTGAGGGGCCAAGGCGGTGGAGGCCTGAGTGGCCGGGGTGGTCGCGGATTGCGCCTGAAGGGCTGATGCGATTTGCTGACTTAGTGATGTGAACATTTGTTGTTGATTGTTTTGGAGATTATTTTCGAGTTGAATGAATCGGAGTTGCATCTGACTTACCATATCCCGGAGTTCTTGCACTTCTCTGGGCCTAACCCAGGATTCGATGGGGGCCTCCATCGAACCCGGGGAACCTATCCTACTCTGAAAGGAACCCTACTCCTAAAGGGGGGGCCTACGTGCCGGTGAACGGCGAAGTGGCTGCACAAACTGCGCTGAAAAAAAAATCGACCTAACACGGACCTATTACCGATGAACGGCGGACGATCAGGCTTAGTTGTCACGGTTACGTATCCACCTGATCAGCGATGCTTCGGTTGGCAGTGGATGACTACCTTGAAAGGGCAGAAAGTCCACTCAACTTCCGCAGAGAACTTTCCGAAAAGAGCTTGACTTGAGACCTTACTCGCACGAGTGCGGGAGAGGGAACAAGGAAAGCGCAGTACGAACACTCGGGAGCGGCCGCATACACGACCGTTCGGGAGCGAACGCAAACGGGAAGTGATGTACCATACTGAGGTTTCGCCGACTATATATTTAATTTGGGCGGCCCGCAACTAGTGTAGGCTTGCGGGCGAGCAACTATGCGTGTTTCTACCTATCACGCTTAAAGTATGGTACTCTTTACTCCGTCTGCGTACTGTCTCTTTCTTTATTAAAATTCAAAATAAACTTATCCTATACAAACTAAGTGGACTGTATTTTTAATTAAATTCTTATAAGATACGAACATAAACTATTATAACAACAACTATACATTTCTTATAAGCTATAAAATCAATTCAAAGTTATCTTTATTTACATAATATTAAGAATTATACGAATTTCAAATTAAAACTATCTTCAGTCGTGTACATATGTTGACGAGGAGGAATGGAGTAGCAAAATCGACAACAGGCGTTCTGTACATGCTGTATCATACTGCGAGTTTTAGATTAAAGGCGTGGTCCATACACTAAATCACCATAGTTGAGTCTTGATAGAATTAACGATTCACACAGAGTGACGCGTACTTTTTGAGTTAGAAGATTGCGTATGCGATATTAGGTTTTTAAGCGATAGGAGCAAGATTGTACCAGTTGAACTATGTGAGAATTAAACTGTAGATGACTGATGATCACAATTCCAAAATTTCTAGCTTCTTCAACACGTTTACCATGTCATCATTAATTACGACAAGTGGATTTGTGCTAGTTATACTAGATATTTGCTGCCTTGACCCCAGAATCATATATTTTGACTTTGAAGGATTTAGCTGCAAACCATTTCTATGCGCCCGTCGTGCGACATTGTCAAGATCCTCGTTTAATTTTGTTATAGCTATATGAAACTGCTGTGGACAAGACGATATATACATTTGAACGTCTTCTGAGTAAAGTTGATGTCTGCAGTGTTTAATTACTTGAGCAATGTCTGCGCTGTAAATTATGTAAAGTAGTGGTGCTAGTATTGAGCCTTGTGGAACATTTCGTTACATTTACATTTCGTGGATCTGAAAAAGGCTCAACACCGTTCTCATTTACCAACCTAACAGTTTGCACGCGATCACGCAAGTAACTATCAAACCAAGATAGGGATCGGTTATCAACAGCATAATTAAGAGAGGAATGTTCAAAGCGTCAAAGGCACGAGAATAATCAAGCAAAACTAAACTTGTTCCCTTTCCAGCGTCTTCTTTAGCAGTTATATTATCCACCATATCCAGCAAAGCAGTAACTGTTCCCATACCCTTACGAAAACCTGATTGATGCACTGGTAAAATATTATTATTCTCAATAAAAGAACGTAATTGATTATAAATGGTTGTCTTGGGCAGCTTTGACATAAAAGGTAGTTTACTGATTGGTCAAAGAACTTTCAAGTCCATTGGATTATCAATTTTGGCAGTGGTGTATAACTAATGCAGATTTCCAAATACAAGGTACTTTACCTGAAAAAATGGATGTATTTATAATATACATTATTGCTTTCAAAGACCCTGGGAGTGTGAAGAGTATCAAATCTTTGCTAATTCCATCTACACCTATAGCATTCGACGAAATAGATAAAATAAGCTTGACTGTCTCAGGTTCCTCTATGGTTTCCAAAGCAAAAACTGCATTACTGAATTTGTGAAATTCATAATAGGTCATTTCAGATAAAGGCACTGTTTTCTCACCCGGTGCATCCAAGAAGTAATTTTGATAATGTGTTAAATATCGAAATAAACACTGAAATACGCTCATAAACATATCGAGCTCTCGATGACGACTACTAGTGCTTGCGGTGACAACACAGCGTTGTTCTCACCCGTGCCTACTGTTCCCACTTGGTTAAGCGTGCTCTATACTTTATTATTAAGTGCATAGAAAATAGACTGAAACTGATTGAAGTGAAGAAGTATTCATTGAAATTGAAGTGATCAATCAAATGACTCATTTCATTCGTTTTCCAGAGATCCTAAATAAATAATAATTAATAATACAAGTGTGATGTGATTCATCCAATTATTGTTAGTTAATTACGATCCCTGTTCCGCTGTGCAATCATTATATCATTTTGATTTTATATTTACCTAACCAATACAACATGTTTTCTTCAAATCCAAATTATACAAAACTAAAAACTCATTTAAGACTTGCTATAAATCGTCTCAAACTTTTGGAAAAGAAAAAAACAGAATTAGCTCAAAAGGCAAGGAAAGAAATTGCAGAATATATCGCTGGTGGCAAAACTGAAAGAGCCAAGATTCGGGTGGAACACATAATAAGGTAAAAACAAATAGAATCTAATAGAAAACTATTTTAATCAGTGACTAAATACTGCATTTACCTAATTTATTCGTTCTGTATTCTTTGTAGAGAGGACTACATGGTGGAAGCTATGGAAATAGTTGAGATGTATTGTGATCTTATATTGGCAAGGTATGGCTTGATTACCCAGATGAAGGAACTAGACGAAGGCCTCGCTGAAGCTGTCTCATGCCTTATTTGGGTTGCTCCAAGAATGCATACGGATGTACAGGTAAATAACAACTATTTTCAATTATAATGAAGTTTTCTTTTAAAGATACCAATATGTTGTCAATAAATTCTTGTGTTCAGCACCATTAACATCCACATAACGGTAAAATTTTGTTAAACTTTTGTAAGTCTTCAATAACAATACATTGTCAATTACTAGTTCTGTTATGTTTACTTTTTCATACTAATTTGGGTTTTGTATATCGTGTTAAAACCAATTATTATTAAATTATATTGAATTTTATTGAGTTCCAATTTTCTTTAACAGAGTTCAAATTATTGTTTTATTGCAGGAGCTCAAAGTTATTTCTGACCTTTTGACTGCCAAATATGGCAAGATTTATGCCGATGCTTGCAGAAACGAAAGTGTAAGCAGTATAAGTGACAAACTCAAACACAAGTTGTCAGTTCAAAGTCCACCTAAGATATTGGTTGAGCGGTACCTGATAGAAATTGCAAAGAATTACAATGTGGAGTATACTCCTGATGAGCAAGTTATGAGGGAAGATCAAGGTATTAGAAAGTCCCTAAAAATCAGCTTGCCATTATAAAATTCCAATATTTTTTTTATTACAAATAAAGACAAATATTTAATAAACAAACTTAATCACTATTACTATTTCAGGTCATGATGCACTGTTAATAGATATTGGTGGTCCCCCACAGCCGCCTGGCTTTATAGGGTATCCCTACCAACCACCACAAATGCCCCAGCCACCACAACCATTTGTGTATCCAACGGTAAATAAACAAATTATAACTTTATTTCTGTTTTTTGACAAGATTATAATATTGTTTAGGGGAACATAATAGGTTCTTATAATTTTTTGGGGTTACGGGACTGTTTGAGCAGTATTGTCCGCTCATCACACTGCAAACTAAAGAGATCTATTGTGTGGTGTCCTCATCTACAATGCACTGTACACAGCAATGGAGTCCAGGAAATTTAGAATATTTCTTATGGTGATGCTCCTGATCTCTTTTGGATCTAATTCATGTTTATCCAGGTGAGTGGAGCGGGCGTGCATAACTGTAGGGTAACTTTTGAATCACCTTTTATGTTTTTTTTCCATATCTGAAAGCAGATTCTATGTATTCTGAAATTGTACAGAGCATCACTATTACCTCCAACTATAGCCCTGTGACTAAAAATTAATATTTTAAAATTTTTATAAAAAAAAAATTATAGCCACATATACCTAATACATAATAAATAATGTATTAGGTATATGAAAAAAACCACTTCATTAAAATATTAAGGTTATAATTGTTGCAGATTGTTTTTGTTACCTTATTTTAATTTGTATATTTTTTCAATACAAACTTTATCCATAGTGTTTATTATTATATACTTAACAGATTTCACTATATTCACACTTCCAATGTAACTTTCGTACATGACTACCTTTTAACTAAATTTAAAGTAACTAATAAGTATTTAAGAGGATTAAATAGTGAAAAATAAATTTACTTTAACTATTTTAATTTTTGTTGATTTCAATGAAATAATTTCTTCATTATTTTTAATTACTTAAAAGTTATTGCAATATACCTGTATACTTCAAACCCACAGCCATCGGGAGGTAAAGCAGGTGGTTTTATTGCAAATCCTCCACCACCCAACTACGGAGGTGGTACCAGTAAACCTACTGTGAGTTACCAGCTGCCTCCTGGAGCAGAATCCAAAGACTTGAGCAACAGTTTCCTACAGGTATGTTTATTCATTATTTTAGTTGTTTTTTAGTATCCAGAGTTAAATTAGATTTTGCATAATTTTGTAGTTGCATACTTACCTGATTTGTTTTTCATTTAAGCATCTATTTTATTCTTTCTTAGCATTTAATGTATTGTACTTCGCTTTCCATTTCTTTCATGTCTATCAAGTATGAGGTGAGTCATATATGGTATTAATTATTTTCAGGAAGAAATGCACAATCTACCACCTGCGTACGACAGTATTCATCATGATATGGTAAATTAGTTTTAGTGTAAATAGTTGCATGTAATTTATTTAGCTGTAATGATTATTTTATTATGTAGTATGAAGCATTGTACATGCATGAATAATACTGAATTGCAGGGCTCCAACATTGCTTAATTTATGAAGCAAAATAACCCCATACTTTGTTTTTATTTACATGCCAGCAATTCAATATTAATCTCACCATTACAAAAGGGATGATGAGACAAAAGGGATGAAATAGGTAGAAAGAGAGTGCACATGTTCAAGAAAGGTTTCCTCTACACAAAACATATGCTCGTCTTTAAACATGCTACAAAAGAATGGTAACATTGGGTGGCAGAGATACATAACATAGTCCAATTACCAAGCGTGGGCTGCAGTTTTGGTCCATACAAATGAAATTAAAAATGTGCGACTGCAACACTGCAGCCCCCAACTTGATGGCCCCCATTAGACTCTTATGATACCGGAAGAGTCAGAAAGGCTATTGTTAGTCAACCCTTCATGGCAACAATAGTGATTTCCTGTTAGAAATACAAAGTTTATGAATAAAATGGTATCCATCCATCAATACAACTTCCTGCACTAAACAAATTTTGTAAAACCTTCATGCTGTGGGGGAAGATATTTGTATGCGGAACTCAATCATCAGCCGTCAACTTACTTAGTACTATCCAAAATGCAAATCTTATTATATAAAACTGTTCCGTTACTGACTGAGTAACTGACAGACAACGTATAGCCATAACCACAGGGCGTAGAGAGCGGAAATTTGGAACACACATTTCTAAGGGAGTGTAGAACACTAGGAGTACTAAGAAAGGAATTCCCGAAATTCCCACGGAACGAGAAATATAGAACCTTTTAATTTTTTTGAAAAATCTTAATCTTTGTTAGCATGGATGTGTATAAATATGGTATAAAGGTTCTTTCAATGGGTGTCTGGTTGTATTTTGGAAGGAGTTTCTGAAATTTCCACAGGAAGGGTAGTTTAGCGCATACGATATCAAATATTCTTAAAACATAAAAGTTCAAAAAAGGATTTCTTTGGTGTCCAGATTGTGCTCTATTACTATGCCAAATTTCATTAAAATCCGTCTATCCGTTTTGCCGTGATTGAGGAACAAACATCCAAACATTCACATTTATAGCATTAGTAAGAAGAATCCAAAAGTTTATGCACCTGTGAACATATACTCATAAAAATGACTTTTTCAGCCGAATATCGTCCCAGTACCCCAGCCTCGTACAAGGCCACCAGCACCAAACCAATTCCCTGAGTTACCCGAGCTGCCCACTGTACCATCAGACCTCATACTGCCATCGGTACCGCATAGCAACGCGTCCAATACGAACCCGGGCGGAAATGACGAGATCGACTTTGAAGATTTGAACAGGCGTTTTGAGGAGTTGAAGAAGAAGAAGTAGATGGTTTTAGGTTGTTAATTGAGGTCATAGATAGATGATTGGTGTTCCCTGCGCTTCTACTAAATATCGCTCTAAAATTGTTGCATCTCACTACTTGTTTTTTGTAATTTAAACTATACATACATACGTTTGACTACTTCGTAACAATGACTATATGAAGCTATCCCAAATAAAAAATGTGTTGAGAATTTGATGACGTAATTGTTGTGACAAGCGCCAGTCACAGACGAATAGTTAAGGCGAGTCTGTAACTCGGGGCGACAGTATTTGTTTGAGATTTCCTCTCTATACATCGTACATACATACATAACTTCACGCCTGTATCCCTTATGAGGTAGGCAGAACATCAGAGGTCATAAAACCATCTGATGTCACTTTTGACAAATAAGGAGGCATTATAATGGTAGAGATAGGCTATTCCAATGATAGGGGGTCAGCCTATCGCCCAAAAAAAACCTCCAATAAAACCTCTGTCCCTTTACTGGCTTTTACAGTATGCCCGGGAAGAGACGCAGCTGGCACATTCTATGTTTTTCCTTTGCTCCCAGTCCAGCATGGAAGAAGAATTTCCATACAGAAGTGTCTAGTCTGTAAGTCTCTGACTGAGGTTGCTCAAGCTGAATTTGGCATAGTATCAAATAGTCAAAGCGTAGTATAGGCTAATCATTTATCTATGATGAATTAAATGCGTAGATTTTGTTACACTGAAGAGAAGTCACAAGTCTTTGTTTTATAACAAAACAGGCTTTTCATTATTGCTTATTGAATCTTGTTTATACAGTTATTATTATGATTATTGATATGTTTTTATTTTAATATTAATATTATTACTTAATGTAAATACTTACATATATTTTGAATTCAATGTATTGATGTATGATGGAAATGAATCTTGTGATACTTAATTATGTTGTTGTATTAACCATATATTATCCTGCGATCCTGCTCCGTCTTAAAAAGTTTTTTTTTTATATAATTGGTGTATGCATAATTGTAAAAAAATATTTTGAACACATTACAGAAACCAGTAAGAACAAGCAGAATTGCTCCATGTATGCATGTATCCATGAATGAATAGTCAAGCTTTTGTAAACAATTTTTATAATGTTCAAATGTTAACCAAAATAAACCTACTGTTTGCATAGTTGACCAAACTCAGTGCAGAGATTTAGCTCAGTCTCGTGAATCTGGTTAAATATTAGTTAGATGTATACTACAGGTTAAATTAAACTAGTAGGTATTATTTTGGTCATGGTACAATTTTGAGTATTTTATCGAGTGCCTGCAATACGCGGGTCTCTCGCCTTTGTAGAAGACCCGTCAAGCACGCAACATCATTTTTTATCTACATGTAAAATTAGGAATTCTATGGTTGCAATGCATGGGAAAGCTTGTACATACTTTAAATAAACTTCAAAATATTACTGCATTGCTATGTTTATATTTTTATGCTCGTAAATGTGATAAGATACTAACTGTAAAAAATACATAATATATATTTTTTATAACGACGACCTTTTATTTACTTTCAGTTTAATTAGATATAGGTACCTACTGCGTATCTTCTGAGCTTGTCATTGTATAGAGACCCTTACAGCCCGGGTACAGTACGTGAAGTAGTCCAGTTTTTAAGCTATTGCATAGCTTCTATCGCGGGCCTTGAGCGTGGGGACCGTAACGAAAAAAACCTAACACCCCCCACTCCGACCGGCACAGCGGTGATACTTTGATTTCATAACTTTACATGCGGGTCTTAATAAACAATCAGCGCCATCTACTAGGAACTTGTGGAACTTCATATTGATCAAACATTACTGCATTAATAAAATAATTATTATAATTGCATAAGTTGATAAAAAATGCTATGCAATAGCTTTACCGCGGCAGTCTCCGAGTGCCACACGTCTTTTTATTATATTTTACCTTAATTGCGCTACCTAGAGTGCGGCCGTTGCGAGAATGCGTTCCTGACGGCTCCTTATGTCCACTGAATAAAGTTTATTTCCGATTCGAAAGTTAAAAAAGCTATGATTTTGACAGCTGCCAGGAACGCAAACTCCCACCGGCCGCACTACAAACTTGACTATCCTAGCTCCCAAGATGATCTCTTGCGCTCGTATACATATAAGCATGTGGTACCTATTTAATATTTTGCAAAATCGTATGACCATTCTGCAAAACGTTACCGCAGCGGAAAACGGAATGTCTCGAAAACATGAAGATCCACAAATGGCTTAGTCAGCGCTCGAATCTATACAAACGCAATTATTCGCTGTACGATCATTTGTTTAGAATGAGGAGTTTTCTGACAGCTCATAAAAATTAGTTCAAAAAAACCTCTATAGATGGCACTTTTAAAAAGCCGAAGGCGTTAAGTCTGTATACTATAATGTAGGTAAGTGGTATCTACCATCTATGGTTATTTATAAGTTCAATTTCTGATACAGACGTCAATTAATTTATTTTACTTTAAAAAACGCAGTGTGGAATAAATGGCTATATGACAGACAAGACTTCGCCTTTTGTAAAGCGCCATCTATCGAAGCCTTTTGTATCATTTTTGTACCGTTTTGTTTTTTAATGAGCTGTCAGAAAACCTCTCGTTTTACCAGCTGGAACATCTTTTCAATTAGAACAGTTTTCCAAAAATCTTTGCATATCTGTTGTGAATAGTTGATCAAAGTATTCACTTGTTTGTTTCTGAAGTTTAAGACTTAAATGCAACGGAAATTATAACTTAAACAAAAATAATAAATAAATAATAATAAATATTTCTGACACTCACACAACATTATCTAGCCCAAATTAAGTTTCTTAAAGAACTTGTGTTATGGATACTAGATAACTGATATATTTAAGAAATATATAAACATACATATTGAATAAATACATATTTTTTATTAGAATAAACTTAAATAAACATATAAACATCCATGACTTGACGGCTAATATTGTGTGTTCATCACACAAATATCCGCCGCCGCCGGGATTCGAACCCAGGACCTCTGGCATAGAAGGCAATGTATGTTACCGCTACACCAGCCAGTCGTCAAAAATATTTTTATTACTGTATATTTGTTTGATATTTCGTTACGTCACCCTAGACCTTGCAAGTTTCATGCTTTAACTTACTAGTAGACCATAGCATGGTAGCACATCAATAATACATCACAACCTTTGCATTACATCTTAAGTTCTGCCGACTGCATTTTAGAATATGCGTCGTGTGCTTTGAGTCTGAAAAATCTGCGTGCCATGATGACTATTTGTGCGCCGCAGATTTGTTCACCAATAGAGGATGATATTGGTATAGTTCGAGCAAAACTTCTGTTGCGCCCTGAACACGAGGCGTATAGCTGTGCATAGATAAAATAAGGCTGCGTTTCCACTGACGCGGAGCTGGGCGGAGAGGAGCGGTGAAAAGTGGTGAATGTTTCTATTGAAGTGGAGAATACTTTTGGAATTGCGCATTTTTGCGCTCAGTACCTTCGATGATAATATGATGCACTGCGCAAGTCATGGGTCGTAGCGTATACACCCACCCCCGTACCACGCTTCGCATTTCGCCGCTCCGCTCTCTCGGTCGTCCATTACTCAGCCTAGCTGCCATCTACCCCGCACTGCCCCGCTGTACTCCGCTCCGCACCCTGTATTACGCAGATGTAACTTATCTCGATTTGACCGAGGAGCAATTAGACAAGCTTGAGCGCCTCCAAAATATATGTATAAGGTTTATATTTTCTTTACGTAAGTATGACCATGTATCAGATTTCCGCAATAAGCTTAAGTGGCTCCCAATTCGCCTTCGCAGGAATACTCATGTTCTTTCTCTGCTTTATGGGATACTGTTCAATCCTTCCACACCTACGTATTTAAATAATTGTTTCAATTTTCGACATGAAACACACGAAAGGAATCTACGATCGTCAAACAACATGCTCTTAGCGACGCCTTTGCATTCCTCTAATTTCTTTCATAAATCGTTTACAGTGCATGCAGCAACCTTATGGAATACAGTACCATTCCATATTCACAATGCAAAAACTATAACTTCCTTTAAAAAAGAACTGAAAAATTTATATTTGTCCCTGTAAGGTTGCTATCGGAAGTAGGTATCTTGTAATCACATGTGTCTAAATATATATATATATATATATATTTTTTTCACACAAATCAGTAACTTGCTTTCGGATTTAATATTAATATCTATTTATCTAAAAAAAAAATAATCTATATATCTGTAATCATTAATATTTGTAAAATATTGTGTCTAATAGTTTGTAATTTTAGTAATTTATAGTTATTATGTTTATTCTTACAAGTTAAATGCTCTGCCCTAGTTTAAGTTTGTAATTTCTTTTATAATTGTTTTTGGTTGCCTGGAAGAAATCGCTTAAAGCGATAAGGCCGCCGAAATTGTCATCTCTCTTATTATTATTATTTTTTTGTTATCATTATTTTTAAGTTTCATGGCAATAAAGAGTTTTTATTATTATTATTATTTTTTTATGATTTCTCATCTCGGCTTGCGCCGGTTTTTTTTTAAGGCATACACGGGCCTAAGCCAAGTGCATGTCAGATAGGGTAGAGTTCGGAGGGCTTGAGTGTGACTGAGCGATAGTGTTAGGTTGAGATAGTGACGTATTTTCCTGTTCGGTCTGCAAAAACTTTCTCACTATCCGGCACGTGTTAAGGATAGCAGCTTTCTGCATAAGATGGTAAGTGTTTGGGGCTAAATTGAGAGTTTCAAGGGATTGGTGTAGTTGTTTCGGTATTACGCCGGTAGTAGAGATGACTATTGGGACTATCGTTACTTTTTGAAGATGCCAAAGGCGGGTTATTTCATCTTTCAGCTCTATATATTTGGTCAATTTTTCTGCTATTGAGGACTGGAGATTGTGTGTGTTTGGAACGGTAATATCAATGAGGAATCCTGTTTTACTGGTCTTGTTAATAAGTGTGATATCAGGTCTATTGTAATGAGTCGTGCGATCTGTGAGAATTGCTCTGTCGTAATACAATTTAGTTGTGGCATTTTCTAAAACAGAATTGGGTTTGTATTTGTAGTATGGCTGGGTAGAATTAATAAATCCGTATTTGTAGGCAAGTTTTTGATGGATGATATTAGCTATTTGGTCATGTCTGTGTTTATAATCTGTCTGGGCTATTGTTTTACACGCGCCTGTAATGTGTTGGATCGTTTCTGGGGAGCTGTTACATTTTCTACATATATCGGATGGAAGGCTTCTCACTATGTGTCTTAGGTAGTTTTTCGTTTCTATGACCTGATCTTGAATGGCCATAATGAAGCCCTCAGTCTCTGGGAAGAGCTCTCCACGGCTTAGCCATGCGTTCGACGCCTCTTTGTCGACATTAGGTTGGCATAAGTCATGGTAATGTCTTCCATGTAGAGACTTTCTGGCCCATTCTAGTTTTTTATTATTTTCATCTGAAATAGCTTCATTGTTTTGTGTGGATCTATCTTGAAGATTTAACGGGGTTAATTTGACATCATTGTAAACTATTGCTTTGTGTAAAGGTGAAGAATCTATTTTATTGAAAAAATACTGTCTTAAGTTTGAAATCTGTCTATTGTGAAGGTTTGATATGTCTATGATTCCGCGTCCTCCTTCTTTTCTGGGTAATGTAAGTCTTTGTAAGCATGACCTTGGGTGATGTTTTCTGAATTTAGTCATCGTGGTATTAACGATTCTTTGCAGTGCTTTAATTTCAGATTTCGACCAATTTATTATACCAAATGAGTAAGTTAGTACGGGGATAGCATAAGTATTGATAGCTTTAATTGTGTTTTTAGAGTAAAGTTGTGTCCTTAATATGCTATTTAGTCGGTGTTTAAATTGTAGTTTTAATTGATGCTTGGTTTCTTTATATTGTATCTGACGCGATTGGTTGTAGCCTAGGTATTTATAAGTTTGGTGTTCTTCTAATGCATCTATTTGTTCTCCAGATTCTAATACGTAACTATGTTGGTGAATTATGTTTCCTGATATCAATGAGTTAATTTTACATTTATCTATCCCAAATTGCATTTTTATATCATTAGTAAACTGTTCCGTTAGGTTGACTAGTTGGTTAAGTTGTTGTTCATCTATTGCATATAATTTAATATCATCCATATAAAGCAAATGACTGAGCATATTTTGTTGGACTTCTGTCTGTTCGTTTGTTACATTGTATTTTAAAGGGTACCCTAGAGATGTGGAATTTAGTAAGTTAGAAAGGGGATTGAGTGCTAGGCAAAACCAAAGCGGGCTGAGTGCATCGCCTTGGAAAATACCACGTTTTATTTTTATCGGGCTGGTTTCTATAGTTTGGTTTGGAGTATTAAGCCTGAGTTTAGTTTCCCATTTGGTCATCACGGTCTGCAAGAATGAAATTATTGTTGGATGGATTTTATATATTTCTAATATTTGTATTAACCACGTGTGTGGGACTGAATCGTATGCCTTTTTATAGTCTACGTACATAGTACATAGGTTAGATTTAGTTTTTTGGACTCGCTTCAATATTACTGAATCTATTACAAGTTGTTCTTTGCAGCCTTGAGAAGCCTTTCTACATCCTTTTTGTTGTTCGGCCAAGATGTTATTATCAGTCAAATGTTGGTGTATGACTTCAGATAAACAAGATGTTATTACTTTATATAATGTTTGTAAGCATGTGATTGGCCTGTATTTTGCAGGGTTAGTCAGGTCGTCGTGGTCTTTAGGTATCAAGTAGGTTGTTCCTGCTGTTATATAAGGCGGTATGGCATTAGGGTTTTGGATGAAAATATTAATGAAATTGTGTAGGTAACAGTGGGTGCTTGTAAATTTTTTATACCAGTAGCTGTGAATATAATCAGACCCGGGTGCTTTCCAATTATGGAGTCTTGCAATGACACGTTTAAATATTTCAACTGGTATGAACTCAAATTGCATTGGCACTGCAGTTTGGCGAAAATTACTAGTTTCTTTATGAATCCACTCGGCTTGACTATTATGGTTAACGGGATCTTCCCATATTCCTGCCCAGAAATTACGAATATCATTTACGTTAGGCGTGCTATTTTCGTTGATGACTGCATTGTTTTGATGTGTATTTTTTGTGGCCTGTTTAATGTTACGATAAAAAAGTTTCTCGTTATTAATGAATTGGCTGTTCTGCTGTTTTCGCTGTGTGCATGTTTTATACCTCTGTAATCGTCCTGCTAAAACTGAAAGTTTTTGTTTAAGTGTATCCAGTGTATGTGTTATTTGAGTGTTCGGGTCTTCATGTGTAGAGTGTGTTTTATATTGTTTCATAATTACTTTTACATGTCTTGTGATCCTTTCGTTAGTGTTTCCGTTAATGAATTGGGTTACTCTACCTATTTTAGTCCTTAAGTCCTCCAACCGTTTTTCTAAACGCTTTTGCCATCTGGGTTTATATTCTTTCTGAGTACTACGTGATCTTTCTACATTACTCTCAGAAAGTTCTATTTTAGCACCATTTAACTTAGCAGCAGTCCAGGCAGCGCAGTATATGACTGTTTGTAAAGTTAAGAAATCAGTGTCAATATTTATTTTATTTGGGATGGTTACTGTATTAATGTAATGAACTATTTCTGAGAATTTTTTTGAAGATTTTTGTTTCGGAATATATGTCCTGTGCAAAGGGTCTGTATTTTTATAATACTGAAAGGCTTGTTCAAAGATATTTTCAGTACATGGTATTAAATTGGACTGATTGTGTTGGTTTGGTGGTTTTTCTCCGGGTAGATCAGGAAAGGAGCTTAATTCTATAGTGTTTAAGGTTACTAGATGAGAGTCGTTAGTGCTATTTGTTGATAATGACAGTTCGTCTGCTACTTCCTGTCTTATTATATCTAGCCTAGATTGGTCAATATATTTGTTATTGATTATTGCTCTTTGCTGGTCAGAAATTCTTTGTTCGGTTAAATGGGACAGAGAAGGAATATTTTTAATGAAATCTTCATGAAGTAATTTTCGGTATGTGGTCCTGTTCGTATCTAGTAGAGTTACTCTGTAATATGATCGCATTACTGCTTCGTTTTGTTCTACGGTCCATCTCATCCGTGTTTTGGTTTGTGTATTGGCTTGAGTATTTAATGACAAAGGTGAAGAAGCTATTGCATGAACTATATTAGAGTGTATGTTTGTGATTTCTTGTTTTATTTCATTATATATATCGGTAATGGTATTTTCTGGTAGTAGTTTGCGGCGGATAATAGCTCTCCGTTGGTCGGCTACTCTTTGTCGGCTTACTTGCATTTCTGGAAATTTCTCAATAAATTGAAGGTGGAGGGGTTCGACGTAGTTACTTGTGTCAGTATCTAATGTTGTTAATTTAAGGTAAGTACGCAGTATGAACATATTCATTTCAGGTGTCCATCGTCTGCGCGTAGTTCGTTCGACCGAGGTGGGTACAAGTTCAATGTCCAAGTAGGCATTTTGCACAACACCTTCGGCCGTAGTAACAGTAGACAAGGAAGATATACTTCTTGTCATATATGAGGGGCGAGTGGAAGGGATGGATGAAAATAAAGACGATGTATCATCGCCAGAAGTGTCGGCTGTAGCTTCTACGCCGCGAGCCCGCCTGCTCAGCTCGCGATGACCGGCTGTAGTAGATTTGGTGGCGAGCGCCCGCCTGCTCAGCGCCGCGCCACCGGCGTCCCGCATACTGTCGCATCCAGCGCCGGCTCCAGATGCGCCCCGGCGCCCCCCGGGCAGCGACCGTAAATTATATCTTCTGCTGTTTTGCTCCGTCATTTTTGCCTCCAGGTTGGGTTTGGAATGATTAGTTCGAAAAGGGTAGTCTTGATGTTACGACTTTTACAGCTAGAATCTCCCAAATGGGGTATTTGATCAAGTTGTGCTGATCTGTATAGAGCTCCTTCTTTTCTTAAGCCCCCCCACCGCGCCAAGGTTCATTCCCCGGGGGGGTTATTATTATTATTATTATTATTTTTATGAATATACCTTCATCTGCTGCACTGAGCTCGTGCTGTTTACATTGAAGCGGAGCAGAGATTCCGAGCAAAGTGATTGGTCTATTCATGCACCGCTCTGCGTCAATGGAAACCCAGCCTTACTGTTTTGTCTCGCTTGTAACTGCGGAATGTGCGCGTTGCAATTTCAGGGCGGAACAGAAGTTTTTCACAAACTGTATTATGTTTTGACAAATAAAAAAACAGAATTTAAAAATTATTGTAATTTATTACCTGTTGTAAAAATTACTGTATTTAATACAGATAGTTGCACTAGTTAGCATAGTGTACAGTTGCAAATAATCTATTATTTTAGTTAAGTATTTATAAAAAAAGTATTGCTATGATGTATAATATGTAGGCTTGAGATCAAGGAGCCTTGCCTTTTACTACAATTTATTGGCATTTTAATAGCAACTAATCGTCGCTTAACTATACATAAATTTTACTCTCTCTAAATATGAACTTGCCAGTGCCAAATGTGCTTAAAACGAGGTACAAAAATTATCTTCACATATTCATACACGTAAAATACACAGTAGGTATAATGTATTGTATAAATATGACGTCTATCTTTTACAATTTGAACAAGGACACCACCGAGTCAGACAACCAATATGTACTTCAATTAGCGACCAAAGTAAGAAATACAACAACAAAAACGAACAAGGCAACAACATTTTCAGTCTTAATCGCAGCTAGAGTACGGCAGTTTTTTGAGTGTAATCCAAGCTATAATTAGTATAAAAAGAAAGCAGACAAGACCCCTAGGAACTTGCGACATATTCTAGCAATAATTAAAATAAAATATCATAACTTTTATACACAGTTTCACCGAAGAAGACACAGGGTATTAATGTTAAGACTCAACATCGTTTCATTTTCTTCATTCAATATCATTATTATTGCTTTTCATGTTTCAATAGCTTGTGGTGTGTCCAAGTGTGTGTTCATTGCATGTCTTGCTTCTTGCTTGAGGGAGGGAGGGCGGTGAACCTACGCGTGAAAATCCTGCTTCACTAGTGCAAGTACAAGTCGCGGAATTAGCAAAGTAACTTTTTATAGTAGTTGTCATGGATTTCCGCAAAGTAACGCCTGATTCAATCAATTATATAATGTGTCTTGTTTAATTTTAAAAGTATTAGGTATTGAACTGCAATTTAAAATTAAAAGCACTAAATTTTACAAAGTTGAAATATTTAAACATAATAAATCAAACAATTTTCTAGGGTCATAACTTTATATCTACACTAAATTGGGCTATACAATTAATATTGCTTTTCATCTTTTTGTGCCAACTGTCAAACCTGAAACGACGCTCAACCTTAACATTAGCACCCTGTATACAGCTGACAACTTTAAGACAGTTGCTTCATAACAAACGAGCGATCTGTTGCGAGCACACAGATATTTTCTTAAGCGTTGCGTCGGTTGGAACGCTCGAGGAATCCTTTTTCAACCGATTGTGGAAATCCGTCGTAGACACTATTTTCGTTTTGATTGCCAGTTTTTCTGGTGATTCTGCTAGTAGCGTTCCGATTGCTACGAGACCTCTGTAACAAGCAATAGGTAAGTATGTAGAGGCAGTCTTATCAGTTAACTAGACACCGCGCGCGGTTTTCCCGCGTAACTTTTGATCCCGTGGGAATTTCGGAATAAAATATAGCCTATAACCTTCCTCAAGAGTTGGGCTATCAAATGCAAAAAGAATTTTTCAAATCCCATTTGTAGTTCCTGAGATTAGCGCGTTGAAACAAACAAACAAAAAAACAAACTCTTCAGCTTTATATATGAGTATAGATTTAAATGTAAAAATACATTAAAACTATTTTTCTTGAAGGATATTTGTTAATCAAGGGATCGGGACGGGAAATTTAATTAAAATAAATAAATAAAAAGCAATGAAGCAAAAAAGCTCTAGTAACCTAAGATGACTAAACTATCAATTACTAGCTTACAGGTTACAAAGGCTAATGTTTGGAGACATAACTGTCGTCGTAAGACGAAGGAGTCTGGTCGTAGGAAAGACTGGCCAGCGAGAGTTTTTTATATAGAATTGTTTTTATATGTTTTTGAAGTTGAAGTTTCCTATTTTTTTATATGACATTGTGTGTCGAGACAGAACATGAAAAGTTGTATCTTTCTGATTATTTAAGAAGCGAACCAGCAGTAGAATAGTAGGGGCTGCAAGTAGGCAGCTACGACAATAATGCTGAATAATAATTAATCTACTATGTAAAATTCTCGTGTCACAGTTTTCGTTGCCATACTCCTCCGAAACGGCTTGACCGATTTTGATGAAATTTTTTGTGCTTATCCGGTATCTATGAGAATCGGCCAACATCTATTTTTTTTTAAGGCAAAACAACGTTTGCCGGGTCAGCTAGTTATATTTAAAATTCGAGACGTAATAAAATTTATTTATCATTATGAATCTTGAAAACTTAAGAAAATCTAATACTTTCGCTACAAACAAAGGATTGTTACCTGAAATACGCCTCGTTATCCGTAATTCTGGTGATGAACTGCAACAGACAGTCGGACAGATCAACGCTATCTGGTTGCTGCGCTAACGCCACGGAGAGATTCAGAAGCAGGGATGTGGCTGCAATCTGTAAGAACAAGGATAAAATTTTGAAACTATAAAGGCATCTGTATTAAGTTGTATTTTTTTAACTAATGAAAAATAAGAAAGAGTTTTATTTCCTACGCACCGAAGGTCTCATACGAAATTAAAACGTATCTATCTATTTACGGATTTTTTCATGTATTAAATAAGTTATCATTTCTTGTTAGCGGGAAGTACAATTTTGGATTAACCCAAGGTTTTACACACCTATTTCATTTGACAACTCCACGCGTTCTTAAGAAAAAACGCTATAAGTGTTCCATTTTGATTCTTTTGAGGTACAGGTTATTAAGTCCCTTAGTTTGTTCTTTCGGTGCCCATGAGAGAAATGGGTGGTATTATGTGTAGACCGATGTAAAATATAAATACATAAATACTAACCTGCGAGTTATTATTAAGCTGGTAGAGGCATATGACAGAATGCATGACGCTCTCGCGCGCCGCTAGCACAAGCATTTCTCCTGATAAGTCGCTGAAGGCGTTCACTAGCACCCGCATAGCTAGCATCTGATTAGCTGCTAGGTTTCCTGGAAAAAATAATTTTATATTTAATAAAAAAAAAACTCGTATACAGGGTGAATTTTAATGAGCGTATCACCTCTTGCGGGCAGCCTCTCCACATCAATCCCAACAACATTTTTTTCTACGACTTTTTACAAATCTTGATAAAAAACACAAAAATCAAAAAAGAAAAGGGTTTTCTCCTAACTCTACATTTTGTAAGAAGTACCTATTATTATTTTGAAGAGATATTTTTATTATGCAAGGTACGTGACATACCTACAATCAGAGTAAATAAAGCTACGCCACTAAACCGAGCCTATAAATGTTTTTTTGTATGGGAAAATCAATTTTGATAAGTTGTAGAACGAATGTTGTTGGGATTGATGTGGAGAGGCTGCCTGCAAGAGGTGATGCGCTGATTAAAATTATGTATGTCGAAGGTAAAACTCATCATCATCACAACTCTTTGTAATGAGCCCACTGCAGGGCTATGAGTCTCTTCTCTGGGTGACAAGGAGGTTTTGGCCTTCAATCACCAAGCTGGCCCAGTGCTAGGTGATAGATGTTGGAATTTTCAGGGCGTCGAAATAGCGTCAAACAAACGACTACTGTATACAAGTATACAGCACCCCGGACCGACTGCTTAGTGGGCCTTAAGAAGCATAGCAGTCGTCGTGACAAATGAATGGTCGGCGGTCATCCTTGTACCGGCCGCACCGAGCGTTGCTTAACTTGCAATATCGTATGATATACACGACTTCTCGAAGCTAACAATTTGCAAAATTAAGAAAGTTCGTTTGAACAAATGAGCCATCATGATGGACAAAATAGAGGGGATTTCAAGAGCTGGTAGAGGGAAGATGTCATAGGTAAGAAACATCAGAGAGTGGACTGATGTCAGGACCGTACAACTACTTTTCACACTAGACATGGACACAGAGTCTGACTGAAGTTTGACTGCCAACCTTTAGCAGTTAAGAAAAAGACTTTAAGGAATAATGATTCAACAAATCTGAAAAATAATTACGCAGGCAATTCACTAAAAGAAATACAATCTACTAAGTTTTTGGGATTAATTATTGATAACAAACTGACATGGAAACTTCACATTAACAATTTAATTAATAAATTAAACCAATTCTCCTATGCCCTTTATAAATTAAAAGATGTTGCCAATATAAAGACACTAAACATCTTATGGATATGTTGCATCAGCTTTAAGATATGGAATAATGTTTTGGGGCAATAGTACTTAAAAACATAGCATCTTTATAGCCCAGAAGATGTGTATTAGGTCCATGTTCGGTCTACAACAAGACGAATCATGCAGACCTTACTTTCGTAGGTATAAAATTCTTACACTGCCAATGTACATTAGTGAAATCTCGAATTTTGTTAGAAATAACCCAGAACTATTTTGAGGCACACCCACCTGGAACACGTCGTGAGGGCAATCTAAAATTACACATACACGCAAAACTCTTTTGTACACAATGAGCATAAACAGCGTGGCACCCTCAATCTATAATAAAATTCCAGCATCTATTATGGAAATAAGTAATCGCGCACAATTTAAATCTGCACTTAATGGCTTCCTTGTTGAAAAAGCGTATTATGACCTCAATGATTTTTTGACCGACAGTGAATGTAAATAAATAATGTTTTTTTTTTTCCATTTAAAATTCTATTTTTTGTATTCTTTAATTTTTAATTATTATTTTTTTATTTTCATGTTTTATGTTTACTTTTCTATGTTTTTAATATATTGTTATTTCCTGACATTTATGTTATTATGAATTGACAAATATGTTCATATGCTATTAAGGCGAATCATGGCTGTACCTATTATTATAAAATCCATCTCTGTAACATTTACCTGTGATTATGAATAAACGAATTGAATTGAATTTATGTTTTTTATTGGTTTCTAAAGCTGCGTTTAACCTCGGAGGTTGGAGAAGCTCAATACGGATTAAGGGAGAACTGGCTCTTAATAAAAAAGTGCCGGAACACATCTCTGCCGTTGATGCCACTACAGCATTGATATTGGGCGGCATAAAGGGTGGTTCGTTGGCGACCTGCTTGAATAGGCATAGAGTTAAAATTAAGGCTGCAAACTGGACGGCAGCGACAATGGCACGGGGAATTTGTGCCGTTCTCAAGCGGTCGCTCTCGCTGTCGTCCAGTTTACAGCCTAAAGACGACGAAGGCCTCCGCGGCGAATGCTCGACTGCGGCGTGAGAGGTCCTCGGTTCGAGCTGCAGCCGCGCCAGTGTAGGAAACGAAGTTTTCTCACCAGGTTACCCCCGATTTGCGCTATGTCGTCTCCATAACATGGTCGGTGTGTCAATTTGGGTAATTTTATTAAACATTCAATAGAGAAACTTTGGCGGTACTCACCCGGCGCTATCAAGGTCAACAAATATTTGACAAACTGCACGCCGTGCGTGGCGTCAAATATTTGCCGGTTGATATCCTTGTTCCTGATCGCTAGCCGGGCGATGTCCAGCACGGGAAATAGTATTTCTGCAAATATTATAAAAGATTAAGTAAATATACGCGATTAATCCGGTTAAAAACTGTTTCATTTATAAATATTTATGTATTGCTGTCAGTAGATTACAATTACACGATTTTGTATGACAACTAGTAGTATCCGAATCGCGGTTATCAATAAAGTTACTTAATATAAATGTGATATATTTTGGTGTAATGGTTATACCAGTTTATGGCTATACTCGAATTATACAGGGTGACTGGTGAATCACTTTCGAAAGAGTAATGTCCATAGAGTCTCTCCCCTGTCAAACTACTTTTTGTTAGGTATGTGAATGTATAAACATGATATTGTCATTGAAATGATGCCTGTTTATATCTTAACTATTGGCGCAGACTTGATTTAAATTCTTAGAAACGATATCGGAATTTTCATTTCAAGTGGATGATACATGTAGTCTTACTTGAGAGGGTGAAATATTAAAATCCTTGCTGCGGTTTCTAATATAAGTAATTTGCACTATATGTTGTTTTAATATATTTCATGAGTTGTCAAAAATCTGACAGGTCAGAACATTAAGCTTTGAGGACGTAATAGTTTGAGAAGATAGACGTAAATAAAAAAATAAATTAAAGTAAATATTAATTATTTACTGAGTAAACTTAACCGAAAGTTAAAGAATTCATTATGCAACGCATGGTTACACTGGTAACTACTTACAGCACAGAATAGGTAGGTAGGTATAGATAGACCACTTCACGAACGGTTGTCGAGCCGTGAAGCAGTCGTGAACTCTTTATTTATTTTTAAGGAATTCTGGTGAAAAGTTAAGATAAGTAGATAACTTCTATTACAAAATTGTGATCAGAATCGAGTACAGATTGCTCTCCTTTAATATCTTAAATTTGTCACTAGTCACCCTGTATAAACTTTTTATATATAAAAGATAGCATCACAATATAAATAACTATCAAGACACAACCAAAGACTTTCAGAAACAACAATGTTAGTTTTAAATGTATTCAATACAAATTAAATAACTATAAGATATAACGGCCATCATATAAGGAACGAAACTCACCTTTTGGCCAGCCAATCATCTTCTTTAAGTGCGTTATTGTTTCAGGGTTATATGAATTATTCTGAAAAAAAGGAAAAAATTAAGGATTAGGAAAAACATTTGGTACGGCTTGCCAAGGTATGGAACGATCTGCTGCGTCTGTTTTCCCTGATCACTACAGTCCTGGTACTTTTAAGTGTCGAGTGAATAGGTATCTCGTAGATAGCCGTGTTCCACCATAGTGTTCATACGCACTTTCCAACAGGTGGCATTAATAATAATAATAAAAAAACAATTTCTTCCATACTGGACTGGGAGCGAAAGAAAAACATAGAATGTGCCAGCTGCTTCTCTTCCCGGGCATACTGAAAAATTCAGTTAAAGGACAGAGGTTTTATTGGCGTTTTTGCAATCGATAGGCCGACCTCCTGTCACTGCAATAGTCACTCATCATCATTAAAACCTCCAAATTTGTCAAAAGTGACTATCGATGGTTTTATAGCTTTTGGTGTTCTGCCTACCCCATAAGGGATACAGTCTAAACTAACTTCAATTGGTATAGACTAGACACAACATACTTTTATTCGTGAAAAAAATGGAGGTATTTGGCTAACCCTTTTACAACTGAAGAATAATTGTTTCGAAATAATACTTATAGAAGGCATTGTGATCCTTGAATAATCTATATTTAAATCAAAAATTTAGCGCAACTTGCGGCGTAAATAATTCGCATAAGTTATAGGAAAATGTTTTTGCAATCATCGAAGGTTACTTATCAATTGTTTCAATTAAGATTATTCTTTGGATATGAGTTAAGTAATTTAATCACAATAATATACCCCAAATTTTTTTTTTCTGAAATCTGTAAGAATGTATCCTGCGGCCCACCAAACACGCGCGGGAAGCTAAGCGCATGGGCACATTTTTTGCAGAGCCCAAAGACGATATCTCAGTGGAATGAGAACTCTCAATAATCTCTGTGAAATATTGTATTTGAACTATGGACCACTGATGATCTAAGAAAGCTCTTTTAATTTGGAAATTAAGACTAAACATTGGTTTTGCAATAATCCATGAAGTTGGTAATTTCTTTTTATTTTGAATCTTACTCTTACTGAAGGTCCTGTTTCACTTTAGCTTCCCATCCTATCTATGGTTTACTTTAACTTACCAGTTCTCCTAATTTAACTACATCTTCAAGTTGGGCGTCGGTGAGCGAGCTCGCTCCATCGCCGATCTTACTGTTAAACTCTTTTAGTTTCTCTAATATTGCTTTTAAGTTGGCTTGGTCGAATCTGAAAATAAATTAATGGAATAAGTTCAAATACCATGGGCCTGGATGTTCATTAGACATGTTTAATGCCACTAAATATATTGCCGATAGAGTGAAATTCTTAGGCAGTTAAGTTGTTGCTGCTATATAATAACGTAATAATAAAATCATAAAATCCACAGACGATCACACCAACTACATGGCCCCGAACTAAGCAGAGCTTGTGATATGGGATACCATGTAGCGAACTAGGGGGGAAACTAGAATATATGTATAGATAAACGCCGAGACCCGGATCATTATTTTTCTTGTTCCGTACGGGAATCGAACCTGCGACCACTGGCGTCTGAGGCAGACAGTGTTACCCCATCGTCAAAGTGGTCGTACTACAAGATAAGATAAAAGTCTTTGACTGTATACTTTTTTTTAAGAGATTGTCGCTGAGGATTTTCTTGCCACGTCTCAACAGATCGAATTAACAAAGTGGTGGTAGATTTAATTAACTTTGTTAACAATTTGACTTATTTTCTTAAAAAAATACTGATTTTGGGGTCATACACAGTGATATAGATAGTTCAAGTCAGTTGTGCGCGCGGCGCTATGTGTGTGTGCGCTTGTAAAGAATCATGACCAACTATGTATGGAAATCCGTCTCAAGTTGAATGACAATAAATCTTTATTTATTAAAGACTAAGTTTTATAAACTATTAAATAAAAGTGTTAATTTTCACACAAGTACCCGAGATTTGAAGTAATCCAACAAATTCTGAGATAACCTAGAAATTATGTCGTAACTACTCACCACTTATAAAATGACCATAAATCACTCATGTAGTAACAAAAACAGAGTTAGGTAAAAACAAAACAAGAGTTTCTAATTGAACAGTTTCTTATTGAAAAATAAAAAATAATTATCGTATTTTTATGGCCTTACAGAATTGATGTGACAACATGGAAATAAAAAAACTTCAAGGAGATAGAAATCATATTTTATTAACTTCGATTTATCCCAGATCTATAGGACGAATAGATAAGTTACCTACCTAATGTATACAAAGGTATAAAACACATAACTATGAACAGACTTTTCATGTAGGTGGTCATTAGGTGTATTTAATATTAGAACAAGAATACCGGGTGATTTATGGATATCAAAAGTGAATAATTGACTCAACGGCTTCTCATTATCACCGGCATTGGTTGATCAGAATCAAGCATCGACATGATTGATTAGGTACAGTAGACTCAAGAGTTCAGAAACACAACACAAAACTTACTGGCGTAATAAAACAATTAAATTGAAAACGTTCTGTCGTAAGTTACATGAAACAGGCTTAGTTTTATAAAACAAACACACTAACGAATTTCCGTGAGGAATATTACTATTTAAGTGGTGAGATTAATCGCGGTGACTATTCTCAATCAACAAATGAACAGTAATGACGGCTACCGCAGGCGCCGGCTTATGGATGATGACAGCGGAAGATGACATCTATCTTGACAGTTGCACCTGCGTGAAACGAAACACAAAAATAAATAATTTCACAACGGTACTATAAAATGAATACATATACAGCACCTACGTCATGATATTACTAATTATTTAGCTATTTATGAGTCTAATATCATTTTTGTCTTGTTTTTGTGTAAAGGTTCATCAAGTTCATACTTACGTAACTCGTTCAAATAAAAACAATGAAAAGAACGAAACGTCAATCATGAATTTACTATACGGGAATGTATATATAGCAATCGTTAATTTACTGTTTATCTCAAAATCATAATTCCGGATGCGAATACCAAATTCCTGACGTGAAAAGCTTGTAAAAAATAAACCAATAATTTCTATAATTATTTAGTTTTCATACGTGCAACATTTTGAGACTGCTTTTGGTCATGTCCTTTACAACTTCCATTTGTGTGGCAGTGACGCTGCAGTCGTCGTCACTGTGCGCACACAAAGTCACTATATACGTACAAGATTTTCCCACACATAGGGCAATAAAAAAATCAAAAAGTTTTATTCATCTTAGGAATTTCACGAAACACTTGATGAAGTCAGTCATCACATACTTCGGCTTTAACTAGTTGTTGATAGTTGTTAAATAAGATATTACAGTAGACCAAGAGACAAAAAAGCCGGCGGAAAAAAACTCTTGCCACTCTTTTTCAGTCAGAATTATCAAATTAATACAAATAGGTACAGTACAAATTGACCGTGACATGAAAAAAAAAAAACAAACACAAGACAGCTATTTGTGAGAGCCAATGTCATGCCACAACCAAATTGCTTACATAGCAGATGCAATTTTTTTTTTTGAATTTTTCAATACGAACATGACAAACTGGGACCAGAGTATTTGAACAAGAATGGAATAAAATAGTCTAGTCCTAGTATCATTCATTAGCAAAACGACCTGGCACCACTAGTAGCACCCGTTCACGAGTATAACGCAAGCACCAGCCATCACCCTCCTCAACCATATTTTAGGGAAGAGGGTGACCCGATACCCGACGCTGCCACTAGCCATGCCGCCTGAGGGAGCATGACGTTCTTGCTGTTGTCTTGACAAGAAAATAAGTGAATGGGACAGTCACCAGTATGTCATATATATACCGCACAGCCAAGCCGTAAACAAAATTATTATGTAATTAGAAACTTTTAGAAATATCCTGTTGTGCTTAATCCCATGCCTTTTTATCATCTAAGTAATCTTTAGTTTTATAATAAGCTTTTCGGGCCGCGCGCACAACTGAATAGAACTATCTATAACTAGGTCCAACTAGGCTTAGGTAATGTATCCTAATGTTTAATAGCCTATAGTGAACCCTGAGAACTAAGCTTAGTTAGGTGTAAAGCAGATCACTTAAAAAGTACATACGGGCAGACTCATAGCCCTGCAGAGAGCAGTTTAAAAAGGTTTTTAATAATGGAGAAATATTGTTTAAAATTGATTTACATAAAACAACCATCGTGGCTTTACTAATTACACCGGACAAGTCATTTTCCTCCACTTTTCAGGAGACACTAAAAACTTTGTTATTTGGTCATTTATTGATAAAATTATGTTTTTTCTTTACTTAATTGATTATAAAGTAATAGTAAATCCGTAAAATAGCACCAAATTTTGTTTTATTTTGCTGTAAAAATGTCTTAGGCGGTGTTTATAGGTAAAATACAATACGCTATATTGTATTTACTCCATCAAATTCACTTTTTCTTTTCTATTCTTTATAAAGTTGTGTTTTGCTTTCAAAGAAGGCTTCTAAATATTCCCTGGATGTTGTAGCTCTGCAATAATGAGATGGAATTTTCGGGATGTTATCTAAAATATTTAGGTATTGATGAGGATCAGCTGTTACAAAAAAAGTTGTTTACAAAGTATATCAAATTTATCAATAAAATTAGGAAGTTTATCTTCATTGCTTTTTCAAATATTTTTGAAAATATCGGATTTGCTTTTCTATCACGCCGGTATCCTAGGTAGTTTTCTCCCTTCTTTTTTTTTCTTGATTAATATTTTATTTTCCAACTTCTAGAATTCATAAGAGCCTTATTTTTGCGTAGCTATCTTTGGGATATCCATAAAATGTGACATCACTCAATATGGTCAACTTTGGGGCACTGCTAGGCCCAGCAGTCTGGGATGTCTGAATAGACACTGTAGGCAACGGAGTAATAGCTTCTTGTGAATTAATAGTTGATTCGTTAGTCACGGTGACATTTTGTTCCTCGGTAGTCACCAGAGTTAACTGAAAAGTCCTTGTTAAAGCATTGTCGGTTGAAATTGTCATATTAAGTTCAGGTTCCAGAGCTAGTAAAGCATACAAGACATCACCAACTTGTTCTACGCACTGAAGATTAGATATATCAATATTTTTGATATCTATACTTGTGTTTAGGTCTAAAACAAAGCAATGAAGGAAGAAAAAGATAAAGCAATGCAAGAGAGAATAATTAGAGCGAAAAACATGTTAAATTATTCCCCATAGAAAGCAAGCAAAAAAATAGGTCGTTTTTTTAAATGGTGATATTATTTACCTATATTATATAACTATTTATAGATTTATATAAGGTGAGCTCTTGTTAAGTAAGAAAATCAATACAAAAACCCATCACAAGTAAGGAAAACAGAAAATTCCTATTACGTAAGTTACTTTATCAAAAATCAATAAAAATCCTTTTTTTATCCATGCAAGGCGCAGTTCTCTTTTTTTTGCAACTTTGGTCTAACTTTAACTTTAGTCCCAATCTCTCAATGAACTCACTATCAGAGCTGGAATCAGTATCGTCCATCTGCAATCGCATACAAAAACACCGCTCAAGTCCGTTGTGTTATTCTCCAAACACCGCTTAAGTCCAATACTTGTTTAAGAAGTAAAAAAAAATAATAAATAACTTAATAAAACATTCATATAAGGAAATTAATACAAAAACATACCTTCTGGGCGCTATTTACAAACTCGTCAGGTCAATTCAACTGAAAAATCACTCAATATCACTAATTCCCGAGCACAGTATCGGCGCGTGTGGTTTCCTGCAGCGATTTGAAAGACTTGTGCAGTGTTTCGAGATCACGTGACTTGAGCGGTGTCAGTGGGATTCAAAATAACAGCATTTCTTTTTAAACAACTAACCAATCAGATGGGTTCAATAGATTCGCAAAAATACGAACTATCCAATGTTATTAAAATGTCAATACCGCAAAAAATTTACTTAGGTGGTGTAGTTAGTAAAGCCACGCCATACCTTAAAGTATCGTGCGGTATAGTCACGTCTAATAAAATGTATACACTTCGCGACTTATTCGCTTGTGATAAAGTTCAAATTCCAATGAAAATGTATACAATATTGTCTTAAGTTTTCACGATTCATAATTTAAATAAAACTACTTTTTAACCGGATTAATCGCGTATAATTTATATTTTACATTTTAACTCGACGTTTCGGTGTCTTTGCAGACCCCGTGGTCACGAGCGACTGAGATGTCAGACGTCAGATTGATAGTGGAAAAAGTTATACATCATCTCCATCTATTTCTCAGTCTTCGAGCGTAGCGTTCAGTATTAACAGAAAATGAGATGACAGTGTCTTGAGTTTCAGGTCGTGCTGTTTGTTGGATGTTTGATTTAATATCTTTGAGAATAGGGTCCCATGCTGGTGATAGTTTCCAACCATCTTCTCTGTTGAAATTAGGGTAATTTTATTTAAAATGTATACATCTTATTAGACGAGACTGTACATGCTGTGGACTCTTTGAGAAGGGTTGTGATGATGAGATCACGTGTAGTTTTAAATAAATTTAGTTAAAACATCATACCTTATGTAAGAATCGTGCGGTATGAGGCGTTTCTCGTCCGGATTGAGAGGCACATTGCTCGTCTTGGAGGCGTCGGTACCCGGCACGTAACGAGACTCACCCGTGAACGGGTCCGCGAAACTAAAATACAAAGATATAATTTTATTTTAGTTGGGAAACCAACAATATTTTAACACTATTCAAGGTGTTCCGCTTGATTTCCCATAACTCTAGGGTATTAATGGGACCATGGAATAGAATCAAATAACAAGTGAATAATTTTTCTATTTTTTTTTGTTTTTATTTTTCATACAAAATAATTCAAGTAAGTCAAAACATCTTATGTAAAACACCTTTATGCAAAGTATGACAACGTGGCATTTTCCATCCCTTTTTTTATCACTCTGCACACAGGTACAGTTCGCAACATTTTGCGTTGTACATTGTATGCAATGTTCCTCAACGTTTAAAATGTTTTTGCTGTTTATTGAATTAATGTTAAAGAGATTTTACAAGGGTGATAATTTATGAACTCATTATATTAAGATTGATGATATCTTGGAAAGTATGCACTTTTGAACCACATATTCTTTGGAAGAAAGTATTATTTTTATATGTACACCTTGTACAATATAAACGATCATTCATTATTAATACAAAGCAGTAAGTAAGCAGTACCTTTGTACTAAATCTATTTAAATTTTCTTAGTAACTATATCTTAACTTGTGTACATGAAGTGTAAAAAAAAATAGTATCCACAAAAAGTTATAACATTATGGGTTGCAATTGATATAAAACAGGGCGCAACGACCACCACCGAAACTGAGGATGCTTCTGGTTGAAGCGAAACACGTGTCGGTGATAGCTTGTGGTGTGGGTTCCAAGTGTGTGTTCATTGCATGTCTTGCTTCTTGCTTGAGGGAGGGAGGGCGGTGAACCTACGCATGTAAATCCTGCATCATTAGTGCAAGTACAAGTCGCGGAATTAGCAAAGCAACTTTTTTATATTAGTTTATACTACCAGTATAAATTGATTATGAACGATGATATTTTAACGATAATAATATTGTTTTATAATGTTTTATATGCTTGAGGGAGGGAGGGCGGTGAACCTACGCATGAAAATCCTGCATCATTAGTGCAAGTACAAGTCGCGGAATTAGCAAAGCAACTTTTTTATATTAGTTGTCATGGATTTCCACAAAGTAACGCCTGATTCAATCAATGGTAGTATAAAGTAGAAGATTTATGTTTTGTTTAAAATGTATTAACTCAAAGACTACTAAAACAATTTCAACGCGTACGGTAGATCTAATACGCGCGTGCCGTACGCGTACAATGCGAATAGTTATTTTTACTGAAAAAATATTTTTTTGCTGACCGTAATTTTCAAGTGACCTTTGACAGATAGAGTTCATTTACATCACTATTCTCATTTGAATCGCATAGTTTATCGTTTTTCGATTTTAATCGAAGTTTAGCCAAATAATAAGAGGTTAAGTATTCCATTGACACGACTGTAAATGCACACTTATGAAATTTTACTAGCGAAATTGTCTAAACGAAACGATACGATACGCGTAGACAGGCGTGACGCGGCGTTGGCACTAAAAAGTCCTTAATTATGGGTTGAGTACAGTTGTAGAACTGTGTAATACAATTGACACAAAAAGCAGATATCTCTTAAGCTACTTTCAGAAGATTTTAGTCCAACTTAAAAAAAGACGTGTGGCACTCGGAGACTGCCGCGGTAAAGCTATTGCATAGCATTTTTTTACGCAATTATAATTATTTATTTATTTTATTAATGCAATAATGTTTGATCTAATATAAAGTTCCACAAGTTCCTAGTAGATGGCGCTGATTGTTTATTGAAGCCCGCATTTAAAGTTATGAAATCAAAGTATCACCGCTGTGCGGGTCGGAGTGGGGGGTGTTAGGTTTTTTTCGTTACGGAATTTCTGGATTCGGTCCCCACGCTGTTCGGTCAAGGCCACTATAGAAGCTATGCAATAGCTTAAAAAAATTATCGAAAGGAGTGGAGCAATTAACAGGAACTAATCTGGCTAGCTAAGAAAGTCTGTATTTTTTTGTACGACATCTAGTTCTGCTGTGTACTTTCCATAACATAAGCTAAATGGGGCTTCAAAATAGGTGCTAAAGTATAGGTTTTTTATTATTTCGATGTATTTGGTAACTATTAATGAGGTACCGCCCCAACATAAAAAGAAGTAATGATAATACTTAACAAGTAACATATCTTGTAGTAAGTATAATTAAATACAACAATGTTGGAGAAGTTTCCTATAAAAATACTTAGAGAATTTAAAGTGATTTTGGACTGAGAATATTTCAAAAAACGGACTTAGAAAATTTTTGTGAAATTTAAACTTAAAAAAAAAAATTCTAACTTGAATTTCGGTATTTTTGGACTATAAACAGTTAAATACAACACATAAATCTTATCTAAATGTGTCTTAATATACGGTCGGTAACGGAATCTTAGTGAACCAACAAAATTAAACTCTTTTTAACTTACCCATTATTTGTCGCAGGTCCGGGAGTCAAATTGGCATTCGTTATAATAAAGTTAGCTACTTGTTCCAAATACACTTGAGGTAAGTCGTTTCTGAAATAAAAAATAGTACTTATATTCAACAAAGGGATATAATAATTAATATAAAACAGCCATGTGTAATAAATCAAGTAAGCTACAATTCAAGATAAATAAAGGTCTGTGCTGTACACATCTTGCATTCAAAGCACCTGCAGTGTGAGTCTTAGGTTCGAGTTTAAGTTGGAACAATTTAGAACACATTTTTTTTTTAACTGTTCATATCTGTACCCCAGGATACTACTAATCCCGCTGGATAACCTAAAATTTTGTCTGAAAGCGTTAAATTTATTCGAACTTTTTAGTAATGTTTTAAAACTGTTACTTACTTATGTATAAATGTTTGAGCGGCGACCCACGGGTCTTCAGTCTTATTGAAGGGAAGTTTCAAGGGTGGAGCTCCTTCTTTTATGTCCACGTTAAATACGAAGTCAAATTCCTGGAATTAAACAGACATTTACTAACAATGTAGGTTTTAAAGATGGTTTTAGCACTTGTGACTTTGAATTCATCAGCCATCCTTTAAAATAATGGCCTCTGACAAACCCTAAGAACAACTATAAAAGTAAAGAGCACCCCCATCCGACTAAATAAATTAAAGGTCAGCAGTTTCCCATCGTAGTACTGACTGAGCAGAATGTTGCTTAACATGATAATAATATGATATCATATATTACATACAGGAGTCACTATGGAAGGCTTCTTTTTGACCACGCTTTTGCAATTCGTTCGAGAAAATAGTCATAGCATTTATAAATAGTTTGCCTAAAGTTCGCAAATACTCAGTTTGTCTAAAATTCTTCTTAAAATTTGTTTGAGCAAGTTGAAACAGCTAACATCTACATTTTTACGATTGCATTTTATGTATAATCAGCACATTTAGCAAAAACGTACCAAGAGTTTTTTTTTCGCCGGCTTTTTTCCTCTCGATCAGACAAAGACTGAGAGACCAAGGTAGCAAATTAAGACATTCGTTAACTGTATGTCACATACATATTTCTTTCTCAATAACCAACAACAATCACTCACCTCTCCCTGATACATAGTCTTGCCTTCAGTGGGATGTTTAGCCCCCATGACGTCACCGATTTCAGTCCATTTGTTCTCCGCAGCACTCCACGAATAACACTTTGCTTTGGTGCCGTGCCTCACCAGCAAGGTTTGACCATCTTTTTTGCCCGGCTGTAGCAGAACTTCAGGTCCTGGTAAACTAGAAACAGATGTTTTCTTTATTTATTTAAATAATCCACAAAATCCATGAGTTTAAGACCTGTCAATTATTTCATACAACAGGAGAATAATTGTTAACATTTTTTTTTCTTTTAGACAAATTACATTAAAAGGCAATAAAATTATACAATGCTAATAAATAAATACTATTAAAATTTAAGTATGACCTCTAGCATGTTGACGGTGTTTGCAATAACTGGCATGTCTGCATTTAAATAACTTAAGTTCACTATAGCTAATACTATTATTCACATCAAATAAAATATGATATTTCTATGATTTAAGGTTGCTGGTATGGCAGTATAATACTGGATGCACTTTGGAGAGAGCTCTAATGCTCTTAGAATACTCTTTTATAATAATTCACACACTTATCGTCACACTACTAGATGCAGATAGAACTTTGAGCCCTATAAATTGAATATTCCAAAGTCTTCCTGACTACTATAGCATGCATGTACTGCGATTAACCAAAGATTTGACAAATCTGCAAATATGAAACCAACAATATATGATAAGTTGGGGAAAAACTATAAGTACAAAACAGTAGCAATAGATCATTCTCCGCTGCATCTAATAACATTAACATCTTGTTTCACAACAAAAAACTGTGATGATAGTTTATATTTGGAGAAATAACATACTCAGAAAGTTTAAATCCACCGATTTCTTGCTGTTGAGCTGCCTGCATTTTCTCCACTGCCTCTTCAAACAATTTGATGGTATTATCATCAGCAAATCTAGCCGGATCCTTTGTAAACACACGAACAACACCGTCACTTGAACCTGAAGAACAACAATTAATTTTATTTTAATTTACTAGGTACTTGCTTTTGATAAGTAAAAGTATTAAACATTTTTTATTGAAGACTAAGCCCGCAATCGCCATTAACCTCACCTGATGGTAAGTGAAAATGAGAGCACAAGGGCTTAGGAAAGAACTGGCTCTTCATAAAATATTGCCGGAACACATCACCACCAGAGCGGTAATATTTTGTGGCAGATTTTAGGTAGAGGGTGGTCGCTAGCCAGGGTTCACTCCTATTACAAGCATAAAATTTAACTGAAACATAGTTATCCTTCATTATATTTAAATTCTATTTAATCATTACTATGAAAAATTCTTACCTGTTACAATATCTCCATTTTCTAGACAAGCTATGCTCCATACTGACTGTACAGGCAGTTTGATATCACGAACACATTCACCACCAATCCAAAGTCTCACACTGCCATCTTCACCACTTGTAGCAAATGAGTTAGGAATGGCTGGATTTATACTAATGCTGAAAAGGTAAAATTACACAAACTACTTAAAATTTGTCTGGTTTTAATAATTATTCAAAAACTTTTGAATTACCTTATAACTACGTAAAGATGGTCGTTACGAGCCATTTTTATAAAACATAACATAACTGTTTTTTACAAAATTATGTGACAGTGGAAATACAAATATTATCATAAGAGTAATTCTGTCTTTCTGTCCGTCTGTTATGCTTTCAGGGCTAAACCATAGGAATGAAAGTTTGTACAAGAAATCTACATTTAACTCAACCAATTGGTTCCAGTAATATTTGAGCATAACCTAAAAAAGGAAAATTAAGCTTTTTAGTTTTATTTGAAACAGAGGTTATAAAGAATCAGTACCTTTCATTAAACCCTGTGTACTCCATCATATACATTTACATCTTTAGAAAGTCTTATTGAAAGTGTGGTAAATTTGTAATTTTTTTAAAACAATACAATTGTTATTTTAGTTCACAATAAAAATCCTTACCTATAGATATAGTTAGAATGTCCATAATATGTGTTCAGGCACTCTCCTTTATTAGTCCACAACCTTATTGAAGCATCATTAGAGCAACTCAGAAATGTTTCTTCACTTGAAACTGCTAAACCTCTTACACAGTCAGAATGCCCTGAAAATATAAATTGTTTTAATAAATGATATGTTAGTAAATAATATGTAGAACACTGTGCATAACTTATGGAAATATTTTCAGAAAATAAATAATTATCAAAAAATATGTGATTTTTAAAATATGGTAATTTTAAAGAATAGAATAAGCTCTGACTCATAACTATAGCTCTTAAGTTGCTTAAATATGTTGAGCTCTTAAGCTTGAATATGTTGTTTGTACTACAAAGTCTAGACATATTTCTTCAGCTTTAGAGTGTACAACTTTATAGATGGCGTTTGTTGTGATGAGTGTTGAGCGGAAGTGAGCTGAGGAGAAGAGAGGAGAGGTGCAAAAAGTTGAGAAGAGGGGAAAACCATAAAAAGTGTGGGATCATCATTAATTCATGTTTTTTTTAGTATTTTTGTGTCATCTCAAAAGTTTTCATTTATTTAAGACTACTCTTTTATAGATACATACTTAAAAATAAGACTGTAGACAATACTTGATAACACATTTATTCCAATTCATAATTGGTATCACAAACTTCGTCGTGGGGCCGTGGTTACTGTGTGTATCATACGATATCACAGGTTAAGCAACGTTCGGCGCGGTCGGTAACAGGATGGGTGACCGCCGACCATTCATATCTCACGACGACTTCCGTGCTTCGGAGGGCACGTTAAGCAGTCGGTCCCGGGTGCTGTATACTTGTATACAGTAGTCGTTAGGGTTTGTCAGAAGCCATCTAGGTGCCCTAAAAATTCTGGCATCCAGCACCCAGCATTGGGCCAGCTTGGTGGATTATGGCCTATACCTCCTCTTCACCCAGGGGAGAGGCTTATGCCCTGCAGTGGGCTCATTACAAAGAGTTGTGATGATCACAAACTTAATTAGTTTCATTCCTAATAATTAAAAATATAGTATGGTTTTTACCTAAATTTACTCCATCAAGAATTTATTAATAGCCATTAAAAATGTGTAATAAAATATTACCAGTAAGAGTTTTAATCACTGATCCATCTTTATTCCATAATTTAATTGTTTTATCTGCAGAGGCTGTTGCTAAAGTTCCATTAGCAATTTCCACAACAGACCATACAGCTGCTTGATGACCTTTTAATGTTAAAGGTGATGATTGAGGGTTGTTTACATTCCATATCTTAGCAGTATTATCCCAGCTAGCACTGAAAATAAATGAACAACATAACATTTATTTAGAAACATATTAGACTATTAAGTAAGTAAGTAATAATAACTTTAAGTTACCTGAGCAGAGTTCCCGGGGTCCTTGCTGAACTGACAAAGCAAACAGCATTGTCATGTCCCTCTAAAGTAAGTTGAATGAGACCATCATGTAAGTTATAACATAAAATAGTATTGTCATTGCTTCCAGTTACTACTAGGCCTTCTGGATGTGCTTCACAAGGCGGTAACCAGCATACACATCCGACGAAGTTATTGTGCCCTTTATAGGTAACTACATTCACGTAATCTTTAACCCTAAAAATAGAGATGAAAGTTTTGAATAACGTAAAGAGGCTCAATTATTTATTAAAATACTCAAGATTTATTTACCCTTCGGGATGCCATAGTTTTGCAGTTCGGTCTCGTGATGCAGACAAAATACAAAACTCTTTAGTACCAGCTACACATCGTACATCCATAGAATGGCCATTTAAAACAGCACTCAGTTTGTAATCCGGTATAGCCATGGAATATATTTAAGTCAGACTTATTCACGAAACAATAATAATAAAACTGAAAAACAAACCCTGTTTAACCCACAGCAAAAACTATGAAACAAACCGAGACCGGACCAAACAACATCCGTCCAAGTTTTGTATTGTAATGGTTTGACTTTGACGTTGACGTGTTTTTTTTCAATGTGAAGTATGAAGATGTCATAATATACATGACAGAAACAAAACTTTGTTCCAGCGCTAATTAGTGTTATTGTGTTCAATAATTTTCTAAGAACTGAATAAAGTAAGTGCGCGGAACTGCATTAAAGCAGAACCATAATCCTCCAAAAAATGTACGAAAGAAACACAGTTATCGTCATAACATAGAACTGTCAAAAGTCGAAAATCTATTCGTAAGTAGAGTTCCATTCTGAGCAAGTTTTCGGAATACGAGCCCTACAGACTTTATATTCTGTAAAAAAATATTATCCATTTTTGGTGTAAAATTATAGTGCCTGATTTTTCGGCATTGTTTGGCAGTGGCAACTGTCAGGTCCACAGTGCCATATGATTTCAATTCAAGCCGCCGTCATAATCATAAATGTCACGTCAGCCAGTCTGCTGTCTGCTGTCAGACAGTTGAGCCAGTCAGTGTAGATAAAAGATGGCGTCGAGTGTGTGTGTTTCGAGGTGCCGACTCTTAGCAAAATTAGAAATAAATCGGGGATTGTGTTTGTCACCATTTATTCAGGATTTTTCTAACACCAGGGTATGTATGATAGTAAAATCTATAAAAACATACTATTATACAGATTATTTCATTAATGATATTCAATATTACCGGGCTTTATTGCACGTGTAGGTATGAAATATATTTTGTGTTTCTATATAGTGGATTTTTGCCGTGTCAAAAAAGTCCAAGTTATTGCCCTTAATATAAGGATTTTATACTGATTTTGAAATAACGTTCCATTCTTTTATTTACTTTGCATTTAACATCAAAAAGTTGTAAACAAAGTTATAAAAAAGTGTATACATACTTTTATCTAGCAAAGAAACTTTCCTATAACAATCTTTTCTGTTATTTGGTAGATATAGCAATCACGGCTACTGACTGGTTTACTCTATTTATTCAGTGTTTAGTCTAAGTTACTGGCATTGATCTGAATTTTAAAATGAAATTTTGAAGGTAAGCTAATAAAAATAAAGATTTGGTATTCGTTTTTGGTTTTGTGGGCCATAAGATTAAAGCTATTGATTACCATTGTATGCATAGTATATATGTATTTACCTATAAACATATATAAAAGGGGGTATCTAGTCAAAGTAGTAAATAAAATTATTCTAGTCGCAAAATCCAACAAAAATATTCCACAGAATTCTCAGAGTATTGATAATATTGCTTTTAGTTTTAATACAACACTTATATTGATTTTGATCTTACTTGCATTTTCCAACTATTTATGACTCATTACTAAGATTTATTCTTGTATTGTGATTCACCAGTTACTAGCATAACTAGCTGTTCTTATCCCTTACCTGTTGGAATATGATTACCTTAACTGGTTTTAAAATTTCAGTCTGGCTGCACAACTGTGTGAATTGCAACAAAAAATTGATCCATTCATAAACTGTCATGTTTTTAATATGGTTAAAAAATGGTATTTGAGTGGGACAAACTCTGAAATGTAGAAATCTTATTACTTAGTCAATTGAAATGTTTCTAATATAAAACATGATAAAGAAAAAGTGTTTGTGTTTGACAAAACCTACAAAAATTGTCATATTACATAGTCAATATATACCTACTGCAATTTCTATTCACTGGAAAATTAAACCTTAATAATTATGTTATACCTGGCAAATAATTCAATGCAGTAAAGTGATTGTTCCAGTGTGCCCACTTTAGAAAATAAAAAAATAGTGATGTAGTTTAAGTGAATAATTTTTTTTTTTATTTAATAGTAATATTGTAATGTATGGAAAAATATATTTTGGCTTTCAAGATATTTCTTTTCTTATGGTGCTGTTAACAAAGGGTTTGAAATGTCATTTTAAACGACAAAACGAGTTTAAAAATAAAGAAATTATCAAGTCGATTTTAATTCTACTGTAACCGTTTTAAAGCACTTGGTATGTTTGGTAATTCATTATTTTCATTAAAGTTACTTTATAGTACACACCTCGAATTCAATTATTTATATTTCTTTAAAATTTTATGCAAAACGAATGACCAAGAGTCATTTTTTAACTGGTATCATTATATTTCTATTTTACATTTCGAACTGTCAGTTTACTGCATTGAATTATTTGCCAGGGTATAACAACAGGGTATAAATGGGTTTCTGTAGAGGTTGTATGTGTTTCTAAAATGACCAAAGTGCTAGCAGAAAGATACCGCAGAAGATTACTAAGTTTAAATAGATGTGGGTTATTGTAATGAATATGTTCTAAATAGAAGGGAAAAGGAATACTTCTGGTAGGTTAACAGAAATGCTTTACATGTTTCATATTGTCTGCAAATCAAATGCAATAAACTGAAATTCTAGTTTACATTTGCCACACTTGTATTTTTGAAATGCATCGCTTCATTATTAATATGTGGCCAAATATATTTTCGCTTCTAATAAACTAGCATATTAATTGTTTCCTACAATTATTCGCGCGAAGTATTGTAGCCAAGTGACGCATAAATCCAATCTGCTACCTATAAATCTTTTTGTTCTATCAGAAGTGAAGAATGACATGGAATAAAACTTTCAAGTCTATGAACGTTTTATAATTTGTTATGATCTCAAACTGCTTGCCTTTAAATTCAAGCCAGTCGCGCGTGCTGTATTAATTTGGCAAGTTAATGCATTCGTTTGTTTAACCCCGTAGAAAAAACCTACTTTTTAGTTAAAAGAGGTGTCAAAAACTAAACTGTGTCAACGACACGTCTAGTCTGTTTACATACATTATTGCGATTTGAATTTGAAAAGACGTTAGTTTTACTGCATTTAATGTTAATCCTCATATTCATAACGATAAACCTACTTTAGTTTCAATACTGCTATATGATTGTTTACTTTGTTAAGGAGTAAAATAAACAAAACACTTTATTACACAATATTATTATACAAATATGTTGACTTTACTTGTCATCATGAATAAGGGGTGACCCTCTTCCGCGTCGGTGCCCGCTCAGTCACTCAATTTACGCTTGCCGCAAAGAATCCTACTTACTTTGACTGCACGATCTATCGGATAATTCTTAAATGATGAATATCCGTCACATACCGTGCTTCCGAGCTGTGATAATATCAAAGAGGAACTGGCGCACGTAAAATAGTGCGAATAGATTACAAAGGGAGGGCTGAACTACTAAGAAACACTCGAAAGTCGTAGGTGAAACTACGAGCATGTTGCATTATATATATATATATATATATATATTTTTTTTTATAAGTGACTAAACCCGCGTTTGATCTCAATCTCACCTGATGGTAAGTGACGATGAGGTCGAAGATGAAAGCACACGGGTTTAGGAAGGAACTGGCTCTTTATACAATATTGCCGGAACACATTACCGCCGGAGCGGTAACATTTGGCGGCAGACTTTATATAAAGGGTGGTCGCTAGCCAGGCGGACCCAGAAGGGATCCTACCACCAAGCAAAAAATAGCATATTAATAGCATATTAGGGTATTAGTCTATTCACAAAGACCATTTTCACATCCATGTTCAACGACAAATTACGGGGAGGATTGTCTAACTTTCAGAGCGCCGAAATAACTTCGGACCCTAACGACCACTGTTCACAGCAGCCGCGACCGACGAGCGACGGCTAAAAATAATGTCTTTCGAAATATAGTTTTGCGAACGTCTTTTAATATAATACTTGAATTATTTACTAACTCAACAAATAATTCTTTTCTTTCAAGAAAGCATTTCTTAAAGCAAGTACTGAGTAGACTGTGGTTACCTATCGGTTGTCTGTCATGTACTAGTTACTCTATAAATTCACGATCATATTTATGAAATGCAAAAGATCTTCAATGTGAGACACTTAAACATCTTTCGTAGATCAATATGTTCTCGAGAAAATTATGTGTCTACCTACCTGGGAACCGTCTTTAAGTGTCAAGTGACCGTGCGTATTTTCAATAAACTGTTGAGAAAAAATATTATAAATCAACGAGGTTTGTCGTCCTAACGATACTATTTATGACAGAAAAACACATAAAGTCTAAGGGAACAACCTTCATATGTCTTGCTTGGTGTGTGATTATTGCCGCTTGCATTTATGACGTAAAACGCCAATCACTGAAAACTTGCAGCAAATCAATGCTAAAGTAAATTAAGGTGGGAGTGACTGATATGTATGGTTCCAAGATAATACGAAATTATTTCCAAACAGAAAAATATAGGTGCTTCTGTGTTTTTTAATCAAACAAGATTAATATTGTTACAGGAATCATGGTGCCGGCGGTGGCGACCAAGTCGTCGATCTTTCTACACTAGTGTATGTTTTCATGGGTCAAAATCGACCGTATCAAAATCAGATCCTGAGAAATTAGATGGTGAGTAATAATAGACAATGCAATTTCATCTGTTTAATACAAATTTCGAAAGACCATCACCTCAGGATATTGTGGCATAGACGATACTGAAATATTACACTTTATCTTACGTTAAAACTAAACGTTAAATTAAACATAAAATATCGGAAATAGATTACCACATGTTAACTACAAGCAATAATTTAATAGCATTATTTGCATACAGATCACAATTTATGTAAGCTTCATCTTAATTTTACTATTTAAGAGACTTATTGCTATTTAAACTATCGTAACATGATTCTAAAACTTCAAACTCTTCGAATACCATTTCGCCGAACTTCCCAGTAGGTTTGTTTGGTTCTACATTTTCATTGAGATAGTAAAACTTTTTTTCAAAGGTGTTGTCAGCTGCAACTTTGTCTGATTTACTAGAATTGGGATCGTCCTCGATTTCTGGCTTCTGTTCGGTTTTTGATAAGTCGGTTTTAGCCGGAGCGATAGGCGTTTGTTCTAATTTCTTAACTAATGTTATTTCACTATTTGTTTTCAAAAGTTTTTTTTCTTCGTTGCTGCTATTGTCGAAAGGAGTTTTTGCAATACCTTTACTGTAGCTTTCTAAACGGCAAATTTTGTCTTTTACTGAATTTTCTCCTTCTTGAACTAATGGTGGATCTTCCATGTTTGTTTGATGTTTTCTTAATTTGAACCGTGCATTTCTGCTGTCGTCAGTTCCTGTTAGCTCAAGTCTACTGCTGCAACTGTTAGATTTAACTAATTTAAATTTAAAGCTTGGGAATGATTCTGAGCGTTTATTACTTTCTTCCTGATCAATTTGCGAGTGTCCATTAATTTTTTGTTTGATGGTAAGCATTTGTTGATGCTTCTCTGCAACTAGACATGAGCATTTCTCTCCTTTGCATTTTGTTTGACAAGAGTAGCAATCTCGGCTACAGTTCTTTTGGAGGTTTTTAATTTCCTCCATTATAGCTTTAGTCATAGGACTGACGTTAGATCCTGTCTTAGATGAATTTAAAACCTTACCACCATAATACGTGACTGAAGTTCCACACTCTCTTATTTTTTTGAGAATATCTGGACTTACGTATTGACTTTCGCAACAAAAGTCTTGATTCATCGAGTCGCATAAATATTCGTCACTAGAGCTGTACATATTGTCTTTTAAGTTCTTTTGTGAATAGGGACTGAGGCCATCGTTATCGTATTCATTATTGGAACTAAGATCTCCACTGGATACTCCACTCGAAAGACTCGCGTTATCCCATTTTTTGTTCGCAAAGTTTGTATCTATTATTAATTGTCTTATTACTTTCTTTCTACCGCCCATTTTGTTACCTTTATCTTCATTTAAATTTCTATAAGATGTTGCGCGTCTGGTTAAGCCTAATCCGTCATCTACCAAAGGAGGATCTTGAGTTGCCGGACTTTTCATTTTTAAAGTATCTTCAAACAAATTTCTTACTTTTTTCACAGTGTCAGGGTTCGGTAATTCTTCTTCTATTATTTCCTTGTTGACCCGGATTGGGTGATAAAAGAAATGTCTTCGGATTGCATTTTTGGTTTTGTCTATTTGACTTCCACTATTTTCATTTTTCTTAAGTAGGGTAGGAGCTATTTTGCATGTTTCCGCATTATTTTTTCGTGGCATTGGTTCAACTTTCGTTCGTACTGGTTCTATAATGACAATGTTGTTATTTACTAACAGTTCTTGAAAGCTGTAATCTTGCAGATATTGCAGAAGTCCATCGAATTGTGCTTCTTTCCGATAGTTGGCTATCATGCTATTTTTAAATAATTCTGACTTCATAACTTTATATCTGACGTGATCAAACTCATTACAACCTTTTTCAAAGCCTTTGGCTTTTATGAGTGTTGCTTGTGTTTTTTTGTTTTCGTTGTCGTCGCTACTCAATTCAACGATCTCTATTTCAGGTGTATCACGGCACAAGTCTGATTCAGGTCTCTTCGTCGGTGGTTTTTCATAGACATTTCCATCTTCATCCTTGATAATTTTCTGAACCGTTGTTTCTTCTATTTCTGAGTCACTTTTAACCTTTTCCATTTCGTCTTTCCAAAGTTGTAACTTAACTTGACTTATTTTACGAATACTATCTACTATTTTTACACTTTCTAAAGACTTAACAATTTTTCCAACTGATATTTCAGGCATGCATTTCTCATCATTTTGGTTATCTTCCGCAGTGGCTGTGATTGTTTCTTTACTTGTATTATTATTCAAGTCTTCTTGTTCTGGTTTATTTTCACCTTTGTTAGTATCAGGTGATTTTTCTATGAGTTTCGACCAGTAGTTTTTAACCGAATTTAACTTTTCTTGATACTCTATATCCGTTTTAATAGCATTGTTTAGTTTATCCTTACTGCTTGGTTCGTTCTTGACTTCTTGAGTGGTTTCTTTATTCTCATAATTCATGTCCGTGATTGTGATTTGTTTGGCCTCTAAAATATCCGAATCTTTGGAATCGTTCTCTCCGGAGTTAAGACTGTTGCAACTTTTAGTTTTGGAATCAACGACTTGTAATATTTGAGGTCTTGTCATATTGTGTATATTCGATTTTGGGTTACTATGAGATTCTACTTTGCTATTGTCTCTTATTATAAGTTTTGATGGAGGCTTTTCTTGTTTCGTTGGACTGAGTTGAGATTTTTCCTCAAATCTTATTTCTTTTAGTTTTGGTATTGTTGTTTTAATAACTTTATTTAATTTTATGGTGATAAATGGATCTTTTGGTGTACAATAACTGGAAGTGTCGACTTTACTTAAATTCGGTACGCTCTTTTCATATGATTTGTTTTCTGTTACAATATTAGAAATAACAACTTTTTTTGTTGGTTTAGATAATTCAGTGTTTACAGTGTTGCAAGAAAGTGGTTGCTTATTTGTTTCCGATCTGGTCGGTTCTTTTAAGTTTTGTGTCAGAGGTGGGTCAATCACTATAGTTTGGTGGCCACTTAATGGTACTATGTCTATACTAGATTCTGGAGAGGTTTTAAAAGACTGCACTCGAGATATTAAGGATCGCGATTTACTGTCTTCTGTGTTTATTTTATTAATTGATCCAATTTCATTCGATTTGTTTATGGTAGTACTTTTCTGAACTGTACTTGGACTAGGAAGTCGATGTAAGTCGTCGTCTTCAGGGTCACGTTGTCTTAAAGAGTAATGTTTCTTTATGTTAGACTTTGTTTTCTTCTCTAAAATTTGTTGATTAATTCTCTCTTGTAAACTCTTGTGTATGTTATCGTTAGAAACGGATTTTGAAATTTTTATGTCAGGTCTGTACGGCAATGAATTTGTTGCTATTTTCAGACTTTCAGATTTAGTAATGACTTTATTATTTCTGATCGTTCCCTCTATTTCATTGATTTCTCTTTCGTTTTGATGAGTATCTACTTGGTAATAGTCTCTGTCGTCAGAGTTGCAACTGTCAATAGTTATAATCGATTTCAAATCGTCCTCGAGTTTCGAAAAATTTTGAATGATTTGATGTTCGTTATAATTAGGCAAGTAAATTCCAGTATTTTTAGGTGTACACAAGTTATTACTCTGATTGATGTTTGTTTTATTTAATTGGCCGTAATTTTCGCTTGCTCTTGAAGCTATTATATCATTAAAATGTGTCTGCGCTATTTCGTAGTTATTTTCACAAGTTGCATCTTCTGGATCTTCCTCTCGCAGTTGAGCATCTATCCTTTCAGATTTTCTTAGACATTTACTTATATTTATATCTGGTAAGGAATAGTATTGATTTTCAATCAAAGTTGTTACGAATGGTTCTGTAGTGATATTTTTTGCAGTTCCGGTGCTTTTTGTAGAATAAGTGTCACTTTCAATGTAAGTGTTGCTCACATAAGAGTCGTTAGTATGATTTTTCAATTGATTCTCTTGTTTGTTTATTGAATCTCTTCTGATATCAGCGAAAGTTTTCTTTTTATTAATTTGAGTATAAATAGGGTCGTTTTCTGGATTATTCTCAGAGTTGATTGTATGCGATGCTATTGAAGCAATTTCTTTGTATTCTTGAGAGTCGCAATACTCGTCTATCTTTTCGGCTAGAGAATTTGCTAAATGTTCTAATTTTTGCGATTTTTCTGACGAAGCAATCGATATCGAAATATAAGACGTAATACTATCTGGAGGGCTAGACACCGTCCCGTCGTGCTCAGAAGCAATTGATTGTATATCTCTCTCCTTTACAGTTTCAGAACTCTTTTCTGGTTCAGGTTTTGGTTCAGCTTCCTTTACTTCGCTTTGTCTACTCCGGATAGATATTTCGTCATAAGAGTCGACTCTTTCCAAGTCTACTGAGTTAACTTCAGTTTTGTCTTTGTCGCTATGTGTTATTGATAAACTGTCGTTGGTAAAAGACTTAGGTGTAGTGTTTTTGGATCTGCTCTGCCGTTCTTCAACGTCCGTATCAGGGTCGTCTGTTGTAAAGTCTTTGCTGTGCGCAGGTGATACAACGGATCTTTCAGTTTCAGGTGAACTGCTTTTGTAGTTTTTACGATGTGCTTCGAAATTGTAGTGTTTTCTGACGTAGTTTGAGTCTAAACTATCAATTTCACTTGGGTTGCGCGAGTGCCCAATACTTTCTTCAGACAGATTAGTATGTTTCGATTCTTCAGTTAAGTTTGGCCAGCTTCCACTAACTGATCTTGAATGGTGGCTTTCGTTTATAGAAATTACCTCTTCCCTATCGGATTTATCAGGTTGTTGTGTTTCTACTTCTGTTTGACCACTTATATCTCCGAAGCAGGATGCTGTACTGTCTATGTATATGCTTTCTAAGACTTCTTCTTTAGTTTGATATTTCGCACGTCCTGGTAACCTGAAATTAAATATACATAAATGTATAAAATAAACCATTAAGAAGTTGTTCGTAACGATTTATGGAACTAACGAAATAAAGTATGTTCATTTTAGCCAAAAAATCTAAATATATTGATATATTTCGAATAAATAATATTTGATATAAATCGAATATATTTTTCTGTTATCTCTGATTGATATTGCGTGACGTTTTTACCAAATGATTGAATAATATTTGTTAATATTTTTGGATAACCTACTCTTTTCATTTCACTTAATGTGTAAAGAAAATGTAAAGTCTATTTGCAAACTAGCTGTGATGAAAATTTTGCCCATATATTCAATTCAAAAATAAATTGAAATCAGAATACGGTACTCGGGTAGTAGCGTGTTCCAACGAGCACACAAACTCTTCAGCTTCATTATGTTTGTATAGACAGTAAGTTTTCATTAGCGTAATTGTTTGAGCGTTTGCCCGCCCTTTGTCTTCTACACAAAAGTTCACGTAAAGTTCCCGAGCTCGATTACGGCCAAGAATCATAAATAATTTATTAACAAGTACCAATAAATTACTACAGTTAATTTAAGTTGCATTGCAAAAGTCGACTTAAATATAATTTAGAAAGTTTATTTTAGAAAATAGCAGTTTAAGAGTATCAAGTAATAAGAAAATAATTTCATACCTATCTTTGAAGCAAGGCTTGTCAAATAGTCTAGCTCTAGGTATTAATTGAGACCGCTTGCTTTTCCCATGATTCTGTATTTGCAGATCAGTGAAGGTTTCCTCCCGAATAACGGCTAAACTCCGGCTTCTTCTCAAATTAGGTCCCTCTGGTTCTTTGTGCTTGCACAACCTGCCGTAGCTGCTGAAGTCTGTGTCAGAATTAGAAAATCTCTTCTGAAGGAGCTCTTCTGCAGCTTTCGATCGTGTCAGGTGTTTGTAGAATTCGTCCTGGGGTAATTGCACTGGAAGCTTATAATACTCGGCCAATTTACTCTGGTACTTCTCGTGCTTTTTGCCCTTGTTCTCGCTCACTTCTTTTTCTTTTTCCTTGCCTTTGGATATTTTCCGCTTCTTCGTATTCTCCTCTAGACTTTTCTTAGATTCAATAGAGTTGCGTCGTCTGTCGAATTCTAAGGTCTCCGTGGGGTTCTCGAAGTATTGTATATCGCCGACGGCGTTTGCAGCGGACTTGTGTTCGTCAAGACCCGATTTCCTTTCAACCAGTTCTCTGAGACGGCTTCTTGTGGAGCTAGTGGTAGATACTACGCTTTCGGGTCTTTTGTGTATGATCTCCAAGTTAGACGAGGATCTTCTGAACAGGCTGGTTTTGATCGATCCGAAATCGCAGTCGTCTTGACAAGATGCCGCTGAGAAGTTCTGTGTTCTTATCCGGTCTACGTGATTCTGGCTAGAATACGACGCGACCGAGTCCACCGAGTGCCTGGAACGTAAAGTAAACATGACATTAGTCTCATGATACGATTAAACTGTTTGTTTTGGGCTTATCTCGGAATGGCTAGGTGTTTTATGAATGAGTCACGTCTTAAAATATTTATTCTAGTTGTATTGTAAGTGCGGAAGTTTAGGTTTTAGGTTGTTTGTCTATCCTCGAACTGCGACTTTAGTGGCTCAATGGAACTCTAGCTTAAATATGGTTCATAAGTTAAGTATAATGCAGAGTAAACATAGGGTTACGCTAAATATTTTAAAAGACATACTTATCACCATGATAGTAACTTAATTTAGAAGTATTACATTAAATGGCCTAAAAATAATTCAGCTTTATTACTTAAGCGATAGAGAGTCGCGATGCAAAAGCACTTCTTCTAAATATAAGAACATCAGATCATCACGTGTATAAAAATAAAACTCAAGCTTTTTGTTTTAAATTATGATCATGTACTAACAGCTAATAAAGCGATCTCAAAATTGAAACATAAAAAATTGATCCTCTAGTTTACGCAGGTACTAAATAATATGAACAAATAGCTAAAGTACATACTAGCTCAGTGTGTATCAGATGTGTCGTGTGGTTCGAGTCGTTTATCTAATGAATCGGAGTAGGTACCGACATCTGCAGACTATTTGAAAGGATGCCAGAACGAATCTGTCGCCGTGATAAACGCGGCGCCCGGTGTTTCTGGTTTTGCTGTGCTTTCTTTGATGCTTATTGTAGTTGATGTTTGGGAGTTTACTTAAGAGGGTTATGAGATATTAATATATGAATTACCCATACGGACAGACTGAGTATGTGTGAGTATGAAGCTCTAAATAAGCGTGTATAACGAGTGACCGCACGTAGAGATTGCAAAATGCGGTTTTTTTTCAAAACCGGGTCGAAGGTTTTATTTGGTCTAAAATCCGGATAATCCGGATTTTTTGAAGTTTTAAAATTGATATTGTTTTTTTTTAAATTTAAATTTCGAACTGGCTTGCACACAGAAAAAAAATACAAAATAAATACTTTGTCGCGTAAAAAACTATTCTTACTAGTTGTCCGTCCACTTCGTCATTGCTTTTAAAGTTCTGATAATCAGTCATTTTTAATGTAATTTAACAAAGATAAACTTTAAAGACTTAATATTAAAAGGAAAAAGCAATAAGTTATTTCTCAAAATTCACAATTCACTAATATTTACGATAAAATTAAATTTAATACAAAGTTTCGTAATTCGCACGTGATCTTAATTTATTGAAAAATATTGCTGCTGTGGAAAAGGCTCTTTCTGATTCCACGCTGGTCGGCGGAATGGATAGTAACCTCTTTAATTTATTTTAAATTTCACCGAAAATCCCGCCGTTTTCAAAAAGTCCCATTTCCACATGTATTAATGCTGGTAAATCAACTCTACTGCTTGAACTTAGTGGCTGCTGCTATAGAGTATCGGCGCTGGTCCATTTTACAATAAAGAGATGGCGATCAGGCTGTTCCTTTGCTGATTTACAGTGAACAATGAACATACGGTACTAAAGAAGAAGCATACATTTTGTTTGATTATAACAAGTACTTAAAAACGAAAAATTCGGAAATATTTGAAGAAACCGGATTTTGATATAGAAATTCGGATTATTTAAAGTTTCCAAAATACGGATTTTCTAGTTCTTTTCGAATTTCGAAGTATCCGGATTGCAATCCCTAACCGCACGGCGTTCTTTTGTTTCTTTTTTCTGCTTGAAATAAAAGCTTCGGAAAAAATTTAATTTAATTTTTATTGTGAATATATCGAAAATACTGTCGTTTCCTAATGGTAAATATGGTTTATATGTCTACTGGGGCTCAGGAAAGTTATATTGCATGGAAATATAATATTATATAATATAAATTTATTATTTATTTATTATTAAATAGTCGCCCAACGCGCTATGAATGAAAGACAATGTAGCAAATATAGAACAGTATACGAGTAAAACAAAAAAATATATGAAACATGGAATCTTTATTATGAAGTAATTTTAGGAACAAGTTTTGGAGAACTTTTAGAAGTATCATGCATTAGGAATGCCCGCTTGGCATCTTACGACTTTGCGGGTCTCCGAGAGAAACGCTGCATAAGCTTCTTAAATAATAAAATGAATCACTGTTAGTACCTATCAACTTTATAAGAAATAATAAACCAATATTAATATTATTACTGTCTTCGCGTCCGTTCATTCTTTTAACTTACCTAGACAAAAAAGAGAAAAAAAGATTAACTTGAAAAAGAAAACTACAAAAAAAAGTAATTACAAAAACTAAAAACCCGACTGCGGAATACAGTATAAGCTTGTCTCCGCCTGCTGTTACTATTTGTTATCTATATCTATACCTACTAATATTATAAAGAGGAAACCTTTGTATTTTTGTATTGAATAGGCTCAAATACTACTGGACCGATTTAAAAATTTCTTTTACCATTACTTAGAGGGATTCTTCCAAATCCGTATAGGCTACTTTTTATCCCGAAAATCCCGCGGGAATCGAAATTGCGCGGGTAAAACCGCGCGTAACAGCTAGTTACAAATACAATTTAAAAGCTCTTATAGTTTTATGTGCTTATTTCGCGCTTTTTAGTTTGAACTTACTGTATTCCGCAGTCGGGTTTTTAGTTTTTGTAATTATTTTTTTATTACCCGCTTTTTAGTTTAATACATTGTTCTATTTAACAAATGAGCAGATATTGGCAGTCTTAATAAATAAAAATATACTTTTCTTTCAATATTTTTCGTCCGTTCATTGAAGATAATGATAATACTTTTACACATAGACAGTTAAATTCATCCCTATCACAATGTCATATTCAATTACCTATGCTGTGTTGGAATATAAAACCGTTATATTTATGTGACCAGAAACCATGGTAAAACCAACCATAGAAACGGTGAAACCCAAATTGATAATAAGACTGTATGGTGAAAAAGTTTCAAATAGAGTCGTTAAATATCGTTTCCTCAAACAAGATTTGATCCCTGCTGAATAATCCTTCTTGACTATGAGTTATATAAAATACTTTATTATAATATAAATTTACTATAAAGTATATTAAAAAAACCCGTTTCCGTTTATTTACGTTATAACAGACTAATGCCTACAAAAATAGTGCACAAAATGTAATCGAATCGACTAAAACTGCGTATAATGAGAATTAAATGTCATAAAACTTATTATAAATGCCTTTCAGAAAAATGAACAGTCGTATAGTTCCTACCTTCAACAAAATAAAAACCATTAATGTTAAAAATACTCTTATTTTTTTATAGTGCGGCCGGTGGGAGTTTGCGTTCCTGACAGCTGTCAAAATCATACCTTTTTACAGCGTTCTTGGCACATCGCAAGCGGTCTCTCTCTTTTTTTCCAAAGCACAGATAAAATTAGAACTTTTGCACCGTGTCAGATGTCAAAATCATACCTTTTTTTCCCTTCGAATCGGAAATAAACTTTATTCAGTGTACATAGGGAGCTGTCAGGAACGCGTTCTCGCAACGGCCGCACTCTAGTGTTTCTGTGAATATGGTTAATTTAAAGCAGTATAATCTATAGGTATATAAATAGGCTGACAATTAGCTTTCATTTGAAACCTATATTTTGAAATCAGAAATTATTTGTTTTTATGCCCCCCAAATGTTTATTTTAAGGCGCGATCTCGAAATTTCATGAATCCAATATTACTCGCGCAGTTAATACGAATCTTTTGATACCTCATTTGTTTAAATGCGTCCGGCAGTTCAGTTGAAATCAGGGAACAAGAAACAGACATACATACATACGCGCTGAAAACATAACCCTCCTTTGCGTGCTGCAGTTGGGTAAAAATAAGGTCAACGTTAAACTTTGTATAAAATATTTTATTTTATTGAATAAAATAGCTTAATAAGTGCCTAAGTATATTTTTATAGGCATATTTATTTACCGACGATTCATCTTTTCAGAACCCTTTGTAGTTTCTAGAGTTACTGTAGAACGTTATTTGAAACTAAAACTTTAAAAATCCTCGTACACAGATTTTCTCGAATTTCGATACTTTTTCGCTAAAACTTTTGTGATAGAATAAAGAACACAAAGTTATGTGTTTTTACTTCAATGCGGATATTTCAGATGCGATTCATGCTGAACATTTTTATAAGAACATATCCTATTTCAGAAACTATTCTGCTAGGCTGAAGTTTAGCTACAATTCACTTAGATACACTGTAGGTGTAGATACACGCCTTTCTCAAATATGTTTCCATAAAACGTTTTTAAGACACCTTCTGCCCATGTCTGACACTTTCTGACAGTTCAATATTTATTAAAACATTTTTCTTTCATAAAATATAACATTTAACTAAACATTTATAAAAACATTAATAAAAAAACAATAGATTTTTTACTTATTTATACGGTGTAATTACGGACCTGGTTTCTAGTGGCGAGTGTCATTCTCTATAAAATTCGGTAAAAAAATTCGTTTGTTTAATTTAATACCTTGTTCTTGTATTTTTTTTATTGAAATGCATAAATCTGTATTCAGTAAGATGGGATGGCTTCATTAATATTCATGTTCACCACCACCGTAAACTGAATTTTCAGTGTGAACGAGTTCATTTTCTAAGGATTACAGTGAATTTAAATTTTGTCGCAAAATTTAACTGAAATTCAAGCTGAAGCTTTATTCACTTGTATGATGTCGCACTTGTTTAATTGACTTTAACTTTTATATTAACCTTTTAAATTACACCTAATTTGTGCTCAAATCACATCGAAAAAGCTTTAAGGGATTTGGCAGAAATTTAGAAGCTAATATCCTGGATTGACTATGCTATTTAAATCACTGAAATAACGCGTACTATGCCACAGCAATTGCTATATCTACTATACCTAAATGCTTTATAGTATAGCAGTACTACCAGCAGTAGGTAACCCCCGTTGGAACAGAGCTGAGCAGAATGGAACAACAATTATGCAAATTCCAACGGCATTTAAACAAAAACAAAGCAATCCTTCAGCTGTAATCTATACCTACTAATGTATAAAACTGAAGAGTTTGTTTTTTTGTTTGTTTGAACGCGCTAATCTCAGAAACTACTAGTGGGATTTGAAAAATTATTTTTGCATTTGATAGCCCAACTCTTGAGGAAGGTTATAGGCTATATTTTATCCCGAAATTCCCACGGGATCAAAAGTTACGCGGGTAAAACCGCGCGCGGTGGCTAGTATAGTAATAATATTAAAGATAATTGTATACTAAGAAAGCCGGCAAGAAAGCATTGGATCCATGTGATGGTTTGTGATTACTTGTGATAACATGGGCATCATTAACCATACATGATAAGATTAAGTATAGGTTGTTGACAGTTATGCCGGCAAAGCCTATTGTTGTATAACATATTGGTAAAGATAAGAACAGACCAGAGCTTAACACATTATTTTTATCTCAAAGAAGACATGACAAATTTCTCACATAGGTTCAACCTGAAATAACAACTAGAATTTTTTTTAGTTCAATTTCTTCACAGAACTGGTCACTATAATTATTAAATCCCTTTTAAATATGATTATTTTATTTTATTTTATTTTATTATTTTCGGAAAACTTACAGCTAGTTAAAAATATAAACAAAATGCTTTAGTTAAAAAATGGCCAATTAAAAGTTTTTCACAAATATCAGTGATGTATTCATATATACTTAGTTGATGTCTTTGTCTCTAAATGGGCAGTTCCTTCCGCCCTTCCAACATTAGGACTTGTGATTGTTCAGACTATAATTAATGTAAATGACGACATTTGTGTATACAAGGAACCGCAGAATAATTGTATAATGTTGGCACTGCCGGAAGATGGAACTTGATGGTTTAAGAAGTGCATTATGTATGACGAAATTGTAATATTTTTTGTGTCCGCTCGTTTTGAAATTTGTTTTTTAACGTGCGATAATAATAGGTATATTTATCTTAACAATAACAACGAATGTAATATTTACGAGTGATTTCTAAGATTAATAAGCATTTGACTATTATTAGATTATTGTATGTGATAAGATGATTCAGAGTAAACTGGCTGTTGAGCAAATAAATCTATCGGTGATGATATGGATACTAGATAATAAACTTCTAATGCTAGTAACATAAGACTTGAATTGTCAACAATGTGAATCACTGTAGAGAAAATCAATGTTCACGAACTCTTCTTCTAAAGAGATAAAGAGATTAATAATAAATAAGGTCTATTTTCTTTTGCAATATCCGTCTAGCATCTGCAGAAACTTAGGTACTGGAATATTGCGGAAATCGCAATGCTCCGAGGAGTTAATAATGTTTTCAAATATGTCGTGCGGCTGCGACTCACCCGCATACGACTGACGAAAAGAGATTGTCTTGAAATAGCATCCTCATTTCGTGTTATTTCATGTAGACTTTATAAATGGAGTTGGTTTATTGAAGTTCAGGCCGCGAGCGTCCAATTAGGCTAGGGTCGCTTGTGAAGCACTGAAACCACTTCAGAATGGGAAGGAGGTATTTACCAGCACTTCGATAAAGATATGGTGCTATTATGTTGTAAGGTTCAAAATGCTTGTATTATTGTGATAAGGATTTCATTGTAGACTTGGGTTTTGTGGCAGGAAATATTTTTTTTATCGGTTATTAACCCAGAGTTTGACCTCAATCTCACCTGATTTAAGTGCAGATGAGGTCGAAGATGAGAGCTTAGATTTAGGAAGGAACTTGAACTTTATTTCTTAACGAAGAGGATTTATTTTAAAATAATAATTCACGTTGTTTTGATAAAACTGTACCTGTCAACTGACTATTCTTTGACTGTATGTCGACCGAAGTAAAAGCGACCATGCTTCACATAGAGTCTGCAATAAAAAACAATGGCACCCGCGACAATCGTTTATTCCTGCATTGCTTTATGAAGAACCAGTCTACGTCGAATGCGGGCAGCGACAATAAAAACAAAAAGTAGATATCACCAATCGGAATACGTCACTGTATACTCTACCTAGTTGACAGCTGTATTGGGTAGGCATTCAAATTATTTTTACAGCGTTCTTGGCACATCGCAAGCGGTCTCTCTCTTTTTTTCCAAAGCACAGATAAAATTAGAACTTTTGCACCGTGTCAGATGTTATTTCTGTAGTGGAAGCAGATAAAAGTGTTGATATAGGTAAACAGTGCTAATTTATTGCTTCTGTGTATCGTTTAAGAATCTTTTTTCTGTTTGGTGCCATCATAACAAAAGTACATTTGCTTGTACTAACAATCTATATAGCTATTAATAAGCAGTGGGTTGCCGTGTCGTATGTTTTTAGGGTGTTCCCTCGACATGTTGCGATGATACATATGTCGTGGTTTTTATGTATTACATTGTAGATTTGTCAAATTATGTATTTTTCATCGCGACACGTGCATTGGAACGCGGTGTAGTCGTTAGAGATTTTCCCACATAAAATGTACGTATGCTAAATTTCCTATTATTACATTATTAGATGAGCTTAATAAGGGTGCTAATTAAACAGACTTCTTTTAAATAGCATTATTCCCCTTTAAAAATCTAAGTTGCCTTCTAAATTACTATGTCAGCAACAATCCATGCAACAAACCATCGGGTTTGTCGGGGTTATTTAAAAAAGCACTAGGGTATATTACTATATTCAACGTAACTGCTCCTCCTCGCTGCGGTCGTCGTCGCGCCTAACCGTACCGACTACGTCTTCCGGCACGGAGCCCTTCTTGTCGCATAATATTTTTCATCTCAATGTTAATGAATATATTACTTAGTATAAATTATTATGGTATAGGTAATTATAGTATAAATTGCTTCAAGACACATTTTTCGCAAAAGTTTTTGTCTCGTGGCTAAGTTATGAAAATAGAAGCTTGATCACGTGGCCAAAAAAAATATTCTGTCGCTGACTTATTATTTCTCATTAAATAAATAACAAACTAATAAAATTAAGTTCTAGTAATTAAGTAAACATCTAAATTGCATAAAAAAAAACTATCGTGTAGAGAAATAAGAAAGTGTCGCCCAAAGTTAGACAATGTCTATCTCAAAATTGATAGTGTCGTAGAACTAGGAAGTGTCATGATGCAATTAACCTAGAAAACACCAGTTGAAAACTTTATTTCATTTTAAAGAATACATCTTAGATCTTTTTGTAAAAATAAAGTCTTCATATTTCTTGATGGTGAGTGACAAACAATAAGTTATTTTACATAGGTAACTTTACTATCACCCTTGATTTTGTAAACCGGTTCTTCCTAAATAATTCATAGTTTTTGTCACGTTCCATAAGATACAGATTACGGTAAAAGAAGCGCTGCTGATTAATAAAAACAACTATACTTTTATAATTCAACGAGAGGTAATATTTCGGCCGAGAAGCATCTGTTTCACTACACACAGTCAAATCCAAAAATTCTTTCTGGGATAAAATAAAAAATAGATTATAATTAGATATCTGAAAAATACCTCGACTTGCAATACTTTTACCAATGAACTAATAACAAGAGCACTTTATATGCTTATGGCAGTACACGTTACAAAATAGCAATTCTGTTAATAGCACATTTGCTCAGTTAAAACTGGAAGGCGCCTTTCGGTCTTGTATTCGATTCACAAAGCGTTTTCTTGGCAAAGCATTTTTTGCAATTAAACTTTACTACTAATATACTCGTATTTATGTCGTATTGGACAACTTACATTAGGATTTTTTTCTTCTCGCGGCCTGTCATCGTATATTCTACCTAACTTAATATAAAAAGTGTCAGTTGGTCACGAACTTTATGAGAAAACTTCATATAAAACGCTACATACTGTTTTTACATGTCATTGTAAAGTACAACTGAAGCCATTTCATAGGGCTTTACCTGAGTAAATCAAGTTCCCATTGGAATATCAGGATATTAAAGTCCCTCCTGTGTGTGGAATTTCAGCTTAATACGTCAACCCGTATCACCGTAAAAGCGTCATATATCCATCCATCCATCCACCTGACCATCCATTTTCATTACATTTATCCTCACATGTTTTCTCGTTCATTCACACACTTACTAAGAAATTTTGTTATGGATACAAAGTAACAGATAAAGTTGGGAAATATAAAAACGTACCTACATATTGAATATAAATTTGGCGACCGGCTGGTGTAGGGGTAACGTACATTGCCTCCTATGCCAGAGGTCCTGGGTTCGAATCCCGGCGGTGACGGATATGTGTGTGATGAACACAGGGACCGGAAAACCCATTTATTTGATTAAGCCTATTGATAGGGTAACCCTATCAAAATCTTACCATATGGAAGTGTAACACTTTGAATAAAGTTAACTACTTTCGGATGCGCTTACCCTGTGATAGGGTTAGCCTATTTCTATCTCTTTCCGCGCATGCTGTTGAATTCGGAAGTATAATTCGAAGTGCGAGATTGAATAGATGGTGATATTTTTGATAATTTGATATTCTTAGAGATTAAATTTGCCTGCAGGTTTTAAAATCCTATTGAATCGGTAACCTTCAATAGGGTTTTCGATAGGCTTACTGCTTACATGAAGCTAACTCTATTGATATGGTAAGCCTTAAATTAGGGTAAGTCTTCGATACGGTTACCAAATTGATAGGGTTTTTTAAAACAAGTCTATGAAAAACCCAATCAAAAACCTCTTTAAGGGTAAGCGGTTCCGGTCCCTGGATGAACACAGATATTAGTCGTCAAGTCATGGACGTTTATATGTTTATTTAAGTTTATTTTCTAATAAAAAATATGTATTTATTCAAAATGCATGTTTATATATTTCTTAAGTATATCAGTTAACTAGTATCCATAACACAAGTTCTTTAAGAAACTTAATTTGGGCTAGATAATGTTGTGTGAGTGTCAGAAATATTTATTTATTTATAAAAATATTAGCACTTCAAAAACAGATAAAATGCTCTATTACTTTATGCTCATTTTAGGCTCATCATATCCAACCCGACTACGATTCGAACCCAGGCCATGGAGGCAATGTTTTTAGCGCTACGCCAGCAAGCTAGCACGTGATGATGCCAAGGTAGAATAGGGATCTTCTCTTTCGGGAAGGTTTAATACCTTGATTCAATACTCAGTACAACAATGAAGGTTCATGAACTTGAAAAAAGCTTACTTAAATTTACGATATTGCATTAAATTTTCACGATATTAAAATCACTTGTGACCGCGGTTTTAAAACGACTTTATATTTATTTTGAAAGTACTAAACCCAGGTACTTTGTAATACACCATCGCCTGACCTTTTTATTGGGACCAATGGTTACCAATAATGTCTTATTTTGTACTCAGTAACATTATTAGATGAACAATGTAGTTGGAAGTTGGCCCTGTGCCAGGTTGTAAGGAATAGTTGACCGTTTGTGAGTTTTCAAATAAATCCTACCTTTAGATGTCTCTCAGACGCGGGTAATTGATGATGGAGTGAGAGGAATGATACACTATATTGGTTTTAATGTTACGTACTAATATAATTAAGCTGTATATTTGTTTAACTAGCCACCGCGCGCGGTTTTACCCGCGTAATTTTTGATCCCGTGGGAATTTCGGGATAAAATATAGCCTATAGCCTTCCTCAAGAGTTGTGCTATCAAATGCAAAAATATTTTTTAAATCCAACTTGTAGTTTCTGAGATTAGCGCGTTCAAAAAAAACAAAAAAATAAACTCTTCAGCTTTATATATTACGAGGGTGGATTGAAAAGTTCGCGGCCTAGTCAAGAAAACAGAATAAAGTACATACAAAAATATTTTTATTTTTCGACGTAATCTCCATTTAGCTCTATGCACTTCTTCCATCTGCTTTCCAGAGCTTCCATACCTGTTTTAAAAAAAGATTCCTCAAGGTCTTCAAAATACAGGTTAACAGCGGCTTCGACCTCTTCATTCGTTAAGAATTTCTGCCCACCGAGGTGTTTTTTCAGGTTTGGAAACAGATGAAAGTCCGAAGGTGCCAAATCAGGAGAATAAGCTGGATGTGTCAACAATTCGAAACCACAATCACGAATTTGAGCCATAGACTCGACAGACGTGTGGACTCGGGCGTTGTCCTGGTGAAACAACACTTTCTTTCTCAGTAATACTGGGCGTTTCTGTTTAATTTCTTCACGTAAACGGCGCAGAAGGGTGCTATAGTACGCAGAGTTTATTGTTTCGGCTTTTGGAAGGTAGTCCACCATAATGACACCCTTAGCATCCCAAAAAACCGATGCCATCACCTTGCCAGCCGACAGAATTGCCTTTGCTTTTTTCGGAGTTGGTTCACCTGATTTTTTCCATTGTTTGGATTGTTGTTTTGATTCTGGGGTATAGTGTTGAACCCAGGTTTCATCCATTGTCACAAATCTGTCAAGAAAACCTTGTGGATCAGCCTCGAACATCTCCAAACAGTCGCGAGAAATCGTGAGTCGAATTCGCTTTTGCTCTACTGAAAGCAATCTGGGGACCCACCTAGCCGAAACCTTAGAAAAGCCGAGTTCATGGACAATGATGTTTTGCGTTCGTTCATATGAGATCCCTATAGTGTCTGCAATTTCTCTGATAGTCAATCTACGGTCTTTCAATATGAGATCACACACTTTATTGATGTTTTCTTCGGTCGTAGACGTCATTGGCCTGCCGGAGCGAGGGTCATCTTCGATGTTCTCTCGTCCACGTTTAAATTCTGCAACCCATTTTTTCACAGTGGTATAAGACGGGGCAGATTCCCCTAATGTTGTTTGCATGTCATCATGGATCTCCTTTGGTGTTAATCTTTTTTTAAACAAATATTTAATCACAGCACGTTGTTCAAATTTATCCATTAGTGAAAAGTTGTTCTACACACGTATTTATATTGTTCGTAAAATTTTATTTAAACAAGATATCAAATTGAAAATTCGCGGGCTGACAATTGAATAGGTAATGACAGTTCAAAATGACGGCAGAAAAAATAACAAAAGTTTTTTTTTTAATGGCCAGGCCGCGAACTTTTCAACCAATGTAGTAGATTTGAAAAATGAAGGAACTGATATGCATCTAAAAAGATTCATCTAATCTACGGAAAAACCAGTCACTCAAAAAATTGAATACGTAACATTAAGCGAACCGTAAACAGCAATAATCGAGCTTATGAACATATTAAACGCATATTAACTATCAATTTCTACAAATGATATGGTTACAATCGATTAACTTATTACAGGGACAATTCGAATGATTTAAATCCAGCATGGCAGGTTGACATTGCGTAACGATTAATATCAAAGTGAATTATCGAAGTTTAATTGCCCGCATGAGTAAGTAACTCAGCTGTATCGTGATTCGGCGGAGGTCCAACAACGATGCTAAGGTCAACACAGTTCCCAACAAGGTTTGTTTTTGTATTTCTTTTATACCAACTGACGATTTCGCGTATTGATTTTTTGCGAATTGATGTTTATTTTTTTGATGTATTTTACCTTATGATGTACAGTGAAGTCGTGCGGATAAAAATAATTCGATAAAAGCCTTGGCTCATGTGATAATGGTTAGTATGAGTTTGCTCGGGAATATTCTAGGTCAATATTGATTGTATTTGTGTAAGATATACGTGTCGTGATCAATGTTTCATAATAATTTATAAGAAAAATAAGATAATAACATCATCGTGGTTATTTTATTATGGTACTTAAATACGTTTTTTTCTATTTGAATGTTATTATGAACTTATTATTCTAATTGACTAAATAAATGTTGAACGTTTGTTTTTTGTACCGAAATTAACACGATTTTGTTACCAATTAAATCATTTTCATAATAAATGGGCTGGTGTTTTTGAACCTATATAAATAAAACTACTGAAATTTTTCCGAACAAAAGGTGTGTTTTCATTATCAAATGCCTGTTTCAGCCTGTTTCAGGCTATTCATTTTACACGATATTTGCAATTGATATTTTTGAAACACTCCTGTACGTTTTTACAATGTAAATTAAAAATATAGTTCCGGCAAAGTGCGTGTCAGATTCGGAAAGTATTGGTAAATCGGCAAAACCGAGTTGTAAAGACGTCCGCATTGCGTCGTCGCAATAAGGTTTTTTCAACAGTCTATTTGAGCACAAGGAACATATAAGGATATAAAACTGTAATAGATTAATGAACGTGGAGGAAGCGAAAGAGGTAGGTCTGGATCGTAGCAATTGGTGTTCCCTTGCCTCTGCCTACCTCAAAGGGAGACGTGAAGTTATGTATGTATGTAATAGTTGATACTTTAAGCAAGTAAGACACACTAAGAAAGTCTTATCTAACTAGGCATTACAGTATACTGAGCAAGACCTATTCAATATTATTTGTGCGGATGAAGAACTTTTTAAATATTTTATGAGAAAGATTCATACTCTACAAAATCTACACATGAATGAAAACGTGAAAAATACCCCGTCCTCAAAAAATTTTATTCAATAGACAGCAATTTGTCAGCTTCCACTTTTTCACCAAACAAATAATGCAATTTAAATTCACACAGGGTTCATAACTTACATAGTGTGACCGTGCATTGTCTAGGTTGTTTGAAGTCAACGTTTTTGTTCAGAACAATCTAAGCCCGCCCCGTAAGTGACGATGCGGTCAAAGACGAAAGCACACGGGTCTAGGATAGAACTGGCTCTTCATAAAATACTTCCGACACACTTCACCGCCGACGCGGTAATATTTAGCGGCGGATTTTATGAGAAGGGTGGTCGCTAGCCAGTTGGACCCTGACGAGATCCTACCACCAAGCGTGGGTCACTCGGATTAGTCGGCATTTTGATTACTGTTGGCATTTTGATTTTTGGAGCTGCGAGACTGACTATGAGCAGTGGACTAGCGCGGGCTGAGATGATGATGATGATGAGACTGACGAATGAATGAAATTATTGACATATACCTTTTATTTTATTTATGATCTATTTTTATTTTTAGTAACATAAGTTGACTTTGAATAATGATTGTTTAGATTTTTATTCCTGATTTTGCTTTTTATTAAGTATTATTTATTGACATTTTGTATCATTAATTATCAATTTATTTTATTTACCTATTGACATACATGTTTTTTTTTGTTTTAGACATAAGCGAATTTAATTTATGTACCTATTGACATACATACATACATAACGTCACGCCTTTATCCCTTATGGGGTAGGCAGAACACCAGAGGTTACAAGATCATCTGATGTCACGTTTGACAAATTTGGAGGTATTATAAAGACGGAGAGAGACTATTGTAGTGACAGGGGGTCAGCCTATCGCCCACAAAAACGCCTTTAAAACCTCTGTACCTATTTAATATTATATAATGACAATTTGTATTCTTAACTTATGTAAGTGGTTTTACCGTTTAAGTTAATAAATTAAATAAATAAATATCCTATCATGTTAGGTAACATGCACACCATAATAGATTTGATACCATGATTAAGCCCACAGAACCAAAGATGACATATTCTTAAAAAAATGCATATTCTAATTGCAAAATGAAGAAAATATCGATAAAACGCCCGATGCGACCATATCGATTTACCGATATGGTCGCATGCTAGCCCCGCTGGTGTTTTATTTGAGTATCGTGATTATTAAATGGATACACAAACAATAATCTTAGCAGACGTAATTAGAAATGAACTTGAGTAAACAATTTCCCCCAAACACCATGTTATACGTAGACGAGCAAAGTCACGTTTAGCTGGTAGATTAAGAATCGATACTGACTACTAACAGTCTGCTAATATTTGACTCAGATGACGTCACAGTGTCTCTGGTGGAAAGATATGCTTATCTGACGCCTGTTTTAAGTTGTAAACGCTAATTATAAATTTAACGACGTCTTTTGTTTCATATTGAGTCTTGTTCGTCAGTTCAAACAGTTTTATTAGAACGGCCTAATGTATAACATAATAGTTTTGGAATGAACATTTGAGACAAATGTTAGTTTGTAAAAACCATAAATAGAGCTACAAGTAGGTACATCATGTTTTGTTGTTTGTATAAAAATAAAAGTCCTCGTACCGCCGTGCTTACTGTGCATATAAAACGATATCGCAGGTTAAGCTCGCTCGGTGCGGCCGGTAATAGGATGGGTGATCGCCGACTATTCATTTCTCACGACGACTTCCGTGCTTCGGAGGGCACGCTAAGCAGTCGGTCCCCGGGTGTTGCAACTTGTATACAGTAGTCGTTAGGGTTTGTCAGAAGCCATTTCGGCACCCTGAAATATCTAACATCCACCAACCAGCACTGGGCCAGCTTGGTGGATTACGGCCTTAACCTCCTCGTCACCCAGAGGAGAGACTCATAGCCCTGCAGTGGGCTCAATACACGGAGTTGTGATGATGATGATAAAAATACATGACTGAATCAAAAACTTTAATGTTTAATGTTTGCTTACCTACCTTTGCTCAACTTTGGTTTCGTTCCCGTAAAGTTGTTAAGTTAAAAGTTAGTAAGTTTTTAGGGGCTTAGGCGTTATACTGTTGAATAAGAGGGTTGTAAAAGGTGACCAAAGGAGAAAGTTATTTCTTCATGTAAAATCTATAATTAATATATAAAGCTGAAGAGTTTGTTTTTTTGTTTGTTTGAACGCGCTAATCTCAGAAACTACAAGTGGGATTTGAAAAATTATTTTTGCATTTGATAGCCCAACTCTTGAGGAAGGTTATAGGCTATATATTTTATCCTGAAATTCCCACGGGATCAGAAGTTACGCGGGTAAAACCGCGCGTGGTGGCTAGTCTACTGCTAAATATCATCGCTTGTGGACCAAAATGTGTTCTGAGACCCTAATGCTTATCAACAATTACGATCTTTGAGATTAAACTTAAACGTGATTGGAGCTTCTGGTGTAGCGGCAAAACTTTGTCTTAACCATAGAACCTAGGTACGAATCCCAGTTGAGGTGTGTGAGAGGTTTACAGAAGTAAGCCTACTTCTGGATGTTTGAACGGTTTTAAATGATACTTACTTGTTACTTATGTAAGTCTATTTTTCCGTTATCTAGTAGCCATAACACAAGTAGTTCTTATCGAAACTTAATTTGAGCTAGGAGTGTTGTGACCAAGGACTGCATACCGGTATGAATTTCTGTACATTTTTTTTCTGTATGACGTCATACCGTTAAATTAAGTGTATTTAAAAATAACAGTACAGGAATTCATACTGAAATAATTCGTGTACCTTTTTTATTATTGTAGCATAACTGATATTTTTTTCAGTTAACTGAAATTTTCCGGTATTAATATTGATATTGATATTAAAATTTTATTTTTAAATAACTGTAGAATGTTCGATAGTTTAGTTAGTTAAAGCCTCTGAAGCTTAGGGACATTATGCTGACCTATACATTTCAGTACAGAAATTAAATAGGTTAAAATATTTCTGTACTAAAAACATCTACAGAAATTAATCCGGTATACATTATTTGGTGTACAGGTATTGTGTTTGATGAAGCAGTACACTAATAAGGGTACTGAAATTTTACTAGTACTGTTTAAAAAATGTATAACGATATGCAGTCCCTGGACTTGTGACTGTAACAATAATGAGACTGCTCGAAAAAAAAATCAGCTCCTGTGCTGTTAAATTATAATATATCGTGTAAAGTTTAAACAAAATAAAAGAAATGTCTTTTAAAGCCAGGGAATAATGTTCACAACGAGCTCGTCTATGCTTTTTTTAACTCTGGTCTTGTGACATGCACAGGCATGGAAGCTTATCCGCTTCACTGAAAGAGTCTTCAGCGCAGATCTCAAAGAATATTTCAGCTTTTGGAAACCGTAAAACACGTAATTCTTGTGAAACTTAGCGTAAAACTACGATAACAGTTTAAAACTACAATTGAAATAAAGCAAACTGTTTAAATAGAGACGTGACTGAATTGGTTACTGTTGGCAATGAGGGTATTTATTTTATACCTTATGTTCGACTTTAGAACCGTGTGTGGTTTTAAATCATGTGTTACAGAGACTACGTTTGAGAGAAAGCGGTTTGATTGTCTAACGTTACCTTAAATTCATCTTCAACTGTATTGTATTAAATGTTACAATTTAAAATATTGCTAAACGTCATATAATCGGATTGAAAAATATTATTTTTTATGTAGGTAATGAATCTTAAAATCCTTAGGAAATTTCATTATGAATATTTTTTATTAGTTTCAATTGATGGAGGCAAGCGATGGTGCTGTAGGTAGAGGTGGCGAAATTTTGGACGAACAAAATTTGAATTTGTGTCGACTCGCAAGAAGAAGAAGATTAGTTTCAAAAAATAGATTTGTAAAGTCTTTTGTCAAATCACTTTGGCGACTACTTTGGCGATGGGGTAAACCTGTCTGCCTCAGACGCCAGTGGTTGCGGGTTCGATTCCCGCATGGGACAAGAAAATAAAAATGTTCAGTGTCTGGGTGTTTATCTATTTATGTATTTATATTCTATGTTCCCCCCTAGTTCGCTACATGGTATAACGCCATAACACAAGCTATGCTTACTTTGGGGCCATGTAGTTGGTGTGATTGTCTGGGGATTTTCAACCGACTTCCAAAAAAGGAGGAGGTTCTCAATTCACTTCTCGACGGAGGCCTTCCCCAGGATTCTTCATGTCGTCCGGACCCGCGCCGCCCTCATCCAGCATTTGACGTTCGAAAAGTGTAAACGTTCGTAAAAATTACCTACTACGAATAAAAAAAGTTTTCATTTTCATTTTCATTCGTCTGTGTTTTATTTTGTGTCTTTGTTACACGTTATTTCGGACAATTATGAATCGATTTTGAAATTCTTATTTCATATGATAGAAGATACTTCATAGTTGGTCCCATATAAATTTCATTGAAATCGTTTGAGTACTTCATTGAAAATTTCGAATTTTTTAAAGAATATGTATGATTTCGGAGAATGTTTACGTTGATGACATTATATTATAACTCAGCCAAAGTTTTGACGTGAAGTCGGTTTTTTAATGCTCTGCATTCGTTGATTATATTATTATTATTTAAACATTTATGATTTATATAAGGAAAATCGGTCTATGAAGTCATGCCCTTGGCTGAAGTCATAAATCTCAGCAAGCTTTCATGTATGTAGGTAGATAGTAGATGCTAATTCATATAACTACGATATTGTATGGATGATTGTTATAAGTCTTTCGCTGTGTCTTAAAATATCCTCAGCATTTCCGATATGACACGTTTAAACCACATCTTAATTTGAAGGTTTGAAGTTTAATGCTAAAATGAGAGTAGAGGGAGTCTCCCGAGACCTTTGATACGAAATCTCCGATTTAGTTATATGATCACCTTCTTTCACATTTGTTTAAACCACCTTTACAGATACCTATCGATGTTTTGATTCGAATTAAACTTAGATTTATTAAAAACTAGCTGTTATACCAGTTTTCAAGCTGTATTCCTAGCTGTGTATGAAATTTCAGCTTATTTTATTTGTTTTTGCGTAAAGGGCAACAGGAATCCATCCTTACAATATTTATCGTTTGTAATGATAGTAGGCTCTATACGTATCCTAGAAAATCGGAGCCCGACAGTTTTAAATGAGTTAATTTCCTAAACTGAAGTGAGAATTGAAACTACCATTGCTGCCGGCAAAGTCTAACTCATTTTAGCCGCCACCGAAGCAGTTAAATGGAAATAATTGATTTTCCAACTAAGCCAGGGATTTTTCGGCTAGCAGTTGCTTTGGTGAACTCGAAACATTTGTCACTGGCGTAGGACCTTCTGTAAGTATCATGTAACATTCTTATGACTTTTGTCTAATTATTTTATTAATTTAGGTATTTATTTGCTAAGCGACTCTTGTTGTTTTGCGACGGTTGTTATTTATTTTTAAATTGTTTTTGGTCTCTATTCAGACTCCTCAATTTCCTTCCTTGACTATCATGTGACTTGTAAACTTTTACATAAGATAGGTTTAGACTTCATGAATACTTTTGTAAGTTTTTATTCATGTCCTTTTAAATTGTTACGATTAAGTTTGGATTACACTGGTTTTTTAAAATAATACAAAAAATATGTTGTGGAAAGAAAAGAAACTAGATTATACCCCCGTTACCGTGCTAACCGATACATTCGTAAAATCTTATAGGTGAATAATAGGTAATTCAAATTTGTGAAAGAAACTCTGACAACAATTAAAACTATATTAATCTATTTTCATAAAAGTATGCTATACCTACATGTCACTTTCTGTAATTTTGTAAATAAATGTAAATTCTATACAATCGATTTTTGATTAGTGCCTCATTATGCAATTATTTATTTTTGAATGTGAATGTGAAATAACCTACTTGACAGTTTTAGTATTCTGATTTCAAAACGCTTTTCGGTTAATTGGCACGCTCACTTTTTATCATTACAAATATTAAAGATAAGGATATTTATTTTGAAAGACTGTTCTCGTTTTTAATGAAATACATTTGAGTTCAATCGTTCGACAAGAATCTTGACTGGGTTGTGGACTAGGTTTCATAGTTTTTAAACCTCTTGGTGAAACACTGTTTTCGCACACTCTACAAAAAAATTTAATCAAATTAATACGTAAACTAGCTCAATCTTCAATTTATGCAGGATCAAAAGTTACTCAAAATAAATAATAAATAAAATGCCTAAAACTGATACCCCAAAAACGTGGATCCAAAGCTATTTTTTACAGGATTGTTTAATAGCTACCAAACATCGGAATAGAAGGCATCTTAGTATGATAAACCGCGCAAAGCCACTATTAAAAAATATATTTGTTTCCCAGGCTTGGAATCGAACGTAAGTAAGCGCAAATCAGTACTGACGCCGTTATCCACAACGCCTTCAAATGAGACCATAAATAATATAATACTTAGTAAACATTACTCATAAAATATCGTAGTACGTGGTCTATCGTCGCTGAATCTCGGCGGAAAATCTGAGTTCTATGTATCGCAGCATTACGTCATTATCTCGTATATCTTCTCTAAACATGATGTAATCTAGCTTATCTTCGCAAACATTGCTGATAAAGAGACTGTTGGAGTTTGCTGGAACCTGGGTATGTGAAATTAGAGTCAAGCGGGTGTGACGCTATCTGCATTAGACCGTATTGGTCGTAGATTTGATCTCCGCGTAATATTATTGCGTTTATCATTTATAAATTTATAAAAATAAGTTTGTAATTTATATTTCCATGTGCTGATTACTGGAGCGAAAATATGTACAGAAGGCAGCAGATCAAGCAATTAAACGCAATTATTAACAAAAAAATTTATCGAATACCAAAACATATCAAGAATAAATTGAATAAGTTTATACATTTATTTAGTTAAAATATCATACAAATAATTTGCGAATGCGTGATATTCTATAAATCACATATCGCCTAGTTTCTTAGAAGAACGTCATGTAAAGAGGGCCCATGCCAAATTTGAGAACTTACAGCTCGTAGCTAATAGATATTGTGAAACGCTATTTTGTTTCTACCAGTTTTGTACCTGTACCGGTTACTCATACCAGTGAGTCGAATATTGAAATTTATAAAAAATAGGCTTCCTCTAAAGTTAAGTCTAAGTTAAACGAATAATGTGTATGTAAATTTCGTGAAATGAAGCAAAAGTTTTGATATAATTGTAAGTAAGTGATCGAAGTTACCAAATTATAATATTACGTAATTAATCAGTTTTACGAATCACGTCTGTTACAAATATTTAGTAATAAAGATTATTGGTAAACCTACTTGACAAGCATATGTACATTATCTTTCAAATTTCCCCAACCAATTTGAACTTAATGTCGAGGGCATAGAGTTCATATTCAAGTAAATTTTTTTGACAGATTTGTATAGCTTGATGTGCCGCTTTATGTACATACGTCTCAGCTATGAGGATAAAATAGCCTATATATGAAATGAAAGCACAGTTTATGTGTGACAAAAAGGTATACATGTATACCTACAAGTATATTAAAATATCCAAAGCAACACAGTACTGAAACAATATCCAATTTCCAAACGCGCTTGCATACCTACGCGTTTGGGAACAAAGTGTTCGTTCCCAATCCCCAGAAAAGGGATGGCAGGCCGCGGCCCACGGCCATACGCGACGGTTTATGTCGGGATGTCGTATATATGTTAGGTGCTATATAAACTTTGATAGCGCGATGCAGGAATTATGTCGTGTCGTCATCGTTCTATGGAGCGTCGCTAGATGTCGCTGCACGCGCTTTATACTTGATGATAATGGGCATGATACCTATGCTTAAGTTTCAGTAGGTAAATCTGTTAAATGTAAAGTTAATTGTTTACGATAGCCGTTTTTAAGGCACCTTATTTAAGGACTTGAGATAACTTGATTCTAATATCACTTCAATAAAGCGCTACGAATGACCTTTAAATTATGGTTTTTAAATGACAATATATTGCGAAACTTTCAGTCTAAAATTCTTGCATAAAAATCTGGATCTCGGTTGTCATGGCACCGCTCACACCCTGTAGTATTTTTAATCTAAGATCAAGGATTCACATTAAATATAACTTGGTCGCAAATTGTAATTCCTAAACTTAAAATGATGAAATACACAAATAACGTTGATTGTCATTTCAAGTAAACAAACACCACACGATAACCTCAAAACGAGAGATATTTCATCCCAAGAATTACAAAAACACATTTTCTCAGTACTCGAGTTTTGTAATTCAAATACCTCGAAGACACATTGAAACTCTCCACTCAAGTAATGATGCGTGCTAGGCAACGCTCCAGCTGGCACTAGGCGGTCCAGATAACTGATCACTGTTACAAGTTAATAAACTGTGGAGTAATATGACTAGGCAACGCCTAAACTTGATAACTGTTACTTATTTATAATATAATGAAGCTGAAATGTTTGTTTATTTGTTTGTTTGAACGTGGTAATCTTGGAAAGTAACAGTCCGATTTGAAAAAGAAACTAATATCTGATACCTCAACTCTTTGGGAAGGTTACAGGTAAAAGTTACGCGGATTCAACGGTGACGGGTGACGGCTGCTGTCTGAACTAAGGTTCTTCTTGACCTATCGGCTCCCTTTAAAGTCGATATGGAAGTTGTAGGAAATACATTACCAGTACAAGTACTAGATTAGCAAAAGTTTCGTCATTATAATTTGACAACTTAAAGTAGATTTCCGTTGAATGCATAAGAGACTATTGCCGTATATTAGCATTTCTTGATGAGTTGGTTTTTCAAAGTTGATAGAGTTTAGCATTTTTTTCCTGAACAGTTTTTCCTAACTTTTAGCGTTTTTTTGCTAAAGCGACACTTATTTTAGTAACGTAAAGAGATAGAACCTCACAGTTATGCTGAATATTTAGGCAAAAAATCGAATTATACTTTGTCTCTTTATAACATCTTTCTAACTCTAGAAATATCAGAGGTATAATTTTTTTTCTGAAAAAAAAAAATTTTAAACTCGATTTTCCACAAATGTCATTTTGGCGGTTTAGCATTTTATCCTTTCCACTGACGATATTATTGTGGTTGAATAACTCAGTATTTCACAACGGCAGAAGATGAATATAAAAAAGCACGTTGTATTTTAAAAAATGCTCTCGATATTTATTAGCACACGTAGCTTTGGATCACGTTTAAACGTTTATTTATAACACATTATAAATTTTGTTTTCAAATCTAAAATAATTCTAAGAGTGAATCAAATAATTTTATCATAAAATGTCATACGACGACCGGCTGGTGTAAAGGTAACATACATTGCATTCTATGCCAGAGGTCCTGGGTTCGAGTCCCGGCGGAGACGGATATTTGTGTGATGAACACAGATATTAGTCGTCAAGTCATGGACGTTTATATGTTTATTTAAGTTTATTTTCTAATAAAAAATATGTATTTCTTCAATATGTATGTTTATATATTTCTTAAGTACCTATATCTGTTATCTAGTATCCATAGCACAAGTTCTTTAAGAAACTTACTTTGGGCTAGATAATGTTGTGTGAGTGTCAGAAATATTTATTTATTTATTTATAAAAGCGACAATATGTGAGAATGTATGAATTAGGTGTTTGTTAACTTTCAAGGTACAGCGGGACGTCTAATTAAGCTGAAACGTCGCACACAGGTAAAACGTAACGTGTGATTGGATTAAATTCCCTCGGGATCCGTATTTACGCAAGTATTTCAAATATGCCCAAAATTATGCAAATAAAGGTTTATTTTAATCCACGTCAGAATATATGCGACGCACATTTTATAAACATCACGTTTTATTGCGAGCTGTCAAAAATGATTTATGGCAACAAAATTACGCAGTGCTATATGCAAAATGCTTGTAACATCACCTGTATGAATGGTTCCGACGCTGTTTCGCGAGAACAATCGAATGATCTATGGATGTTTCGGTGGAGTGTCGCGGTGATTAAGGACATTTTTTATGTTATGCCAGCACTAGTTTCTTTCTAGAATGTTTTTTAAAAGGTAACTATGAAATGAAATTATTACATTTGAAATTTTTATTCGACGTGGTCACGAGCGACAGTCAATTCTACGCGATAAATCCGGTTAAAAAGTGTTTATTTAATAGTATAATTATCAAGCGTTTTTGTATAGTCGTGAGTTTTGTTTGTTTAAAAGGGCACTTTCTTTTTAGAGTTTATGCCATTAGGACTATAATAAACTAGCCACCGCGCGTGTTTTTACCCGCGTAACTTTTGATCCCGTTGGAATTTCGGGATAAAATATAACCTTCCTCAAGAGTTGGGCTATCAAATGCAAAAAGATTTTTTTAAATCCCACTTGTAGTTTTTGAGATTAGCGCGTTCAAACAAACAAACAAACAAACAAAAAACAAACTCTTCAGCTTTATATATTAGAAATGAAGCATTAAGATAAGCTTTACTAAGCAACTATTATGCCACCACATTATTATAGCAAAACTAGGCATCAGATTCAGGTATTTACTCAGTGGCTTATGGCATTCTTTATCTTAAATTAAGATTCGAGAACCAAAACTATCAACTTTTCTATACTAATATTATAAAAAGGAAACCTTTGTATTTTTGTATTGAATAGGCTCAAAAACTACTGGACCGAATTCAAAATTTCTTTTACCATTACTTAGAGGGATTCTTCCGAATCCGTATAGGCTACTTTTTATCCCGAAAATCCCGCGGGAATCGAAATTGCGCGGGTAAAACCGCGCGCAACAGCTAGTACTATATAAAAAAAGATTATGTTTTTATGGACTTGTTCAAATTTATCTTTGATAAAACTTATAAGTACTCCAAAGTTTTTGTGCCTATCTCTAAGTAGCTATTATATAACTATATTAAGCCTATTTGCTAATAAGTTCACAGTGGGCAGCGTTATTGTATACTTTATTCAAAACCATTCGGCCGTTTCTGCGTGATTGGGTAACAAACAAACATAAAAATATTCTTACTTTTTGTATAGTCGGATTTATTGGAGCATTTGTGAAGCGATGTTTAATGATATAGTTGACACACTTTTGTGGCCGTGGCAATGGAGTGCGTGAGATGATATCGATTTTAATTTGTGGTAAAAACTGCGCATTTATTATTTCATGAATATAAGGTTAAATCATTGAAAAATGAGCTTAAATTAGTATTTTAGCACCTTTTTTCACTTTTGTTGATCTTTTTTATTTCTAGTTTACTAAGTCTTTCATTTAAAACCATATTCCCAAAATAAGTAAGTTTGGCATATTTCTGTTAAGTTTCAATTCAGCTCTCATCTTTAAAAACTCATACTTATTTTGTATAAGTAACATAATATATACGTACAAATTTAGTTCGCGGTTTAATTTCACTTTAAAAAAATGAACACATATTCCAGAAAAAAATAAAGTAATTTAGTTTTTAACCTGCACCGAACAAGGTCTGATTTCCCTAATTGCCCAAAGTAGTGTGTCGTACTAAACCGTAGTTCCTGTACCTTTTGTCTCTTTAAACAAAAATCCTGTTTTTGATTACAGTTTATATTAATTCCTCGCTTTGTTTCGTTTTGCATGTTGCGTGTTTTCGGCGGTTGGATTTGCATAATTTTCCATTTGTTTTTAAATGATACGTGGGAGTTCATTATCGCGTGAGTGAACATGACACCGCCGAAAATGCTTGTCAATGAAAATTTTCCTTGATAGGGTTGTCAGTGGAAAACAGTATTAATTACATATCTAATAAGGACTACAATTGATACCATGATACTCTGGAGTAAACTTAATAAGCTTATTTTATGGCAACCTCAAAGCGCAATATTCGATATGCAATACTTGTTGAAAACGTAAGCCACAAAATAAAACTCCTTTTAAAATTCGTATTTAGAACATTCCCCGTTCTAACCACGTTCGAAAGTTGCATCAGTATTCTACAACCTAAAACATTGCATAAGCCAGTAAAAGTAGAATTATCAAAATGCACCGTTTGATAAGAAATGCAATTGTAAAACCAGACACGTAGCTTAGACATCGCGTTGTTGACTGTATGGAGTAATGTTTCATAATAACAGGTGACATAGAAAGTGAACTGCCTTAACTTGACCTTGATACTTGTTTTCTAAGAGATGTGAAGTTGAAAAAGAAAAGTGAAGAAAATGGTTCAAAGAAAAATATTTGATCCTATTAAGTTACGAGTTTTAATTATATTAGGACTTAGTTGTTTCTATTTAAGACTTATTTATTTATTTTAATACTAACTTTACTTTATAAAATTAATACTGTCAAATTTGTTAACCATACAATATGTTAAGAACAATTGACTTGAATACATCATATTTTATCCTTGACAAAATACATTACATAAAAAATAATGAGACGGATGACATTGTAGTCACGATCTTAGATAACTTTGTTTGCGTGCACTTTTCCCTAACTCAGTCTATTTTTATTCACAAACCAGCTATGTCCTCAGATCTATGGGCTATAATAAATCAGGAAATTTTCACGGTATCGAAAGTTCACGGGTAAAACCGCGAAATGCTACTTGTTGTATATAAAATATGACCTACGTCCTTTTCTGTTTTATAATTAAAGTTACCATAAAAAAGCAGGCGCTAAGTTTCATCAATATTAATTAAAAGAAAAAGTACGATTTCATTACTAAGAACATTTTTATATTCCTAAATTTTACATTACTGTGTAAACAACGCGAAAGGGAAGCAAAAACAATTTCTTTTGCTATAGTATTACGCGCGAAAATAGCCGAAAGAATACGTTTTTTTATCACTGAGATAACTCTATCTGTGCTCGAAAAAACTATCTGTCGTCCCCGTGTGGGCTAAGTAAACACTTTTTCACTTTCCGAAGAAAATCTTTCTCTGACCTTTATTTGATCAAAGAAACATAATCGAATCCCGAAAAAGGAAAATAAAGGTTTCGTTTTGTCTCGATGGTCTGTTTTCATCTGTTGGGAGAATCCCATTTTAGAACGATTGTTAGAGAGAGTATTGTAAAAGCATTTAATTGTTTCTTTCAGTTAATTTTTTTTTTAATGATATGCCATCGGCAATATAGATTCGTTTAAATTGTTTATATGATACGATATTTCTTCCAATAAGTAGAAGTAAAATAAATAAGTTAAAAAAAAAACTTGTAAATTACCTTTTAGGTCATCCTAAAATTAAGAAAAACACTACATAGCCTTAAACTATAGGTATTATAAAACAATTAGCTACCTTAGTAAACATCTTGACAATATCCTCACTAATTCACACAACAATTAGTCTCACAATAATAATAAAAAACACACACTGTCACTCGCAAGGTTTGAAGTGCGCTGGAGGCTAGCGCGCTGCGTCAATACGTCTGAGGCTGCGCTTGCGCGGGCATCACGTGCGTAGACGCCAGCGCCGCTGTTGTTTGTGACGACCGCGTGGAGAACTAACGGATCTTTACGCTACACCGGCTACGTTTAGGGCTCAATGGATAGCGTTTTAATAAGCGCGAATTCGTTATCTTGATTGTAAGGTAACGGTGAGATATGTTATAAGATTAAAATAAACTGAAAATAGAAGTGAATTAGAAGCTTGAGTTCACGTAGCTATTTCCCTATTTTTGGAACATTTTACTAAATAGAAATCAAAACAATTTTAATTCCTGCAATTCAAACTCTTGAGTTGTATTAAAAACATACATACATACATACCTAACTTCACGCCTGTGTCCCTTATGGGGTAGGCAGAACACCAGAGGCTGTAAAACCATCTGATGTCACGTTTGACAACTTCGGAGGCATTATAATGATGGAGAGAGGCTATTGCAGTGATAGGGGGTCAGCCTATCGCCCACAAAAATGTCAATAAAAGCTCCGTCCCTCAACTGACTTTTACAGTATGCCCGGGAAGAGAAGCAGCTGGCACATTCTATGTTTTTCTTTAAAACTATAAAACTTCTAGTATTTTTTTTTTTTATTTGTTCTTTAAGTAAGAATCCTTGAACATCTACATAGGTCCCCCAGGGTTATACAGCTAATGTTGTGTTTCTAAAGAGTCTTTAGTTTTTATAAGTAAAAAAACAAATCACTTTTGACATTGAACCCTTAATTTATTCATTAATATTTTAATGCAAACATTCATCTAAAATTTTGAAATAGAATAGTAGATCTTATTCATATTCACAGCGGCCCCGCTGAACTTCCTATCATGTAATGAACTACGCAGAGTTACAAAGTCAAATATCAGGGGTTGACGGAACGAAAGGTTGTCTAATTTGTCAAAAGTAGCTCTGAAGTAATTATTTAAATTTGTAAAATTAGCTCTTTTCGGTACTAAAGTTACGAGTTTGGGTTTTGTTTGAGCACAATGGAATTTGGAAGTAATTAATCTAATTAAAAAGTATAGGAAGTTGTTTTAAAGAGGGGCTTTCTTTGTAGAAATATAAATATACGACTCTAGGTACATTTTGTAGTAATAAATATAAATATCAAAGGTCGTATTTTTTTCGATTTTTATTTAAAATAGAATGGAGCCATTATAAGACGTTAAAATATCATCTTTTCATCAATTAAACCTTCTTTGAGATGTCAAAGAGGGGCAAGTCACGTTTTTCTGCCTCATGTCACGCATCTCAAACTTTTAACCTGCTACAGTATTTGTTGAGATAACTGATGACTGTAGTCATGTAACTTATGTATGGATATGTAAAACTATATTGTTATGTGTTGAGTACAATACGAAGGTTATGTTCTACGAGGGTTTGTAGTAATGTTAATTGGTTCATGTATTTCTTCTATGTACCGTGTAATGGAAAATATGTTGTGAACTAAAATGATAATCGATATACTTTACAGCCTAAAAAGATTTAAGGTATTGTGGACGCTGAATAATAATACACTGAATCAAGAATTGTTCGTCTAACAATCGCACTTTTTTGTCGTGCATATCTTTAAATAGCATTTTATGTAAGCACATTTCGGCATTACATGAGTCAATAAATGCTTCTAATTGAATATTTATTTATAGTTTATCTGTAAAAAATATATGAAAAAAACGCAAATGAATGTAATACCGAATACACAAAAGTTGAACTACTAAGTTTAACGTAAACATTCCACTATCATTAGGTCTACAGCATTACTCTGCTGTCCAAAGGATTTACAACAAAATCAGCTAATCTATTAAGATTATGACTGTATTTAAACACTGGAACTGTATACCCTTTTAATCCCTCACTGAGTCAACAGATCCTCTCAGGGACAAGCTTGGGCAAACAGTTTTGGACAACATTACGTCATAATACTTAGCGGTTATGACAAACCATCGTGTCTTTAGGTGTTTTCGTCCGTAAAGTCGCAAATTGTTCTTTTGGAATTAGTTTTCATAACTTAGCAATTTACATATGTTTATTTGTGACGAGAGGAATAAATCTTTACTAGTATTATAAAGGCGAAGAGTTTGTTATTTGTTTGAACGTTGAAACTAATAGTCGCATTTGAAAGTTTTTTGGAAACATAAACTTTTGGGGAAGAATATGAATTCTTAAGGGATCAAAGTTACGCGGCTTCAACCGCGCGGAATTGCAAGTTTCATATAATTTAAATAAGATCCAGTCCGGGTAAGTTTGACTTAATCTGCTGCTTTATTAAACATGATATATGATCCGGTAAGTTATTAAAATTTGAGGAGCCTATATTTAACGCTAAACTTATCTGCTAGAACTCATGTACGACCTATAACGTACAAAATCACTTACAACCAAATATCATTATTAAATAAAATACGTACATACGCGCTGAAAACATAACCCTCCTTTGCATGACGCAGTCGGGTAAACATATATGCAGGGTAACACCCATCGTCAACTGGATATGGGGCGATAACGGCTAGTCTACTTGCACTGGCGAAAACGATTAATGCACTGGATTATTTACGGTACTGAGTTCGAAACATTCCTCATTTCAATATCTGGGTACTCCGTCTTAAGATTGGTTGAAGTTTACCACTTTCAAAATTTATTTCAATTATCATTGAACCAAGATTTTTGTAAGTACTAGATAACTGCTATCTCACCTTGTACCGACATCACGTTAGGTTTCATTCAGCACACCCTGATCATAAACTCAAATGAAAATCCATTACTCGCACGCCCGTCGCGCCTCCGATTTCAGCCTCTGGAATGTCAATCATCACATTCCTCGGTAAATAGAAGCGATGCGTAAAACGGAGCGTTCTATTTATCAGCAGATTGGTACATCCGCCCGTAGGCTTTATAATAGAAATTTCTGTAAGACACAAAAAGATTTCTGTTATGTCGTTGTAGGTACTAATCGGCACATTGCCACACATTTGTAATAAATTATTAATAAATAAATATACTTTCTTCAAATCCATACTGACGAGACTTTTCATTTGTTATCCTGCCATCTATTCGAAGCTAGGACTCAGATCCTACAACGTAACCAAGATTTAGTCAGAACTGGAAACTAACATACCGTAATCTCGCCTCGTACCCGCATGACGTTGAGTTTCGGCACACCCTGAATATAAACTCGAATGAAAATCCATTACTCGCGCCTAAATTTCAGCCGCTGAAATGTCGGTCATCATCATACCTCGGTAAATAGAAGCGTTGCGTATAACGGAGCGTTCTATTTATCAGCGCGTACGTACATCCGCCCGTAGGGTAGTTTCGGGCTAATGCAATCACAAAAAGCTATTGGCAGCCTGTAATCAGTGCTGGGGTGGATCAGTATCCGAATTGTAGGTAATTGCGGTTTTGGATTGGCTTCGTATGCCTAAATGTTTTAAATTACGCTCATTTGTTTGAAATTTAGCCTATCATGAACTCATTTGTTAGCGATTGAAAAGGCAGTGTATTTTTGTAAATGAAATTGGATGTATTGAGTACGAATTGAAAACATGAAAACAGTTATGATTTGTATGTAAATTGAATAAAGAGTCGAGATTAGAGGTGAAATTCTTAAAAGTGGACTCCGTAGGTCACTTACACATGTATTTTTGGTTAAATCTATATACTTTTGATAAGGTTCTTAAAATGTTCTAGATATAAAGCTACCCTTTTCATGTGTGCAAGATCATTATAAAATATGTACCTAACCACGTGGATGGTAAAACTCATGTTATTAAAAGTTGTTGAGCGTCGCGTCGTGCTACTTCTTTTCGGTCGATTACGTATCTGACTGAAGTTGTTCTTACAAAGAAATACCTAAAGATAATTTTGGCTTAATAATGTTCAAACTTATTTAGGACGTTTGTTTTCTATGAATACTAAATCCGTATCTTGAAAAGGATTTATACTACGGATACACCAAATCTAGACTTAGCTTATAGTGCGTAGAGATTGTTAGTAATGTAAAATTCTGCGCAGGTTGCGTATTTGGACGTGTAATGCGCAGAATATTACTTTACTAATTCCATTACAGCAATCTGTACGCACTATACTGACAAAATCCATTGCGTTTTTACCAACAACTCTTCAATAAAAGAGTTTGTCTTAAGTTTACGCGATCCATTGAACTAAACAAGAGTCGTTTTAACTAGATTTTCTCGCGTTTAGTTATTAACTTTCAAGTCCCTTGTGAGTTTGTGAGACGTCTGAAAATGCGCCAAAACGCCGCCGTGTAAATTCTTGTTATTTAACTTAAAGAATTTGTTTCGAAAAATATTTATGAAGTCGCAAAAAGGTAGTTTGTGCGAAGAAAAATCTTGAGATTTGCCGAAAGGTAGCAATCGTAGGATATTCAAGTTAAAGGCGGGTTATTTTATGAATTTTAATTTGCGATATTTTTCTTTTAGCTGAAAGTACCACTTGAGATTTTTCGCACTACGAATTAAGGAACGTAAAAGTCAAGATATTCTTTATTTTGTTGGTACTTTTATAGATAGATATACATTCACTTAAAATTATATTTGCGTTTAACCAAATGAAATAATATAGTCTGGATTAACAAACCACTCATAGCTTTTCTTAGCCTTTGGTTAAAAAACTAGTTCATAGTAAACAGTGGTTGTGATTTACTAGTAATTTATATAAATTGACGGAATCTAATGATCCGAAACATTTCATTTAGTGGTTTTTGTAAGGCTTAATAATAGTTTTAAAACAAAGCACCGTCACTTTCCGAAGGTCGTTCAGGTCAGTGAAGAGAAAAACTAAATCAGTTTCACACTTAAACTATGTAACTTACTTGACGGTGTAAACTTAAGAGTCTTTTTTAATCTAAGTTTTTAATGAGAGTTCTCATAACAATATTTTTTAATCAATGTGAAAGTTCTTACGGTGATGAAAATAAGCTTCGTATCTAAGAGAGTAAACTTTGAATATTTGTTTCATGTTTATTAAGTCTGCTATAGAAGTTCTGTTAAGTTCTTATATTTTATAACTAATCGATGTGCGCGTCTTTATAAGATCACTTGGAAATTTCTTTAGTAGGAGTTTTAGCGATCAATGCGCACAAAAAAAATCCCTCCGTAGCTTTAATATTGATGATAAAAGATTATAGTGACATCATTTTTTCATTTTTACATCATTTTTACTTAATCTAAAAGTGATAAGTTTCAATAATAAATGAATGCAGAGCGTTAAAAAACCGACTTCACGTCAAAACTTTGGTTGAATTATAATGTCATCCACATAAACATTCTCCGAAATGTATAGGTATGTATCTATCGTTTCAAAACTTCATTTTCAATGAAGTACTCAACCGATTTTGATGAAATTTATATGGAACCAACTATGAAGTATCCTCTATCATATGAATCAAGAATTCATAAAAAAACATGCAGACGAATTGAGAACCTCCTCCTTTTTTGGAAGTCGGTTGAAAACTATATTTAATTAATCGGCAAAGAAAACTTAATGAGTTTTTCTTCTTTTATTTGAAAGCTCGCAATCCACTCATCATTAGCTTGACCTCCTTTTGAAAACTTAAGTGGCAGTAAATTATCTTCCGATTCCTTTTAAGTTTTCAACAAAGCTCTCGAAGAAATTTCCTTTCTTAGCAGCGAAATGACAAAAACGGATATCTTAAAATAATTTCTCGTTGAGAAGTTGCCTTATAAAGGAACCGTCTCAAAACCAGTCCAAATTATTAAGAAGTTATTCTACTTGGGGTCCCAATTTCGAAGTTTCGGTTTATAAGCTCCCGAGATTTGGCGGAAAATCGTTTGATAATATGTGTATCTTAATAATTTTACTTGATGTTGCTGTAATAGGATTAAATACTTTATGAATATTCAATATTTCGGGATAGGGAAAGTTAGTACTTTTCAACATTTCGTTGATTGAATTAGTCCGTGTAGAGTTGGTTAAGAATATTCTTTTTGGTATGGAAAAGAGGACTTTGGGGAAAAGGGTTTTTTTAAAGTAATTGCCTAAGCCCCGCGGCTAATGATTGACACTGAATGAGATGTTATTGTGATACCAGATACAGGACGCATGAAGAATAAATATTTTTTCTCTTTGCTCGTAACCAACCTTTTAGCGTAACCTCCTTGTAACTGTTAAAATAAAAGTAAAATCCACCCAGTCGATAAACTCCTTCAGGGTCTTTCTGGCTCAATTACTCTAAAATGAAATCAAAATCAATGAGAATAAAGTTCATTGAAGCCATCAAATCTTTGGTGGCTAAGTGTTTCGTCAATGGTTTATGAGGAGACTATTTTATCCTTTCCCGTTCTTTCTTGCTATACCTACTTACGATCAAGTGAGATTTATCTAAGCAGTTTTATTCGAAAAATAAGCCAAGAAGTATCTTTTGGAGAACAAATTTCAAATTTATTGTATCAAATATGCAGATACAATTAATATTAAATAAATAACGGTAAATCCTCCGCGTCGGTATAATTAATTAAATTAATAAGACGAAGCTTGCTTAAATAATTTATTCAAAGAAGAAAATGTATTTCATTTAGTTAATATTTCCTGGGCTTAATCAAATCGGGTTATCGCAATGTCAGCTAAAATACCCAATGTTTAAACTTCACGATTTACTTGTGTAATCCGGAAGGGACTTTCTGAAATATTTCGCTCAATAATGGTCACCCCGAGGGATTCCCTTTTTACTGAACAGTGGAAATCGAGCATTAGCAAGATTTATTCAGGCATGAAATAACGTTAGCCTTGACGAGATTGTGTTACAACTAGGTTAGGAAAAACAATATTTTTATTTGAGATTTTGCATTTGTATACTACCTAATCATATATTGAATTATTTTTTTGAGAGCAGGTTTTTAAGGTTAAAACAAGAATTTTACTGAGTAATTTAAACTTCTTATGTGCATTTGACAGCTCTGTTCTTGAATCTTACTAATATTATTTATAATATTAGTAAGATTCAAGAAAATGTTGCTTCCATGCTTGACTGGGAGCGAAAGAAAAACATAGAATGTACCAGCTGCTTCTCTTCCCGGGCATACTGTAAAATTCAGTTAAGGGACAGGGTTTTAAAGGCGTTTTTGTGGGCGATAGGCTGACCCCCAGTCACTACTATAGTCTCTCTCTATCTTTATAATACCTTAAAATTTTTCAAACGTGACATCAGATGGTCTTGTAACCTCTGGTGTTCTGCCTACCCCATAAGGGATACAGGCCTGACGTTATGTATGTATGTATGTATTATAAATGTGAATGTTTGGATGTATGGATGTTTGATCCTCAATCACGTTAAAACGGCTCAACGGATTTTAATGAAATTTGGCATAGTAATAGAGTACAATCTGGAATAACACATAAGCTACTTTTTATCCCGAAATTCCTACGGGAATCGGAATTGCGCGGGTAAAACCGCGCCCTACATCTAGTAGCTCTAATATTTGTCGGACCTGGATTTAGAGTGATCTTTAAGGCCGCCACACTCCATTTACGTCGTTCTCAATATTCTTAAAGCCTCCTACGAGCACTCGGCTGCATGGTGATTTTCGTCCCCAACTTTTCATTTTCTTAATACCTAAGGAAAGCTTTTTTATTCAGGTTTTATTTTTTGAACTCAAAAAATATTATTCATATCTAAAAAATGGATCCCTATTACCACAACATTCACTGCTATGTTCCTAGTAATGCAACACCTACATCACATATGGCTTTACTTTTCATGGCTAATAAATATTTTTATTGTTTCAGGTAAGGTATCCGTAACAGGGCGAGATTACCCTCCGTGTTTCGCTGAAGTAAGCGGCAATAAAATTGTACGGTCAGCAGCAACAGGTTAACTGCAATTTAACAACGTGTTGCAAAATTACTTTATTTTAGCGAAAGGCTTGCAAGCTATGTATACCCCCATTTATCTGTATTAATTACGGTCAAATGACGGGCGGATTTTAAGGCTATTTTGTTTTGTAGAAGTTCAAGTCATTCAAGCTGATTTTGCGACAAAAGGTTTTGTTCTATCGCAGTTTATTTTGTAAGGAGTTTCGCGTTTATAACAGTGTAAGGTTTATTTTTGTGGTATAAAATATGTTCAAGCTAACACAATAACTATCTAGATTTCAATATGCTTAATGCACAAGCTATGAAGTAATTCATTGAATGAATATAAATTACGATGGTCTGAGCACGAAAGCGAATTATTTGTTAGTTCGTTTATGCCGTCACAGTCAGTGTTCTTTTCATTATAAAGGGGGATGCACGACAGCGCCCCCCCCCCCGCGTCCTGAACTGAAATCTATCTTAATCGATAGACCTTAGCTCTATAATTATTTTTTACTATGGCGAGATTCTTCGCAGACATTGGGTTTCTTCTGTAGAGAAGGATCTTTAAGTGATTTTTGGTGAAAAAAATATCTTAGATAAAAATTATTTTAAACATGAAGTCGTAACATGTGCATTAAAAAAATAATTCGTAACAATACAAAAGGGTTTTGTTTGGTCACCCATCCATCTTTTGACCTTTCGAGTCATGATTTTACGTTACAATAAACTAAAAATCATCAGATCATAATATTGTAAGATAAAATGAAGTTTCTCGCATTTTTCTATGAAGTAATGTAAAAAAATACCCCATGGATTTTGGAGCTGAAAAATATTGTAGGCCTCTTCATAAGACTTCCTCGACATATTAATGCTATTGTCATACTTGGCCGAGGGGGGGTGGACAGTGCCCATACAAATATGTGCATCCCCCTTTAAACTACTTTGTAATAATACAATAAAACTAAAGAATTTCAAACTTGAAAATATATTTCTGCCTCCGATAGCCCAATCCTATTTAACGCGGTACGAGCTGTAGCGTTATCCGTTTTCCGTCCGAAATGCCGACGCTACCTCGCATTTTACGTACCGACTGTACACAGTTTACATGCCGCGATACCAGCTCAAGGTGGAATGAAGAGCTTTCGTCTAATTGACTTCAACTTTGTAAGTTGTTCGGAGCTTACGACCTTGTTGCGAAGAGCTTATTTTGCGGGACGCCGCGACAAGGTTGTTTCAGCTTGCAATATGACGCGGGTTTTTTTATTAGCATTATGTACCTAATGGTACTGTTGCTTGGTTATATGAAAAAAGTCTTACTTGGAGTAAGTAAGTGCTTTTTATTTAAGAGTTACTTCTGGATTTTATCGCTTGTTTAATATTTTAATTCGATGTTCGGTGTCTTTACACACTACAAATAGCAGTTAAATAAATGTTCGGCAAAATACTTTTTCACCACAATTTTTCGCGGGTGATTATATTTTTTAATTTTTATCTCGACGTGTTGGTCTCTGGGCCTCTGGTTAGCATTGACCACATAATATTGGCTTAAATTTAGGCTTAATATTGGCTTAAGTTTTCACGATTAAATCGCATAAAGTATACATAAACATATTGTTACTGTAAGTTTTACATATATAATAGTTATCTTAATTCTTATCTTACTAATATTATAAAGTTTGGATGGATGGATGTATGGATGTTTGTTCCTCAATCACGGCAAAACGGCTCAACGTATTTGGACCACAAACTTTTTGTCCCAATATTCCCACGGTATTCAAAATTGCGCGGTAAAAACCGCGCGAAACAGATAGTTAATAATAAATGATTAAATCAACCGTTAAAAGATTAATAAATGGATTAAAAATAATGATATTCTTAAATTATTGATCATATAGCCAGAGATTAGGTTTAAAAATCATTAAAAAAGACATAATTTTATCTCTAGCAATAGGAATTTCTTGAAAAATACTCCTGTAACCCTTCTCGAAAGCTATACACAAATCAAAGGCAATAAGATTTTTGAAAATCCAACTTATAGTTTCCAAGATTGTAATACCCTGCTTAACCCTCAAAGATGACAATGAACACTCAATACTTTGTTGTAGGTATACAAAAACGAAATTTCCCACTCAGGCTTGGTCCTTTGAAGACTTTTCTTGATTGATTATGAATAAACATGAGCTTAATAATACACAAAAAATCGTTTTACAATTTGGCAGACTTCAGTGTTAGCAATTTCCTTTTTATGTAAAAGGGACGTTATTAAACTCCGCTTACAACGAGCCAAGAAATCGATTTGTATGTAATTGCATCTCTCATTTTGCCAATTAGGACGGGAATTCGGTACGAAACAGAATCATTAAAATGGGAACACAATTTGCGGAAAAATTGTGAAAGATATACTCATGACATGAAATACAGGCGAGCTCAGAACAGCGCAGCGGTTTAAAAGCGCTTTAAGTAAACGATTACCATATCTTTTAAATAGTCTGCCAGATGACATACGACAAGAAACAGTTAAGAAAAAACCCAAAATCAAATTGAAAAAGTATTTACTGTCTACTTTGATGTAGCTTTTAAAGTAATAAATGTAGTTAATTATAAGAAGTATTAGTTGTAATGAGACTCTGGATCCCACAGTCAAACTGTTTAAACAGTTTTGTGGGACTGTGTTATTAGAAATAAGATTTTTTGTAACTTAAATAAATAATACACAATAAAAAATAAAAATAAAAAAGGAGGTTTAAAAGTCGATAGTAGTTTCGGAAAGTAAGTACGAAGAGCATAGTATTTACAGAGATAGATAAATAAAATAAATAAAAATAATAAAGTCCCCAGACAACCACACCAACTACACGGCCCCAAAGTAAGCATAGCTTGTGTTATGGGATACCATGAAGCGAACTAGGGGGGAACCTAGAATATAAATACATAAATAGATAAACACCTAGACACGGAACTTTTTTTATTATGTTCCGTGCGCCACCACTGGCGTCTGAGGCAGACAGTGTTACCCCAGCGCGCCAAAGTGGACGTCAAAGATGTGTTACTGTTATAAAGAATAAATACTGAACTTCGCTATGTGTTTTCCTACGAATTGAGAGGCATTTGAGCCTGTCTCAGACCTATCGCAAACATAACGTGCGATTTATTTTTTCGGCATTATGTTGAATATGTTTACAGTTCACTTCGAATTCGTTCAACAAACACAAGTCTATCTCATAGTAAATAATCATGTATATTGTCTGACTAGAAGTTTTGTGATTTGTGATATATGATTAAAATTAAGAGGGTCTGCTTTTTTTTAAATACAATACACAATATATATTTTTTTATGAAGTAGCAAACAGTCGTCGATACTGATCGACTGGCTATTGCTATTATTGCTATTAACACGTAATAGAATAGAGGAGAGGGGCGCCTTCATGGTTGATGGTCTGTTTACTTGGGGTGGAAGAATTATCATAGGTATCCCCCTACCCCGGAGAGATGCAGTTTTAATTTAACTATTTCCTCTTGATAACAATTCTTGAATTTGAAAACAATGACACAATGATTACAATGACTGTAATACTTAAAATCCGGCTCGAACATTGCACACTGTTTTTATTTGCATGACTACGCTCATTCATAAAACAGTTTTAATAATGTGAGATCGACCATTGGATATAATATTACAACCTGTTGATACTTGAACCTGTAGCATTTTAGTGATGAGATCAGGTGTTTGAAGTAAAACGTCAAGATGTGTCTTTTACATATGACCTTCTTCTGCCTACCCATCTGTAGTAATGATTAGACATACTTAACTTATATTCACTACTTAGTACGAAGCGTCTGTTTGTCTTAAAATGTTTCTCACGCCTTCGACTTCAAACATACTTCAACAAGGTCCGTTTTAAACTGACATCAGGTTAAGAGTAAAAACAGTTCCAAAGTTTTACCTGTTTAAGCCAAACGCCAGTAGATATTGCGTACGTTTAACAGTTTGAACACTGCCGTAGAATGAGGCTTTGGGGCGTTGTATTAATTCTGGTAATGACACTGAAATTATTTCAACTAATGAAAATTTACTACAATAGCGCTTTAAGGTACCTAGATAGGTATATATACAGGGTGACTGGTGACAAATTTTAGATACTGAAGGAGAGTACCCTGTACTCGATTCTGGACATTATAATGTATTAAAAGTAGATACTTAATTTTTCATTAGAATTGCCTTTATATAAATAGTTTTGTTACTGTTCATTTTACTTACGCCTGAGTCAATGCGGTACGTGATCTGGCATGCGGATCGCTGCCGATACTAGCGTAACCATGCATTGCGTAATCAATTCTTTAACTTTCGGTTAAGTTTACTCAATAAACGATAAATATTAATTTTTAAGCTATTGCATAGCTTCTATCGCGGGCCTTGAGCGTGGGGACCGAATCCAGAAATTCCGTAACGAAAAAAACCTAACACCCCCTAAACCTAACAACCTAACACTCCGACCGGCACAGCGGTGATACTTTGATTTCATAACTTTACATGCGGGCTTTAATAAACAATCAGCGCCATCTACTAGGAACTTGTGGAACTTCATATTAGATCAAACATTACTGCATTAATAAAATAAATAAATAATTATAATTGCATAAGTTGATAAAAAATGCTATGCAATAGCTTTACCGCGGCAGTCTCCGAGTGCCACACGTCTTTTTTTTTATTTATTTTTCTCTTCATGTGTGATCTCAAACTATAACGTCCTCGAATTTCAAAAGTGACCCACCAGTCATTCTATATTACTTGAAGGTTACGTTGTTCAAAGGTGGGTTCTGTTTGGTGTATTCGTCGATCGTTTGTTAGTATTACTTTACATTACAAGCAATGTCTTTGCAAAGATTAGACTGATTTTTTGCTATTAGTATAATAATAGCGTATTTACAATACCGTCTTGTTCCGCTTTGTTGTATCCTCAACAAGGTTTTCACATTGTGGTAATTTGATTAAATTAATTAGAATTAAACGGGAATTTACTTTGTGTTTGTATAGCGATGCCATACTTCAAAGGCCCAGTGAATTGCGTAAAATAACAGTCAGTTAAGAAAATGAAAAAGAAAAATATTCATTCAGAGTCTTTGCAAATTGACTTAAGAAATGACTGAAGGAATAAAGAAGTGTATAAACTTGTGTTAGGAGATTTTATTTATTTATTATATGCATATTATATGCATGTATACACTTCATGTAATGATAAAATGTTACAAATAAAAAAATTAAATAACAAAATATAAACAATTTGTTTTGTTTGATCTTATCGCTGTCGAGCAATTTCTTCCAGACAAAAGCAGACCTGTAAAAAATATTGTTTGCATTTAATATCTTTTGATGAAGGTTTATCCAATCAATTTTATAAATAAATTCCCACAGGATCAAACGTTCGCTATTTATTTATGTTTTCTTTATTGCGTACATAATTTAAGAGACAGTTCACATAGCACAAGTGGCGGCCTTATCATCAAACGATGATCTCTTCCGGGCAAACATAGTAATTCGAACTATTACCCGAACATAATGACTTTTTTGTATAACAACCTTAACCTTGTAATGTATGTCAGATTGTCAAGTGATTTCGTCTCTTTCTCAGTTTCCATGTTTAACCATCGTGACCGGAAGTCACATGTCTTATAGCCGAAGGCACCGTCCGTGAAGATGCAATTATGCGAATGGGTTAAATAATGCCAGTTTATAAGATGTGAATTGTCTGTTAACGCCTTCGTTCAAGGATTTTGTTTTGCGAATAATCGTGTATGAGGAGATGTGTTTTGTTTGATTTTAGAAGCGAATGTTTTTTTTAATATTGAAACCTTCGGTGTATCAACTAATAGGCGTGTATGGTCGGCTTGGTTCACCCTTGTTTGATCGAATAACGTTTGATATAATATTACTAAATCGAATTTAAGTTTCAATAAAGTCATTTCGAAGAATTATTCATTTGACCGAATAATTCGTTGGTAAATTTTTATTTTGCGTAATTATTTATTTGAACTTATTTCATTTGAACTAATTTCATTTCGCCGAATTTTCAAATGATCCGCTAATGATATTTAGAAGCTGACCAGGTTTATGACGCATCGCCGTGCCGGCCGCTGCCGCGGCACCGCTTGCTTCGCTCCCTCGGCTCGCGCAACTGTAAAACTATATGCAACCTAACATGCTCCTCATCGCTGCGCTCGGCGTCGCACCTAACTGTACCGACTCCGTTTTCCGGGCCTATAAAACGTTTTACCCTTGTTTGATCGAACAACGTTTGATATAATATTACTAAATCTTCTTCTATTTCATTTGAACGATCTGAACATTACATCAAATGAACATACCTATACCTTTTGATCATTAGCGCAAATGTTGTTATAGCAAATAAATATTCGATGAACTGAAAATTCTGTCAAACGATATTATACAAAGTGATGATTTTCTTAAACGTTGTTCGATTTAGTAATATTATATCAAACGTTGTTCGATCAAACAAGGGTGATCCGGTCGGCTTAGAATGGCTTTTCCGTCCTCAGATAAACGTTTCGCCCGCTGCATGTAAAAGCACACATCTGAAAATGGCCTATTTTAAGGACTATAATGTTACAGTTTAGATTATTTAAATGTAACGACTTAATTTAATCCAATATAGTGGAATTCGTTTATAATGACATCGAAGGGAAATAAGAAACAAGTCATACTAAACGGACGTCATACAAAGCATAGGTACTGCAAGAATAAATAATCTGTTTAAGTTAGTATGTGATTCATTTTAATAGACAAGGATAAAATAGAGATATATAAAAGTAGATATTAAGAAATAGACTCAATAAGTAAATCTACTCTCTGAGACTCAAATCAAAAAAACGCGCCGAACGTCTTTGGGTATAACGTGACTCTCCCGAACACTGCCAAAGGTTTTCGAAATTGTACGGTCCGTCACTATAAGCGGACAAAATTTGATAAAAAAAGGTCACAATAAGCGATATGTCTCTATAGGCGAAGTCATTATACTTAGTTATATAATTTATATGAAAACCAAACTTCACTGTGTGAGCACGTCATAATAAGCGGTTGGTCAATATAAGCGGAGTCATAATAAACTACATTAATTTTAAGTTGAACGTAGAAGTTCATATTTCCTTCATAACTGCATTTTTAAATACGAAATAGCAAGTCAAAATGTTGGCACTTGTGTCGCGTGGATGGAACAGTAGATGCAAAGCACGTAAGTCTTATAAATTCATACCTACATTAAAAACATGTCAATGAAAAGAAAACTGAACTACTTAATAGGTAGTAAATTAAGTCTGAAGGTCGCGTAATTTTAATAAATAAATAAATATTTCTGACACTAACACATTATCTAGCCCAAATTAAGTTTCTTAAGGAACTTGTGTTATGGATACTAGATAACTGATATACTTAAGAAATATATAAACATATTGAATAAATACATATTTTTTATTAGAATAAGCTTAAATAAACATATAATGACTTGACGACTAATATCTGTGTTCATGACACAAATATCCTCCGTCGCCGGGATTCGAACCCAGGACCTCTGGCATTGAAGGTAATGGGTGTTACCACTACACCAGCCGGTCGTCGAATTGAGTCCAACAGCTGCTCAGTATTCATATAGGTACCTATCTATACGAATACGAACTGTTTCTACGTTGCCGTGTTTCATATGTTTTTGTTTTTCCGGAACTAGAATAGTACGGTCAGCTTCAGAAAGACCGGACCCTCGTTGTCTTGAAAAAAAAAAAAAACTTTCAGTTAGATTTTTGTAGATTGTTTTAAATTTTAGCCAAATTGTCGTCACTCATTGCAATTTTGCATTTGTATGCAATTTAAAAACTTGAGATTCGGACTTTTCTGAAGTTGACCCAATTAGCGCGACCTCAAAGGTCGGACTGGTGGTTGTTACGTTTTACAAGGCGTCATCTTGACATATACCTACTCGTAAATGATTACCGATTCTTGCTGAGTATCATTCTCACCTTTTTCAGTGGGGGCGCATTCCGAAACAAGCTATTTGGAAACCTAATTACAGCCCTTTATGTATTATACCCTATTAGATATCCTTATGTGTAGAAATAATCGTAATTCTGTGTTAGCACCCTCAAAAGCCACCAACGCTGATAAACTGAAATAGCTCAGACCATGGATCGGCAATTTTCTTAAATTTTAATTTAGTAAAAAAAAACTGAGCCCGATTGTACCTACAATAACTATGTCCATACCGACGAACGTGCAGTCACGTGAGTGACCTGAAAATAATTTCGCTTTTCTCCACACGCACGTCGCCATCTTAAACCGGGGTTTTATAGCCACTCCTTCACATTTTTTTGTAGTTCCTCGATTTTATTGAAGCCTTCCATCGTATAAAACTTTATATACGTACACTCCAGTAAAAGACCTGATATTTCCCGTTTCCTATTCTGGATGTAAGTCAGCTGAATTTCTTAACGACCAGTCGGCTCGATGTTTGGTACGGAGTTTTATTTGCACTTGGTATAACGATCTAGGTTTCTATGATTTAGCAGAAAAATATGCTTTTTTCTCTGGCACAGGCCTTGAATAAATACATAGGTCGACATATTTAACTTTACCCGCTTAATATGCGACATGAAAGTAAAATTGAAAATAAAAGTGTTTTAATGAAACGCGCCAACACCCTTTTTCCGACCTTCCATTTGTCACAGAATTCCATTTGCAGATTTGTGTACAGTTCGTTTTTTAAATTTTACGTTTGAACGCCCGCGCGTGGAAAAGGTAATCTGTTCAGTCGCAGCTCTGCAAACCAGCTTGCCCTTAATTATCTGTCAAAATGTCAATGAAGGTACATCCATTGTTTAGACATGTGACCTCGTTTTTTTTTGGATAGGTAGGTATACTATATGGCCAGTGTTGAGGTCATGGTGTATGGAATAATAAATCGTACCATGTCGTCCTTGTTTTTGTACGTAGAACATTAAAAAAGCTAATTTGCAGGGCAGACGAATGAAAGTCACGTTGTGTTTACTTTAGCCGTGTTTTTACGTAAGTTTTTAGTTTCGTATTTTCCTCTTTAAAACGTTGGAAGGTTTTCCGTGTTCACAAAGTTGAACATGGATGGAAAAGTGAATAAAATAAATTCATTTTCAAATGGAAGTCGTAAGGTTTCCTTCTTTTCATAGCTTCAGACCAAGTTGTGAAGTAGAAAACTTTAATAACTGTTGATGAGTGAATGTATCCATATAAATATAAATACTCACCTTTAATTAAGTTTGAGAAGCCCAATTTTCTGCAATAACTGGAAATGGGAGGCCTTTTAGAACTGTATAGGAGCAATTTATCATCTTGATAATAAATAAATAAATATTTCTGACACTCACACAACATTATCCAGCTCAAATTAAGTTTCTTAAAGAACTTGTGCTATGGATACTAGATAACTGATATACTTAAGAAATATATAAACAAACAATTTAATAAATACATCTTATTAAGTAACAATAACAATAATCTAAGCTTTAAATCACTACAATGTACTAGCGTTGTTATGGCAACCATGAACCAATCTTGGGTTTTAAAATTAGAATCAACTTAAAAAGAGTAATGTGTAGGATACACTTCACATATAGCTGACGTGTCAGATTTTTAACAACTCATGAAATGTATTATAACAAAATATAGTGCAAATAATAGCTCATGTTCGGTTAATTCCAAATCATTTACTTATATTAGAGACCGCAGCAAGGATTTTAATATTTTATGGCTTATTTTATATCGTTTCTAAGAAATTAAATCAAGCCTGCACCAATAATCAATATATATAAAACTGTTCCGTTACTGACTGAGTGACTGACAGACAACGTACAGCCGTAACTACTGGGCGTAGAGAGCTGAAATTTTGAACATACATTCTTTAGGGGATGTAAGGGTGCACTAAGGAATCCGCAATCCGAAATCCCCACGGGAACGGGAAATATAGGACTTTTTAGTTTGTATGAAAAATCTTATTCCTTGAGTGCACCGATGTGAAACTTGGTGTAAAGGTTTTTCAATGTGTGTCTGATTGTTTTATGAAAGGAATTCCCGAAATTCCCACGGGAACGGGAAATATACGATGTTTTAGTTTGTATGAAAAAATATTTTCCTTAAGTGTAGGGATGTGATACTTGGTATAAAGGTTCTTCAATAGGTATCTGATTGTATTATGAAAGGAATTCCCGAAATTCCCAAGGGGTCAGGAAAAATAAGACTTTTATGTTTATGCGCGTACGAAGTTGCGGGAAAAAGCTCGTTTAGATATAAACAGGCAGCATTTCAATAACAATATCATATTTATACATTCACATACGTATCAAAAAGTAGTTTGGACCGTGAACATTACTCTTTACTATACATCCTCAAATTATATCAACGAAAAAGTTTGTTGGTATGGTATAGTGCATGTTTATTTTTCGCGTTGTACAACTAATAAACTAAGTTGGAATTATCGCACGGGCTGAGCACCTAAACGGAACTGACAGAAAATATTTCATTATATCCATTCAATTTATTTTTTGAAATATAATCGAAATATGATTGAAATGAATTTATTGGTAAAGTACCTAAGTAAATGCTTAATGTAATTCTAAGAATTTTCTTTCTAATAATGTCAAGTGACTTTAAAGTAGACACATTACTGGAATCAGAACTAGCGTGACCAATAATACTGAGGGACTCTCGTGTATGTAATGACACAGTTTTATACCATATGGCATTGTGACTACTTATTCAAGAACAGTCAGTGAGTAATGAAAATTGTCGGTGCAGTGTTACTGTAAGTAAGGTAGCTTAATCTAAATGAAAGCTTTTATATTATATGGTAAACGTTTTTAAGTTAAAGTTTTACTTAGTTGCCCTAGCGTCTGACCTCAACCTATAAGGAATTCAATAATCAACAAAAGCAAAAAAAAAAGACTTCAAAACTTTGACTGAAGTATAAGGTCATTAATTTTTATTTTATTTTATTCTCATCGGTAATTCTCATTAGTGTAAAAATACTCCCTATTCATACATATTTTTTCGTTTTTTTTTTTATGTATTCAATCGATTTCCATTAAATCTATATGGGACCGACTCCGAAGTAGCCTCTATCAAAACAATTCATATCAAGAATATTTCAAAACGATTCGTAATTGTCCAAAAATCACGTAACAAAGATACAAAAAAAACATACACACGAATTGAGCACCTTTTGGAAGTCGGTTGAAAAGAGTTGAAATTCACAGTACACTTTTTACTTTAGTAAGCCAACCTGCGGGGTAAGACTGCAGGTAACATTGCATTTCGAGGGCAGCTCTATCGTCTTATCACGACTAATGCTCTTAAACTGTTTAATGACAATTTTATAAGTTAACTAGCTGACCCGGCAAACGTTGTTTTGCCATATAAACAAAAAAAAAATAGATGTTGGCCGATTCTCATAGATACCGGATAAGCACAAAAAATTTCATCAAAATCGGTCAAGCCGTTTCGGAGGAGTATGGCAACGAAAACTGTGACACGAGAATTTTATATATTAAGATTAATTAAACTTCCATGCTGGACTGGGAGCGAAAGAAAAACCAGCTGCTTCTAATCCCGGGCATACTGTAAGAGTCAGTTAAGAGCATTGACCTATATCACATGGACTCGAAATACCTACAAAAAAAACGTGCCAACCTTGGGCAACTAAAATGGCCGCCTTAGGGTGGGGATAGCCTAGGATTGTCAATATTGAATATACTTCAATATTTTTATGTTTTATTAGTGAAATCATAATTTTCAATATTATTCCAACCAAAGAGCTAATTTAAACGAGTGATTGATGAGGTAATTGGTATCTAGGTGTAAAAAACGCACAAGCTGGAAGATTTGGGAAAAAAATTGGCAAACGGTCAGGATATAATGTGCATATGGATTTCACTTAAATTAGGTACCATTACCTACCTACTTAATTGATTTATTTAACAGTTTATGTACACAAAGTAAGATACATTATACCGATGAATGATCTATACAAAGTTAGTAGGTACAAAGGTACTGCTAATAAAGAAATTCCTTGAGACTGGAGAGTTTGATTGAGGAGCAATAATAATATGTGTTAGATAAAATAATTAAACTATAATATTAGATTAAATATACTGAATCATACCTACATAAAAATCTAATATATGAAATAGCAAGCTGACTAACTGATCATCAACGGCCAGCCTAAACCGTTGGACCTAGGAAGCTGAAATCTTACACTTGAGTTCATTTTAGAACGACAAGGATTTTGGAAGGAATTTTCAAAATTCAAATTAATTTCACTGATGTTCGTGTTTCATTTGAGGTTTGAAAACATAATGACCTCCAAGTTGTTTGCTGTGTCAGTGAAATTAATCACAACATTATCCATGATGATAGGAGGTACTAGTATTACTTTATTAATTAAGAACTAAATAGGTATCGGTTATGAAATAAAAAAAAACACTTCATTCATTCATTCATTTCTAAATAATAACAATTTGTTTAAAAACACATTTTGTTTCAGAAAATCTTGTGATCCAGCTAAGTCTTCAATTAATACAGCTTGTTCCATATTTATTTGATTTTTATTTCGAAGTTAATTCTAGTTTTTTGTTTTTCCTCCGAAGTTTTTCATTCAGGCACTTAATTATTTTTTTGCTCATCACACTTTTCTTGAAGCGCCTCAATTTTCTTTTAAAGTGTGACCTGAAAATTAAATATTTATTATAAAATGCTATTTATTAAAATGAAAAAATGAAACATTGGCATCTTGAGTTGATTGATATGATATGAAAAAACAAAATTATTTGTTATTCTGTTCGAATATTTTTAAATTATTCCTTATTGTTATAAGACTCAACTTATATTTATTTTACACCACTCTAAGGCTCTTTGAATTAATTGGTTGTTGGTGAAAAATATAATGTTAATTTAACTGTATCCAACTATAGCATGCATGGTTAGATACCTACTGTTATAAGAAAATATGCTTTATAAAAATAAATACCTCTTTCTGAGCTTCTTTCGCAACTGGATGTGGTATTGACAATTGGGTACAAACTGCAGATGTACTAGAATTATCAATAAAATTTCCTGTTACCTGTAAAGAAAGAAATAATTAAAACAAAAAGCAAATTAAAAATTTATTATCATCAACTTGAATTTGACATAATTTAATTACCTAATGTTATATTAAATTTATTTTGATACTTACGGGAAATATTGAAGGAACTGAGTTTTCTCTTAATCTTATTACATCTAGAGTTCTATTAAAACATGTTTCAGGAAAATGCAGTGAGCAAACAAACCACTGCTTTTGCCGAGGATTAATATTTTCTTCACCAACTGCTCTTAACCACTTTTGTCTCAATCCTTCATTTTTTGGAAATCTAGAAACAAAATATTTGTAGGTACTTATTGTATGTAATCAACATCAAAATCCACTAAACATATACATATAATTTTAATCAGAGCATAACCCTATTTTAACTATGAAAATAATTACGAATGAAATAAATAATAGAGTCTGTTACTCGGAAATAAGGTAAGATACAGATTGTTTAACATTTATTTATATATACTTAGCTTAACATTTGAATTCAAGAGGTTATATGTGATATTACATGAAAAATGGTACTCACATAAGAAGAGTCAATGCTACTTGATTTTTGATTTTTCTTGCACCACATTTTAAAATGCAACAAGATGGCATCTTGACCTACAGTTTCACTTCACTGCGACTTAGTTTTAAACAACTATTTCTTGTTTATTTATGCAAATCTCAAATAAACAAACACTTGACAACGAACTACCACGAAATACGGGCAACCAAGATGGCGAATTGAGGCCAGGGACCGGAACCGCTTACCCTTAAAGAGGTTTTTGATTGGGTTTTTCATAGACTTGTTTTAAAAAACCCTATCAATTTGGTAACCGTATCGAAGACTTACCCTAATTTAAGGCTTACCATATCAATAGAGTTAGCTTCATGTAAGCAGTAAGCCTATCGAAAACCCTATTGAAGGTTACCGATTCAATAGGGTTTTAAAACCTGCAGGCAAATTTAATCTCTAAGAATATCAAATTATCAAAAATATCACTATCTATTCAATCTCGCACTTCGAATTATACTTCCGAATTCAACAACATGCGCGGAAAAGAGATAGAAATAGGCAACCCTATCACAGGGTAAGCGCATCCGAAAGTAGTTAACTTTATTCAAAGTGTTACCACAACGATAGGCTTACCATATCAATAGGGTTACACTTCCATATGGTAAGATTTTGATAGGGTTACCCTATCAATAGGCTTAATCAAATAAAGGGGTTTTCCGGTCCCTGATTGAGGCACGTACCTACAGCTGTCAAATGAACTTTGACAGTATGTGGCACACATAGCAATATCTAAAATATATATGTGGCGCGCGTTGGGAGAGGCCTACGTCCAGCAGTGGACTAGCGCGGGCTGAGATGATGATGATGATGATGATGATGATATGTCTCTTTCGTCATATGCAAACCTAGCCGTGAAAAAAAGAGAAAAATATATATTTATTGTTCTATACCATATATGAATGATATTTGTATATGTATAAATGCTATATGTTGACAAGGGCGCCTCTATACAATAGAACTTAATGGTTAAGAGACCGAGGTTTATTTGTGAACGATGGGCTGACTCCCTGTCACTACAATAGTCTCTCTCCATCATTATAATACCTCCAAATTTGTCAAATGTGACATGAGATGCCTACCCCATAAGGGGTAAAGGTGTGAAGATATATGTGTAAGTTAATTAAGGTAAATTTTTACAAGTTGTTTCAAATTTTTTTTGTAAGTTTGAAATCTGGAAATAATAATTGAATAAACCAAACTGACACACCGTGTAAACCGTATGCCCAAAGAAGCTTTATGAAGAACACTCAGCGGAGTTAGGGAACATCCTTGTTTAAACTCAGGTGTCGAGACAGTTTAGAAAAGTAAATTAATTTAACTGGCGCAGTTGGATCTGAAATCGAGGACCTTCTCACACATGTGAGCTCTAAAACAAGTCTCCACGGAGGCCGTCATGTGTTTGGTTTGATGTGAACCTATTGCTCTATACACTACTGAATAATAAAAACTTATAACAAATAATAATATTGACTTAAATTTTCACGGTTCATAATTTAAATAAAACTACTTTATAACCGGACTAGCCACCGCGCGCGGTTTTACCCGCGTAACTTTTGATCCCGTGGGAATTTCGGATAGGCTATCTTTTGATAGCCTATAACCTTCCTCAAGAGCAGGGCTATCAAAGGCAAAAAGAATTTTTCAAATCCCACTTGTAGTTTCTGAGATTAGCGCGTTCAAACAAACAAACTCTTCAGTTTTATATATTAGTATAGATTAATCGCGTATTATTTATATTTTACATTTTAACTCGACGTTTCGGTGTCACCACGGGGACTGCAAAGACACCTTAAAATATAAATTATACGCGATTAACCCAGTTTAAAAGAAGTTTTATTTATAACAACTACATAACTTTGTCCTAATCCTATCCCCATCCTAATTTCCACTTATTGGTAATAAATAAATAAATCCTGACACAACTTGGTTGCCAGGCAGAAATCGCTCTACAGCGATAAGGCCGCCTTCGTACGAATATGAAACTATATTGTATTTTTGTAATTATACTTTTTCTGTTGGTGTACTATAAAGAATTATTATTATTATTTCGAATGGTCGAAATTCTTAGCCAACGACGACTGGTTTTAACCGCACTATTATTTATATTATTCTTTGTTCTTATGTGTATTATTATTAACCTATACTTAAGAACGTACCGGAATTTTCCGTCGTAGTCTTCAACATCTTTTCAAGGTAAACTTATTTCTATTTCAAACATTAATTTTCCATTTAATGATTGCAGTAAAATTCAAATCCTCTGGGATGCCCTTTGAATATTGACTATTCGTGGTTTTGTCACTCATCGTAAAGGCAGACAGGTACCTACGATTTCAGGGCAATAAACCATTAAAGTCAACATTATTAATTCAGTAGGGTTTTGATTTAGTCTAAAAGGTTTGCTTATCTACAACTTTCATTGTAATTGATTTTTAATCCAATAATTCTAAAAACGGTAAATTAAGTCATTTAAATAAGCTTTTCGTTCAGTAAGTAATAGCAAAGTTTCTTTCGTGAAGAATTGCTTAGAATGTATTTTAGGCGCGCCGGAAATACTCTTTTAAAGTGAAATTAATGTTGTATTTAAATGCAGGAACTTAGCTACAAACTTAAGTGTTTAGAGTGCAGTAACTTTATTGAATAAAAAAAAGTGTTAGGGCCTACTTTTAATTCCCTCAATCACTGAATAATCCTGGATGCTTGTAGCTATTTTTATAGAAGATGTAAGATTTTTTTTTGTATTGAAACTCAAAATTACGTAACTGATTTTATAAATCAGTTATTTTTAGTCCCGAGAAAGACACAAAGGTAATCTAGGAATAATAAAGTTATTTGTATCAATAAATTATCACGGTATCGGGACGTGAATGAAAAATCCATGAAATTGCTATTTTCCGAAATAGTTCGTAAAGTTTGCTTATATAATTTCCTAAGTTTCTCCCTTAACAGAGGGTAAAATAAACTAAAGTCAGGTAAATAATGTAGTGTGAATATAAAACATATGTATATTTAAATCGAGCCAATTGGGAACCAACGAAACTCCGACAACGCTCCAACAGTTCCACTCAACCGCGCACTCGGTTTGTTAATTCCGTTCGTGTTTTTCACTTTTGTTTTTGCTGTCGAATGGCAATCTGCATAAATAATCATTTTAGTTTTCGTGAATGAGATATTTATGCACGGTCTCCGCGCCATTTGTCTGTTGCTAGTGTGCAAAGTGACGGAATTAAATGATTGTGATAGTAAACGCGACGGCGCTGCTCGACCGTGCGGTATTCATCAATGAACGAATATAATTTCATAATTTGTTGTGCCTTTCATTTTCGAATTGTTAGTCAAATATTGAATGTGCCTTTCGTTTTTAATTGTAATTTAAAGGGAACGAATAAAACTGAAATGAACAAAGACTTAATATCAATTAATACAAAAACAGGTACAATAATTTGTGCTTCAGAGTGCACGCTAAGACGTCGGTTTCAAAGACTGCAAATGTACACGAAATATTCTCATCATTTAAGTCTAGCCTTCGGGATTAAGACGACACATCGAAATGTTTTTTCTTGAAATCTTAGCACCTTAACACGCCGATATAAGGTCGCGTATTGCATAGAAATCGCCACCATCGACACCGCTCAGACACTGAAATCGTTTCAAAAATCGATAAAAAAATAACGGTAAATGCTATGTAAATTTTGAGCAACCAAAGTCCGAACAATAATGTAAAGATTGAGTTTAAGTAAATTCTAAGCAATATAGATTGCATAACTACGTAGTAATTTTAACAAAAGTATGTTTTTAGACGTGTTTTCGAAAAATAAAACTATCGAATCAAAATCATCAAATCATGTTTTTGAGCAGGCAAAGTATAGATAAAGATATGAATTTATACATATCAAAATTTCAGATCCACTCGTCATGTCATATTCTCATAGTTTGCGATGAAAGTCAATGCATTTTTTCAATATGTCGCCTTAAGGCCTAAGTAATCTCATTAAAGGTTAATATGATATGTCAAAGAGGCTGTGATTGAACTGTTCGTATTTGTAAATTAAACAAACGTTTCTGTGTGGAAAGTAAGTTATTACCTAATAAGCTTTATAGTAGCTATATTCTTCCTTTCAAGCTATCTTAAATTTTCCTCGTTTATCAGAGAAATCGTCCACGGAATAAAAATGCAAATTTACAAGGAAAACCATTCGTGATTTCGTAAAGATGATAAAAAATCTGTAAAGAATTATTTTACGGATAAGATGATTTCATTGCTATACCTTAAAATTAACTGCCTTTATCGACACCTAAACAATTTTACGTGCTAAGATAAATGTATTGGTTGAATCGTTGCAGTGCAGACCAATGCTCTTTGATCCTTTATTTTTTACTCTACTTAGCCAATTTGTTTCGGTGCTATCAAAAATTGTATACCTATTATTAATTCATATTAATTTATTATATCATATAATTTATTTTAATTTTAATTTAATATATTTATTATACAAAATTCATCTACATAAGAAATTTATTATATCCGCAGTTCATTAAGCCACACACAACATGCCGAATTTCATGTTTCCCAATCAATTTAACAACAGTTTGCACATTCCTATAATTACAGTAAATATGTTATTGGTTTCTGAATTAATTCTGATATTCTGCCAGACAAGATAATTACTTTGTCGAAATGTTTCGGTTTTCATTTTTGTTAATTGAAGGATTGAGTTTTTTAATATTGAATTGAAACCATTCGTAAATCTATGTATTACTAGCTGACCCGGCAAACGTTGTTTTGCAATATAAATAAAAAAATAAATAGATGTTGGCCGATTCTCATAGATACCGGATAAGCACAAAAAATTTCATCAAAATCGGTCAAGCCGTTTCGGAGGAGTATGGCAACGAAAACTGTGACACGAGAATTTTATATATTAGATATTAAGGCTGAAGTGTTTTATGCGCAAAAACTCTCAGTCGCATTTGCATTTGATAGCCAGGAAGCCATAAGCTTATAGGCTGTATATTTTATCAACGAAATAATTTACGCATTAATGTATATACGGATACAACCGCCCTCAATATACTTGTACTGCTATACATATACTGCTACTCATATAAGTACGATTGTTTCTCTGAGATTTCTTTTGACCAAGAAGCTGACTCAATCGGCAGGTGATCCTGAGTTTATGCCCCAGTCGACACTGATGCTCAATTGTTTGTTTTTGTAATTTATACGTGGAAGTTGCTAAATTGAAATGTAAAAACTCAAAAAAGCTATATTGTATATCCCGTCGTGCGTAGACAAGGGCACAGTTCGAGTTGAAAACAAAAATTTAAAGTCATCAATGACCAAAATATAAAATAGCTTCAAATTTGTTATCAAAACTAACAAAATTAATGCTTATCCATTAAGCTCTCAGTTAATCAGAGTTTTACTCTTTTAACTTGTAAAGTCGAGAAATTCCGAGTCGGTCAAGTTCGCAGATTACAGAGAACTTCTAGTTTGTCTGATACTCGAAAACAAATAATGAGTTTGAGAAGTATAAGAAGAAAACAAACTGTTAAGAGTTAGTGTTGCTACTAGTGAAACAGGTTTTTTTCATTAGAGTTTTGCTAATACTTTAGCTATTGAATGGTCTTACGAAATACCTTCATGGTTGATCTTAACATCTTTGTATTCAATGGACGTTTTTAGCCGGTATGTATTACTATAAACTAGTAAAATTTTATTTTTAAATATATCACTAAGTTAATTGTACAGTTTCTGAATTTCCAAAAAATAGGTTGCTTGCATAGCCACAAAATAAAATACATACATACATTACGTCACGCCTGTCTCCCTTATGGGGTAGGCAGAATACCAGTGGTTAAAAAACCATCTGATGTCACGTTTGACAAATTTGAAGGTATTATAAAGATGGAAAGAGACTATTGTAGTGACAGGGGGTCAGCCTGTCGCCCACAAAAACGCCTTTAAAACCTCTATCCCTTAACTGACTCTTACAGTATGCCCGGGAAGAGAAGCAGCTGGTACATTCTACGTTTTTCTTTCGCTCCCAGTCCACAAAATAAAAATGTCATGTAATATCCGAAACGATCCGATGATCCGAAATAACTTCATATTCATATTGAAATTTGATATCTAAAATATCCATCCTCGATAAAGATCAAGGTACGTCATATAAGCGCGCGTTCCACCTTAGGGTTCCTTAGCGTTCCACCAATCTATAGATCGTTGATCGATCGATGGTAGAATGGATTAGGGGACGTCGATCAATAGTTTTTATAAGACGTCGACGTAGTCGGTCGACCGTCGGTCGATTGGTGTGGTAACATTAACACCCTTATATCGGTTTACTATCATATAACTATATAGTGTAGAAATATTTTGTACAATAAATAAATAAATAATAAATAATCATAGGTTCAATCGGTTTCGGTTGTAACGTTCTGATTTTGAATTTTAATTTCACTCGTCGTTGCGGCTTTTACAAAGCACGAACGATACGAAAGCTAAGTTAGCTGGTCTTAATTACTAGAAGGGAATATCAATTGGTACCTCAACATCGGTTTCTCAATATTCTATGTACATAATACCGTTGCAGCGAGCAGCCAAAGAAGGTGAAATGTCGATTTTAATAAAATTTTAGGAGTTATTTTTTTAACTTCTGACTGAGTGACTGACATACAACGTACAGCTGAAATTTGGAACACACATTTCTTAGGGAGTGTATAGGAACACTAAGGAAGGAATTCCCGCGGTAACGGGAAATGGGAAATATTGGACTTTTTGTATGAATTTGTATGAATATTATTATCTATTTCTTGAGTACCTACACGTGTGTGGAACTAGGTTCAAATGCTCTTCAATGTGTGTCCGGTTGTATTATGGCAGGAATTCCAAAGTTCCCACGGGAACGGGGAATATACCTAGAACTTTTTAGTTTGAGTAATCTTATTCCTTGAGTGCACGGATGTGATACTTAGTATTAAAGTTCTTCAATAGATGTCTGGTTATATTATGACAGGAATTCCCGAAATTCCCACGGGGCCGGAAAATATAGGACTTTTTAGTTTATTTGAAAAATCTTATTCTTTAAGAGCACGGATGTGAAACTTGGTATAAAGGTTCTTTCAATGGGTGTCTACTTGTATGCAGGGACCGGAAAACCCCTTTATTTGATTAAGCCTATTGATAGGGTAACCCTATCAAAATCTTACCATAGGGAAGTATAACCCTATTGATATGGTAAGCCTATCGACGTGGTAACACTTTGAATAAAGTTAACTACTTTCGGATGCGCTTACCCTGTGATAGGGTTGCCTATTTCTATCTCTTTTCCGCGCATGCTGTTAAATTCGGAAGTATAATTCGAAGTGCGCGATTGAATAGATGGTGATATTTTTGATAATTTGATATTCTTAGAGATTAAATTTGCCTGCAGGTTTTAAAACCCTATTGAATCGGTAACCTTCAATAGGGTTTTCGATACGCTTACTGCTTACATGAAGCTAACTCTATTGATATGGTAAGCCTTAAATTAGGGTAAGTCTTCGATACGGTTACCAAATTGATAGGGTTTTTTAAAACAAGTCTATGAAAAACCCAATCGAAAACCTCTTTAAGGGTAAGCGGTTCCGGTCCCTGCTTGTATGATGGAAGGAGTTTTTGAAATTCTCACAAGGGTAGTTTAGCGCATACGAAGTTGCGGGAAAAGCTATTACTAAATAAAAGACTGACCAGATTTCGACTAGAGGTATCCGTAAAAATCCTTTATTTTATATAATTAATCGGGAAAACTTATTTCAAATTCTGTAAATGTGATTTGAATATCTCTACAAATCACTCAAATAAACGGTGCTTACATTATCAACAAGACTGAGAACAATGAATGTTCCAAAATAGACGCGTGGAATCAAAACAATAAAAAGCGAGTTAGACTTCCTGTTATGAGTATTTATTTTAATTTTCATTTGAGCTTGATGGCTTGATATCTCCACCTTATTCAACAAAAAGGACCTTGACATACAGATAAGGATCCTATTAGAGTTCCCGTTTTTATTTTAAGCCCAGAAGTTAGAACATGCTTAAAAATAGGTATAGATAAATAATTGCTAAGAAGATATTTATGAAATACAAAAGTAGGTACACAAAAGACGCTAACCAAAAATTGGACTAAATAAAACTAATAGATTGAAAAGGCTATATCCGTATCCGTTGACAAATTTCAATTTCGTATACTGAAAGTTGACAAGGGTAATAACGTGCTTGTGTAATTTTACACAGCCAGAATTCAGTTTCTACTATATTTATTGAACAAATACTAAACAACAGCATAATAAAAGGTCTCCAAATAATACTCAGTATTTAAACAATTCAAAAAAGAAACAACAGCGGCTTTTTTCCGAGCTCCGCAATGCGTCCATGATGACAACAGGCACTTTCGGTTCGTGTTTTGGAATTTCGTACATCGTATCCTATGTTTTACGGACCCCGATAACAATTCCCTTGCCGTGCCTCGTGCTCAGATGTTGTGTAGTCTCCAATTGTCGGAGGGTCGGTATGTGACGTGTTTCCTGAATGTTACCGAAATGCTAGCCACCTATTCTCAATTGACTTTGAAAAAGAATTAAAGAGAACGGGCTACCTAATTCGATTTTTTAGTCTGTTAATGACATAGCTTGAGCTATTGTGAACCCGGTTTAGATGAATAGGAATTTCACAAAAACAACAAAAACTATTGAATGTTTTAGTATTAGCTTCAATGCTGGACTGCGAGCGAAAGGAAACCGTAGAATGTGCCAGCTGCTTCTCATCGCGGGCATACTGTAAAAGTCAGTTAAGGGACGGAGGTTTTAAAGGCGTTTTCGTGGGCGATAGACTGACCCCCTGTCACTAAAATAGTCTTTCTCCATCTTTATAATACCTTCAAATTTGTCAAACGTGACATCAGATGGTCCTATAACCTCTGGTGTTCTGCCTACCCCATTAGGGATACAGGCGTGACGTTATGTGTGTATGTATGTTTTAGTATTTTGGTACGTTTAGGGAGAAAAGAGCTTTCAAACTATCGAGACACTATTAAATGTAATAAATAAAATCTCATAAAAGTAATTTGTTTATGGACTCAATTTTCGGGTTTCTATGTGGATTAATTAATTCCCTTCCAGTCACGTTTTGGTGCTGAATAAACACGTGTAAAAGTTCCTTTGGGGCTGGCAGATTACGACACTGTAAATAATTAACAGGAAAAATGTGTAAAGACGCGGGTTTTTTCCTTCTAATTATGTTTTTCGGGGGGACTACTTGTAATAGAACACTGAGACTGTTAAATTGATTTTGTAGCTCAAAGTAAAAGTATATTAAGTTTGTGTTATCTTAAAAACATAGATGAAGAGGCTTTCTAGGAAACGAGATGTCAAAAACCAGTAAAACCGTTTTCGAAGTTGACACGGATGGAAATCGAAGCCAGGATCTCTGACGCCGCAGAATATGATGTTATCGAGACCGCGTGATAGAAGTGACGCAGTTTAATGGCGGATTTCAATATTCAACTGGCTGGTATGAGTAACCGATACAGTTACAAAACTGGTAGAAAAAAATGGCGTTTGACAATGTCTATTAGCTACGAGCTGTAAGTTCTCAAATTTGACATGAGCCCTTTTACATGACGTCCTTTCAAGAAACTAGGCGATATGTGATTTATAGAATATCACGCATTTGCAAATTATTTGAACTAAATAAATGTATAAACTTATTCAATTTATTCTTGCTATGTCTTGGTATTCGATTAATATATTATAGTATGGTTTTAGAGCTTTTTGTTAATAATTGGGTTTAATTGCTTACGTAAAACGAAACGCCAATCCTTTGAATTATTTTGCCATTGGTTAAATCACATTTTTATGACGTCAAAGTAAATATTTAAAAGATAAATTATGTCATTTAATAACACTCGTCCTTTTTTCTTCAAAAACTGTTACTTATAGATAAGTTAGAAAGAGAAAACTGGATTATTTGTATGTTGACAGATATTTGATAGGATATTTAGTTAAATTAATAAATTTTTACGTCGTTGGCTAGATAAAATGACCTATTTTGTAATTGGTCATATGTAATGAAAACTTAATTCGCTATTGGCCGCAGCAGACCGCCATGCCACCTTTACCTTAGTGGTTTAAATTAATAACTTGTTACGTCGTCGTTGGCTAGATAAAATACTTATTTTGTAAATGGTCAAATGTAACCCATTTCAGTCAAACATTTAGTAACCAGTGATTTAGATGAATAGGAATTCATTTAGATGTAGTGAATTCTATTGTTCGTAGGCACAACGAACAGTTTTCATAATATTGAAACCCGGCATATAAGAAGTAAGATTTGTACCATTAGGTATGTATCTCGCAATCTTAGCTAGTAGTTCATTAAATGATGGTGCTCCTGCAAGTTTGTTTCGGCGTTTAGCATTTTTTCCGAAAAGTATATCTGCATAATTATAAAGCATAGTTGATACAAGGTACAATCTACTACTAACACTATAGGTATAATATCGCCCTCAAACGATGAATGCTATTTCAAGTGAAGAAAACAAGTCACTGCGTTACTAATCTCTGCATCAAATTGGTTTATTAATAGGCGAGTACATACCTACCTCAAAAGTATGTACCTAATAGTAATTTTAATATTTCTGTCAAATTGTGGACTACCTCTTTTGTTTGGGTCTCATTGCCTTGTGTTTTATTTAGATTGAAGAAATTCGCTAGATGCACCCGGCAAGATAGTGGATCTCGATTAATTCAGTTTGCAGTTGTTAAAACACTGGGGACAGTACAAGAAATGCTGCATACTTTGCTATATTGGATGGATCTGGATACGTATTCATTCAGTATTTGCTTTCAGTCTATAAACGACGATACTGCAACGAACGACACATTCACTGTTCTTATTTTAAACAACCATTTGGTTTTACCATTAAGCTTATAATATAACTAAGTTACCTTGCTAATTTCGCGACTCGTACTTGCACTAGTGATGCAGGATTGATGCAGGGTGCAACGAACACCACCGAACTAGTTCCGTGGTGGTCGTTGCACCCTGAGGATGCTTCTGGTTGGACCGAAACACATGTCGGCGGTACCTCGTGGTGTGGGTTACAGTAATCCCAGTGTGTGTTCATTGCATTGTTTGCTTCTTGCTTGAGGGAGGGAGGGCGGTGAACCAACGCACGAAAATCCTGCATCACTTCACTAGTGCAAGTACGAGTCGCGGAATTAGCAAGGCAACTTAGTTATAGTAGTTGTCATGCATGAATTTTTCGCAAAGTAAGGCCTGATTCAATCAATTGTATCTAACTTATGTTATTCCAGTTGGTCCAGCTACTCTCCTTGAAGCTGTTTTATTTATACTCACGCAGCTCAATAGCATAATTGAAAAAGATATATTTTTTTTATATCACAATAGTAGTGTATTATTTACTTAAGTCATTTTAATTAGAGGTTCAAATGCATTCTACTGCGTTTGCCAAGTTTAGTAGATAAAAATAAAGCGTTTTATAGATACAGCAATGATAACTTTAAAAAAAAAACAAAGTTCTTTGCCGCATTGTTCATGGATTCTGTCAGTGCATGGTGAGATAATCACTATTGTTCACAAACACAGAAAGATTTATCTCGGACTGCAAAGCTGTACAAACTGCGACCACTGCTCTATATTTCAATTGAACGATTAGTAAACTTATTGGGGTCTATTCTGCGAAACAATACACAAATTATCGAAGTGTATCCCAGTTTCAAAGGTATGGAAAACGAGTTTAGTCCCCAGAGAATAGCCCTACTGTTCCGACATAAGTGAGATTAAAAGAGACAGAAGAAAAAGCTTTTATTAGAAAAAATCTAAGATATAAAGTACCACCCAGTCTTTCGCACACATACAATTAATGCATAAATTGTATGAGTGACGGAGACTGCGTGGTAAACATAATTCTGTTGCAGACTGTACATATAATAACTAATGTGCCCTAATTACCAACTTTAAATTGAGGCATTAAGATCAGCTCATATGTAGTTGTTGATCAAATTCGCTGCTGTGGTTAGCAGTGAGCCTTTGTATTTTCTTATTAATTTTGAGTATTTACATTCAAAATAGTTTTGCTCCGTAGTTTTTTAGACTGGAATAAATAATGAAAAGAAAATAGGCTATCAAACTGCCTACTGACGTTCCTTTTACCAGTAAAGATGTACTTATGTGGTTAATTGTACAATGAAGTAAATGTAGAGATCGTTTTTTTTAGTAGACTCTTGGTAGGGTGATAGGCTATATGCAAAGTTTGCCCGTATTTTCTAAAGGGCCAGTTACTATTCCTTCCAAACCTGATGGCTCCACGTTCGACCTTATCCGACCTTATCCGTTAGCCACGATTGATGTTGAACACTGTTTATTAATTAATACGATAGAAGCAACGTCATACACATATAAACAACATTTCGTATGGTTAGGGTGAGCATCGCCGATAAACTCGATGCAGATTGATGCCGAAGCATATAATCGTACATAGAAACACGCTTCGCCGGACCATTTCGTTTGAAAATTGTATATTCGGTAGGTAAATTGAATAAGTAGACACCTTAGTGAATTTACATTAGTTTAAAATAATACTGTAGTCATTGTCTGTATAAGATATAAGTTTAATAATAAAAGAGATGATGTTCGTTCTATCGGCGAAGAAGTTTTTCGATAAACAATTGATAGGTCTTGTGCCGTTCGATGCCGCCGATACCTACGTGACAATGGACAGCAAATCTTTTTTCGGAACAGACGCCGCCTTGAATATTTTCTACCCCAAAACAATTCGCAATGTTGTATATTGGACGTTATGCTTATGAAAATTATACTGTGTACGTGAACTAAAAAAGGAAAAATAATTGTTACAATATACAACTAATAAAATACTGGGCACTGCTAATAAAATAGATGTGAAGTTTATTGAATGAGTTAAACTTGAAAATTGACAGTTGGTAACGGCAAAAATCCTGTTGCAGTAGATAGTCCAACTTTTGTAAAAGATTACTGTTATCTCAAAATTCTCGCGGGACCATAACTTGTGCGTGTACCTAAACCCGCGAACTTTAGTTCTGAAAAGTATCTTTAAATTCTTTCACTTTAAAAACTACTGAAAACAAAAGATACAGTATCCTTTTATGATAAATGCAGTTGTATGTTTGTTAGTAAAGACACGCCGAAATGTCAAATGGAACTGAAATTACCAATGGAGATTACTGACAATCGTATAGCACATAGAATTTCTTTATTCCGAATTTAACGTCATCAGAGTCGCCGGCACAACTGGAGCTTTTTAAAATTTAATTATAACTTTTGGCGTTTTGGTTTGCTGTTCAAATTAAGTGTCGACTTTAAAAAGACATAGGTACTTGCATATCTAATCACTATACCATAGGCAGAATCATTCTACACAAAATTTTCAGTGAAGACCGCGTCGCAAACGGATTTTTCGAGTATACCTACTCGAGGTTTGGCTTATCAAAATGATTTATTATTTGTAAACTGCGTTAAAAGAGCATGTATTAATTTTGTATGTAACTTTGTCGTTTTATTAGTATGATAAGAAGTTGCGTGCGTATAATGTTCTAATATAGCAACGTTGTATAAAATCACAATCAGAATTAATTAATTTTGTTTCTTAATTAACGCTTTTATACTTTCAAAATGGGAATTTGTATTTTTATTTTCCAAAGACAATTTTTCGCTGTGTTTTAGCAACATTACTTAGTTTCTTTTTTTTACGATTTTGATATAGTAAGGTACGAAAATAAACATATTAATAGATCCTTATGGATAAACATTTGACAGGCTGAATTTCAGGTTTTTCTGAAAAAAAACAGTGTCACCTATAAAGAGTAACGAATTTCCATCCATCCTAACAAACTTTACCGCTTATAATTCTCTTAGGAACGATCCGATCATTGATTACACTGCAAAAACATCACTTAGTTTCAACCAACCGTCGCACTTTCCATACAACTCAGATTAACTTATCTCGACGGCAATAAAGTTATCTCACTCTAGTTTAAACTGTCAGGTGACAACTTTATCAAATGGACATACTCAAAGATAGTGCCGAGTTGAAGCAGTTTCTACTTTATGGTTGTCAGGGTAAGGTTTGAATTTGTAAGCAGGCAGACGGGGAAATGTCAGTGTTCGTTGACCGTGGTGTGTCCCCCCGAGTGACAGTTGATTCATGGTGTGAAGCCGTGACTTTTGATTTGATTTTATGAGGGTTCGAAGTGAAAATCTATCTGTACATAGGAATATTATAAAGTTGTAATGTTTATTTGTTCGAAGGTTCTTATCTGCCAAACTCCCAGCAAAATGTTAGCAGAGTTCTGATATATTTTGTCAAGAAATTCCTAGGGGATCAAAAGTTAGTTGTGTCCTTGATTAGGTGTCTAAAAACGTTATTTATTATTTAAGGGTATCGTTTCGCATCGCTTTGCTAAGGTATTTAAGAGCACTTAAAGTCTGCTTAAAATAGTCCAACTGACGAATAACCGCGACGTCCGAGTAACTCTCGCTTAGTAGGTAATAGGTTTGCTCATTCAGCCGACCATACGCAGATGAAAAAGGTCCAAAACATTAACGCTCACCCTTCGTATAAAGCGTGCCACATAATGCAAACCATAAAAACATTTTTCATAAGGCATACCTTGTGTCATCAGTGCATACATGTTAATTTCAAGGGATGAAATCTACAACGCCAAAAGACAATTGACAGAATTTCAAAATACGCACGCGGGTTCAAACCCTTCTACTGGTTTTTGATTAGAACTAAATGTGCTTTGGAGGCATTTATTAACTCATCGATATATACCTATCGATAAAAATACCTGAGCTAATCGACACTTACCATCAATTAGGTTAGTAGTAGATGTAGGTCAAAACTTTGACTCATGAACAAAAATCTACCTCATATTAAAAAATTGAACAGTTTGGTTGAATGAAGTGAAATCGTATACAGGTAGGTGAACAGCCAAAAAATAATAAAACATTTTCCCACACATATCCCATAGGAATATTCGCAAGTGAAGCCTCTAGTAAAAAAATTACAGTGAAAGGATTTTTAAATTTTGTTTCGGAGCTTTGCAAAATGCACATTTTGCTCACAGGAATAAAAATAATCTACCTTTTATCGGGAAATCCAAAACGTATGTTTTATTTCTTGTTTCAATTTGATCACAAAGTGAAATTTTAGCTAGCTTTATGCACGATGTTCAATAACTGCACACAGAGCCTGAAATTCAAAAAGTGGATTTACCAAAAAATCTAACAAAACACTTCGATAGTTCCTTTTTGGTATGGATTGGCAAGGTGTGAAACAATCTGCCTGCGTCTGTTTTTCCTGACCACTACAGTCCTGGAACTTTTAAGTGTCGAGTGAATAGGTTTCTCGTGGATGGACGTGTAACACCATAGTCTTCATGCGCACTTTCCGTCAGGTGGCATGTAAGACAAACGTCCTATCCTTACAATATAAAAAAAAAATAGAATAATAAAGTTTTCGCGATTCATACTATTAAATAAAACACTTAACCGGATTCATCGGGTTGATTTATTTATATTCTACATTTTAACTCGAAGTTTCGGTGTCTATACAGATCCCGTTGTCACGAGCGACTTAAAAAAGTAAAATATAAATTGAACGGGATAAATCCGGGTAAAAAGTGTTTTATTTAATAGAAACGGATTTATTGCGTCTATTTACATTTTAAATTTTAACTCGACGTTTCGGTTTATTTGCGGACCCCGTGGTTACGAGCGACTGCTGCACAGTAAAATGTTATGTATGTGAACAAATTATTAATTGAAATAGAAAAGTTAAGGAACTGCGCTCGGTGTGAAACATTGTATGTTTGTTTGTTTGAAACTTCGTCCAGCCTTTCTCCAGGTTCAATGAAGTGAAACATTACATAGAGATAGTTGATACTTTTTATCCCGAATAGGGATAATAGGGATATAGGAACTTGAGGCTAAAGATTTACAATAGGAAAGTATGTAAATCTTTAAATCTACCGCTTTTGACATTATTCTGATGAACATTATCTAAAATTTGTATTTTTTCTTTTTACATAATATTTATAAAGCCAGGTATTTTTTATAATTTTGTGTGTTTTGACATTCTATTTAAATTAAATCCTTTTTGACCTAATATTATTCAATTTTCATTCATTTTTCATTTGTATTTTTTGTTTTTGTTAATAATTGAATATAGCCGAGTAATGTGCGTGTTTTAATAATGAATGAATATGCCTATAATTGATATGTGTACTAGATTTAAGAATTTTTGTAATTATTTTGTATGCATATTGTTGGCGTATCTTGCTTAAATAAATAAATAATATGAACTATTAGAAAGAATATCTTCTTTTAATAATAATGAGCGTCACTACGCTTTCTTTTGTCTATTTTATAATAGCTTGCTACTCCAGAATATTCCTTAGAAAAAAAAACTCTGAATAAATTCTTCAAAGTGGATTTTGCCATAAAACATTTCGAAATCTTTTTGTTGTTTGTACGTGTCTGAACAATTTCGTAACTAAAGGCTGAAAGTTCGTAAATAAAGGCTTTCATTGTGGGATTGGACAGACAACAATAGTTTTCACAAACAATAAGTTCTTTATAGCGTTAGCAAAAGAATCTTTCGCCTACTTTTTCTAGTTGCTTAGATGAAAACAAGCATGTTGCTTTTGGGCATTACTGTTCCAAGGATAGTTCTTAGGAAATCTTACCCTCAGGTAGGTAGGAGTTTAAAATAATCATCGATCTGATGACTGATCCACAGGTGGCTTCGAACCAAGTAATTATACTATGCTTTTGGGACGCTTATTTGTAAAAATATATCTCCAATTTAGCCCCGTATTTAATTGTTTAACCAATAAATTGTACTCAACTCCAAGGGCGGACTTAAGACATCTTAAACCTCAGATAAGTCAGAGGTGAGAGTTTTTCCCGAGAAAATAAAGCACTTTCTAACTGGATTTATCGCGTACAAATTTCATTTCAACTTGAAGTCGCTTGTGGTCACGGGGTCTGCAGAGAAACCGAAACGTCGAGTTAAAATGTAAAATATAAATTATACGCGATGAATCCGGTTAAAAAGTGTTTTATTTTAAGTTATGAATCGTGAAAACTTAAGTAAATATTGAGATTTTTTTATTAATAAGGCCTTTAGATCCTAACTTCTACTGCTTTCAGGAGCTACGTGGTAAAACAGCGTGAAGCAACAAGCGCATTTAAAAAGTTAATTCATTTACTTACATAAACAACAAACAAGGCCCGCTAAGTTACATACTGAATGTAGGTGTAAATATTTACTGGAGGCACTCTTCTAATTTCAAACTGTAGTTAAAGGTACAATAGCTCCGTCAAAACTCGTTCCCTCTTGGGTGCCCTTAGGCGTTCTATATCTAGAAGCAATCAACTTTCTACGCCGAAATATAAAAGGACCTGAAGGGCAGAAACGAAGACAAAGAAGAAATACTAAATATCGCTGAAACAAAACGTAATTCCGACCATACTTTTCGAAAAGTTACTATAAAAAGATTCTTTTAATTTCATCTTCTCATTTTCCTGTTTTGATTTCCTTGTTTACCTTTGCAACAATATGTTTCAAACCACGAACATAATATCCCAAAAACGTATTATAACAACAAAAATAAGGCTTAATGAAGTTGCCCGGTTTTGTTTTCCAAAACAATTTTAATTCTCAACCCGGGACGCTTTGTGAGGCTGCAGCTTTAAAAGGAACTTTTTATAATTGCTCATTTGAAATAGCACTTAAGAGAATCATAAGGGTAATAACTGAGAGAAGAGTAAAAATATTTTATATATGTAAGCAGAGTTTAATTACAAATTATATTTTTTTCTATAAAACTTTATATTAATGATTTTGTAGTAAGCTAATAGTCTCTCTCCATCATTATAATACCTCTAAATTTGTCAAACGAGACCTCAGATGGTTTCATAGCCTCTAGTGTTCTGCCTACCCCGTAAGGGATAAGTGAAGTTATGTATGTGTATGATTTTGTATTAATAAAAAAAATAAGAAACTGAATGCTAAGGAAAGAAATACATAATTTCACGTGATTTTTACATATATCTGAACTCATGCACTTAACAATTTTATTTTTGATTAAATTTTACATCCCTGATTTTTTTCAGTTTTGATCAATGTTCCAAACACATTCTTGTAAACAACATTTTATAAACAACAAATAAATCATAGATATCTGGCAACTAATTAAGTCATAACTTTCAAGTGATACTAACAAGAGTTCATAAAAACCTCCCGCCCGCCCGCCGTAGTCGAGTTAAATCGTAGAGGTCAAAGAACTACGCCGCAGCTCTTGTCCATCTGGCCGGCTACGACTGCTACGAGTTTGACATCACCGGTTATCGTATGTCACATGAAACTTTTATGATAACGTTTCGTTGCAAAACTTAACGAAAGTTATCTGACATACTGTTATGTCGGATATTTTAATATATGTTTGTTTATTAAGTTGTTTTTGTTTTGGAACTGGACTTTGAATAATATGAGCGGGTGCTTGCAACTTAATCTTGCAAAATATAATTAGGTTTAGAAGACACTATCAGTCTGTTATTGGATATTTTGCGATTCGAATGTATATGCATGTATAGCTAAAACATGTATATTTTTTTTTAATTAGAGCGTCAGATAGTATGAGAGAGTAGAACCCCGATTTTAACCTACTTCCTAAAATTCAAAACAGAAGAAATGATTGAAACCGGCTTTTTAATCCAATTCTAACTAATTAATCTAAGAAAAGTACCTACATAGAAATATGTGGAAAAAAGCTGTTTGTGTAAGTGGGATTATAAAGTTGTCGTAAAAGTTTTACAGCACTCTTGACAGATTCCAACTGGTCATTTAAGGGTTTTCCTAGCGCCCTCTACATATTGGCGGCACTTTGATTGAGTGCTTTCTTAGAGTTTTACGTTATATTGGTAACATTAAACACATTTTATCGAATAATAAATTAGTAAAAAGTTGGTTGATTTCACTAATGGTAAAAAAGGTAATACTATCTGAGATTTTCACGATTTAATTAACTAAATTTTATATAAACTTTAGTGATAAAATGTAAATTGCAATTGAAACCGACAAAATCGTCTTTTGGTAAAAAGGATACCTCTTCTTTATTTTATTTCTAAAAACCTTACCTATAACATAGGTAAAATAATTTCCTATAACTTCACAGCTAATTCTTATCTTTATCTGGAACACAACTACAATTGCCTGGATTATTGGAGTTTTACGAACTGCGTTAGAAGGGCAAATAAGTATTGAGAGACAAGATTATTTAGCTTAGGATACGCCATTATAGCTAGCTAGCATCCAGTTTAGTCCCCATTGTGGACAATATGTTCTACATAATTACGACGAGCACAAAGAGAGATTCTAATTATTTCATTTAAATATGCTTCTCAACTCCTCCTGAAGACACATGTCAGTAAGTTAGCATTGAAGATATTTGTGCATTACGCTATAGCGTCGGCGCTTCTAGCTAATATTAATTGTGCCAAGAGAAAATTTTTGGCTATGCATGAGTCTAATGTTGGTCTGCAGTATGTAAATGGAAAACTCTTTAGTTCAGCTGTTTGGTCTCTATGATATAAGTGTACCATGGAGACAACGCTCGTGCACACAAGTGTACTTTAAAGCTACGTAATTACTGTGTCCATTTGAGTAAGAAAATCATAAGAAAGGCCGCAAACGAACACTGGGGTCTCCCTATAAGTGCCATCCTGGCTCATGAAGTAATTAATTGTTGATGTAACAATTAATGAGTTGCCTATCCAAGGATATAACTGAGAAATCTATTGTTCCTCTTAATTAACGCTTACATGACGTCATTAAGCTAATGTAATAAAGAAGGTAGTGGTGTATCTGAGTGGATACGACACTTCCTAACAAAAGAGGCTATTTTTGTACACTAGGTTCTCTTCATGACATTTCAAATGTAATCTTTTCTGAGTATCCAGTTTCACGGGCAAGTGAGTTTTGTTCCGGATAAATATAATGTACAGTTACCGTATTTACGGGAATTAAATGACTACTCAACATGAAAATGTCCTTTTACAGTTCCTTTGTGACATCAGGTTTTTAGCAGACCTTTCATTGTACGCTGGCTCAAATTTGTAGATAGTGAGATATATGCAAGATTAAGTATTTTTACTAGTTCATTAATAGGCACAGTGCAATATTACCTAGTTATATATTATGCAAGTAGGTACGATCTCAAGTCCTCAACTGAAAACCTCACCCTATTAAAAAACAGGCCTCGTGAGGCTTTTAAGGGATGAGGATTTGAAGATCATCTGTAGGCTTGCCGTAACTGCCGGTATCCGGTATCCCTTTCCCTCTTTCGCCAAATTTCCTAGTCCAATCAGGAAGAACAGTCCTTATCAAAATAGCTTTGCTTAGTTCTGGATAAAAGGGCAGAATAGGCAGTGTAATGGGACATCTGCATTTCCAAAAATAAAAATGTGACTACTTATCTAGAAATAAACATACATTATTAAAAGCCTTATTAGAAGTCTTCATCTCTCTTACTTATAATGAAGTACCCAAAAATATAATAAGTTTTATTTTTTAAGTGACTGTTAAAAAGGGTGTTACTCCCTGTAAAATAAGTTTGAATGAATTGAGTGATACAAGTGCATGGTGGATAACTTTTTTGTTAGATTATCTTGTTGTGTTCTTCGCCACATCCTCTCAACAGATGGCCTTTATATGTGCATTTTGATTTATTGATGATGCTTATTTATAGCTTAATGTATAGTTATATACCTAAGTAAAATTTATACTTTAACTTTGATGGTGACTACTTAATATCTTTTTCATATCCATTTTATAAGTAAACCCATACAGCATAATTACTAGGTACCTACATAGGTAATACTTAATTTCATCAGGTAACCAACATTCTCGCTTACTCTACATCTTCATATCCATTTTATGAGTATACCTATACAGGATCATTGGTAATTCTTGATTTTATAACGAAAATTTTCCTCCAGTTCTCCTAGAATTTCAGGCTGATTCTGAGCATCTGCAATAAACTCATTACTAGTTATAGTCATCGTAATTCGCGTACAACATTTCATCTTAACACTCGAATAGTTCCGATGAATTCTAAGAAGTCAGAGTAGAAAAAACCGACACATCCGCTAATGCGTTCAACAGAACAGACAGTAAAAACAGGAATGTGAATACTTGCGTTTCGTTTTACGCGTGTTTTGTATGAAAAAATATGTTTATTCATAGCCCATTTGTTAAAATTGTTATTTGGTCTTTGTGATGATTGGACAGATTTCACGGAACTTGCCTCGATGAGTTGTTTTTAATTGAGTTTTAAAGTAAGAGGGAGTTCTTTCTTAGAAAAAATGAGGTTTGATTTATAAAGACTGACGTCAGAGAAGTTTCGATTGAATCTAAAAAATAAATGTTTGAAAGGGAAACATTAAGAAAAAGCTAGTTTTTGTATGCTTAACGTACTTATTTAGAATGACCGGATTTAGTTCGGTTCAAAATGCCACTTAAAAAGTCTGCATGACCTGAAAACATTTGTTTACTTTGCCTAATTTAAATTACGTTGAAATGAATAAATACCAAATTAGATCAACAATTGTATCTTGAAAAATTTAACTGAAACTGAAAGAGCTTATGTATTAGATCTGTTTTAAATAAACTTTAAGTACAGTAATTAAGCTGATCGTACAATTAAATTGGATCGTTTAGATAAATTACGATAAATGACTATTAGGTGAAGAATTTAGGCTTCGGTTCAAACGGTGCTTATGTGCCTGAAAGTTGAAATGTTAGTTTGGGAATAATTGAATTAAGGAACACAACGCGACCTTATTAGAAGTGTTAGAATATTCTACAGCTATAGTCATGTCTCACCTCGTATGAAACGCTTATTCTCGGTAAAAAAATGGACCAAGGCAAAAAAAGTCCGTTTAGATATTGTCCAATCGGTAGTTCTCGAAAGAAATTCATTTAAACCATCTCTGTGTGCCGTATACAATGATTGGATATGCCTTTATCGTTTTGTAAACCCCTTTATTGACGTACCCAGTCCGATGAGTGATAAAATGAATTGGCTGGTCGTAAACGGAATCCATTACCGTGGACTGCGGATTATGTGGATACAACGCGGTGTTATGGTACTATTTTGTATTTGACTGCTGAAATATTACAGTTCCGTAGAAGTAGATAGTGGCTGTTTGTTATTATGATCAAATTATTTCGATTGCTTTTAACCAAACAGTTCTGTATGCTGTATTTTATGTTAGGCTTTCTTATGTCCTAAACTAATCAGCAAGAAAATCAGGTCAGATAATCTGCAAAGTTTGAGGTCAAAACGCTGTTCCGTTTTTGCGTGAAGGAGCAAAGACCTACATCCTTCCTCATATGCTGTTACTCTTATAAGTAGAACAAGTAAGTAGTAGGGTACCATATAGCTGCCAAATAAAAAGGTCTACTTATGTGCCAAGTTTCCTCCATTATCTTCCATTCAGTAGATATTTCATGAAAGTGTAACAATCATTTATACCTCCTTAGAATTGGATTTTAATTAACATTTAAGATAATAAACAAAGCGTGTGATAACAACTTTTGCGTTTTATTTTCGAGACTTACGTTAAATATTAACTAACTCAGCGGGCCATAATTAAACAACTTTCTCCGAGTTTACGCATTGAAATTATGGTGATTATTTCAATTACTTAGCTCCGCGATATGAAATAAATCCAACGAGTATTATATATTTTGGCAATTTGTTGCTGCACAATCAAAAATATTTCTGTGAATTTGTTTCAAAATGTATACTCAAATGTTAACTAGTTTCATTCAAATTGAGCAGCCAACCGCTGTATATGCGGGTGGGCGGTGCAAATATTGACTTTTCTGGAGCTAAGCTTTAGAAATAGTACTTCATTCCTGTATTTTACTGCCGCGAATTCCCTATTAACCCCATTATACAGTTTTGAGTTCGATTTTACTAACCGTGAAACCAAGTTTAAACCCTGTAAAAATATTGCCCCACGCATAATCTCCGCATTGCGTATTTTCCCGCCAAGTATGAGACCAAACGCTTTGTTCCACATTCAAACTTCGAGCTTATCTAAGTTTAACCTCTTGGGTAGGCAGAATATTTATGTAAGTATCATTCGTTTGCGAGGAAAGGTAAGCGACTGAGGTCTGAGCACGATATATTCGAAATGGATAGGAGCAAGCGTGGGGTTAAGGTAACGTTTGAATTGCGAAGTTCTTTACAAAATCAAGCTTAGAATACTGCTTGCAGCTTAGTAGGAAGCCGTGCTGTGGCGGCGGGTTTTTTGTTTTTTTTTCTTACCCGTTTTTGCAACAGTCCAAAGAGATAACTCTGGTGGGCCCGACCTCGCCGTCTCTGAAAATAACATATTGCTTGATGGCCCAGAAAAATGTCTACCAAAATATCCAATCAGACTACAATTTTATGCCTAAATACAAAAGTTTTGGTAGAGCACTTTCCGTTTTGGAACAAAACAATGAATTTCGATTGAATGCAATTTATTATTGGTGTGTTGGAATTTTCGAACGCGAATGAAATATATTGACTCGTACTTTGTGGTTTGTCGAAATCATATTTAAGTATGGATTTCGTTTTTGTTCAGCATAAAAGGTTTTCGTGAAATTGTTTTGTAAAAAAGACAAGGCTATTTTTAGATGAAAAACCCACAACAATTTAACTTAATGAATTAAGGCAGCCTTTTTTCCTAAAGAGCGTTCTCAGAATGTGATTTAAATTATCATAAAAATCAATCCTTATGATTTACTTAGTTAATCAGACATTCAGTTTAATTAACCAGAAAATGTATACGACCACGATTTTCCTAAACTCCCTACGATTATACAAAATGAATTATGTATTTCGATATGCATAGTAAATCGGTAGACGTAATTTTTCCATCGATCCAAGCTTGCCAAATAAGTTATTAGCATAATCGAGCTCGACGTAAGCAACATGAATGAATATTGAGTTGACAAAGCTGTTCATTTCATATTTATTAAAAATATAGTGTAATATATGAAATATTTGGTTTTATGTGATTTTAGTTTATTAATAGGTTGTTTTTGCATGAATATAAATAAGTTTTTGAATATTTATTTAGTTAACCAAAACATATATTTATTGTGATCGATGTTTTTTCCGTAATGTTTAGGTATTTTGTTCACGGAAAATATCTGGAAGGAATAATCAAACAGTATTTTGAGGTCTGTTTTAACCAGGGACTGCATATCGGTATAAAATTTAGGTACAAGTAAAACTTCAGTACCCTTATTAGTGTACTGCTTCATCAAACACAATAACTGTACAAGTTATTAAAATCTAAATTAATTATATCAGTACCCAAATAATGTATACCGGATTAATTTCTGTAGATGTTTTAAGTACAGAAATATTTTAACTTATTTAATTTCTGTACCGAAATGTATAGGTCAGCATATGTCCCTACGCTTTATAGGCTTGCAACTAAACTATCGAACATTCTACAGTTATTTAAAAATAAAATTTTAATATCAATATTAATATTAATACCGGAAAATTTCAGTTAACTGAAAAAAAAATCAGTTATGCTACAATAATAAAAAAGGTACAAGAATTATTTCAGTATGAATTCCGGTACTGTTATTTTTAAATACACCTAATTTAACGGTATGACGTCATACAGAAAAAAATCGTACAGAAATTCATACCGGTATACAGTCTTTGGTTTTAACTGCCGCTTCGCAGCATCTGTAGCTTTGATGCTACTACGATGAAGGTTGTACGAAACTAAAATGTTTAGTTGATTCACAAAATTGTTTCAGTTCATTTAATCAACTACTTTTAATTATTACAATGTTTTTTTTTAAGAAACTTTGAATTTATAAGTCGAAAACAAAGTTTCGATTGCCAATCATATTAAAAATAGCCAATTGAAGAAAGAAATTGAAATGATAAAAGTACTGATAAATTTGTAACTGAAAAGAGCTTCATGAGACTGAAAGTTTTATGAGTGATTGTGTTCGCTACATTCAAATTTTTTCTCGTACTTTTTACAAGAAAATTTGTCACAAGTGTACCATTTATTTCTATTTCAATACTTTTTTTTAGTAAATTGAATCTGCAGGCCTTAAATTACACCTATTACCCCTCCCTAAAGTTGTGTCTTGTTTATCATATACCCAATCTTCACTTAAGTACGAGTACCATCAGATTTAGTTCAAACAACGCGGATTCAAATATTTCTAAAATGTTATAAATAACAGATGTTTACAGTAGATTTTAATAAATACTTATTCTTTATATGTTTTCAAACTTGAAGCTAATAAAATACAAGTTCATTACTTTGAAACCCTATTCGCAAGGATGAAATTTAATATCCGCTTGCTTCTCGATGCTTACAATTCTGTGCACGGCCGGTCGTCATTCACCCGTTGGTTTTGTCGTTTATGTCGTGCGGTGTCGCGTCTGCCCGGATTGAATGACGAGCGAGTTTCGCGTATTATGTGGTTGGTATGGTTCTGTGTCCTGCACGGGTAGCATGGGAATTATCTTTGCAGATTGTATTTGGTCGGTTTCTAAAGATTAAATAGTGTTTGAAGGATTGAGGTAAATGAAATGATTGATTTTTGGCCTAAAAGTTTAAAGTGTGTACATGTACGATAAGAGACTGTGAATGGCTTTGACGGCCCTTGATAAGCTTGTCGCAACAAAGGACTAATTCAAGTTACTCGCCATTTATAGGATCACTCAAGAACTGGCAAGTGATGACTCTTCATTCATATAATATCTGTCGTACGTAAGATGATTTCCTCCTAAGTTTGCGTAATTTGTCTTTGACTACATCATCATTTGATATGAGCTCCAAGACATGTTCGATCAGCAGAAAAAATATTTCCTTTATTTTCCTCTGTTGACTGCCTAAGGAGCCAATTTTGTCTCTCGAATTGACTTGAGGGATTCAATAACCGTGATACCTCCACAGTTGTGATGTTCAAACATTCATTTTAGCCGCTGTTTTTGAGTCACGTCAGCAAAATCAGAATTCGATATAGCCATTTTTGTTTACATTTTATCCTCGCATATTTACTTTGTCATTTTTACTGAAAGCTGCCAACCTGCTGAAAACCTAGCACCAGGATACGACCCGCTATCGACCTGGAAATCTCTGAACCGGCTCGCACAGAAATCGCTCGCTGCCGGGACACTTTGAAAAAATGGGGTTACTCAGATACTACCACGTATCGGGGTGCGGGGCACCTACTCAGTCAATGGGCACACCTACTTAACTTCCCATTATGCCCTGACAGTTGCACACAAAATGACCTTAACCTGGCTACCACTAATGATCTGGAAGTGGCCAGATTTTGGTCAAAAATTTAGTTAAAAATTGACACGAAAAGAGAAAAACGAAAGAAGACTGAAAGCCGTTTTATGGAAATATTGTTTTTGATTTCGGAAATGTTAGTGGTTGTTATTTGTGTAAAATATGTGTTTTGTTGTTATGTTAAACAATGTGCAGCGGAAATGTCAATGAACTAAGTAGAGCTTATAATATTCAAACGGGTAAAAAAAAACATAAATAAATATACGTACTTAAAACATAAAAAAAATATTTTAGATTAAGTAGTTCTTTAATAAATATGCTTTGAAAAATCGACAGATCTTACAAAAAATTTAAGAAGCTTTATTTGTTTACATTGAATTTATGGTTTTATCTAAATTACATAAATTCTGTTTATTTCGTGACCAAAAATGTTATCTTTAAGAAATTGTCTATTTCAAAGCTAATTCTATCTAGTTAGTAATATATTAAATTAATTAAGACCAAGACAGTTTGATGGATGATAAGGGAAATATACTAGAGGAGAAATGTAGGACGCTCAGTTTGTGAACCTAAATTAAATAAGACTCAGGGAGGCGAACAAAGACCGACGGATTAAGGCGCTGTCGATAGAAATAAGTCGCATTTTTTTATCAATATATTTAGGTAATAATACAATAAAGAAGGTTTCGTTTGTTTTTTTTTTTACTTTCGATAGGCTAGCACTTTGGGAAAGCTACATTTTAAGAAAAAATCCTAGGGATACAAAGGTTACGCGAGTGTTAATCTCATGATTTTATTGCACAGGCTTAGTCCAGTCTACAGGGCCAGAAGGACGAAGTATTCAGCATTTATAGAATTTTAAAGATAAAGTAGGTACTGAAAGAAAACATGAACACAAGATGGAGCATATTACAAAAAAATAATTTTAACGGCAACGGCCAGGGCTCGGTGGCTCAGTTTCAAGATTTCCCGGCCGGAAATTGATCGTACTTCGAGGTCCAGCCGGGCCCGATTTGATTCTTTTTTTTACTTATAAAATCATATCTAAGCTGTATACAATGTAAAATAGCTTAAAAAAATTATAAGGTTTTCTTGGCAATAACCCTAAAAAAATATATATACAGTTAGTTACGATGTGGAACAAAATAAATCTTAATTGTATTTGAAGGTATTGGTATTCTGCGACGACGACGACGTCGGAACCTCGATCGATCATGTGACTCTGCACTTTCTAGTGGAATTTTATACGTGACATCTTCCTTCGAAGTACGGAGCTGATAACAGGGACAAATTGACTTAGTTTGATTGACTTTTTTGACAACACTTTCTGATAAATTAGTTTCTAACAAGAGCTGTATAAAAAACACTAGATACCTAATAGAATCTAAAGAATAGTTAAGTTCGTATGTGAAATAGGGATTTCTTCATCTTTAGTTACCTACTAAAACAATAAAGCTAAATATTTGTAAAGGTTGTGAAGATTTGTTCGTCCGAAAAATATTTTTTCATTCCATAATAGGCTAACTTTTGAGGAAGGCATTTTATCAAAAAAACTTGGTAGATAACTTGGTTGCTCGAAGCTGCTTGTACGTAATAAATACTCAATGTTGGATATTTTTCACAATATGAACAAAATTTGTAAACCACTGGAACTAAACAGGTGATTTGTACGTAGGTAAGTTTTCAACCGACTTCAAAAAAGGAGGAGATTCTCAATTCGACTGTATGTGTCTGTTACCTCATAACTTTTGACTGGGTGAACCGATTTTGATGATTCTTGTTTCATATGATTTTTCTTTAGTGTTGGCCCCATTTCATCAAAATCGATTGAGAACTTCTGAAAACGACGACCACTTTGGCGTTGGGGTAAACCTATCTGCCTCAGACGCCAGTGGTTGCGGGTTCGATCCCCGCACGGAACCAGAAAAAAAAATGTTCCGTGTCTGGGTGTTTATCTATTTATGTATTTATATTCTAGGTTCCCCCCTAGTTCGCTATATGGTATCCCATAACACAAGCTATGCTTACTTTGGGGCCATGTAGTTGATGTGATTGTCTGGGGATTTTATTATTATTATTATTTATTATTTATTCATTTCAATGTTTTTTTAATAGGTATGTATAAATTCGGGGATCGTTTACCTTGACGAACTTATACTTCAGCAGAAGTTTTGACGTGAAGTGGGTTTTTTAATGCTCTGCATTCGTTGATTATTTAAATATCCTACCCTACTAAAGTTAGGCCACCACGTGAATATTTTTGAGCATGGATGATCTTTTACGCTGAAACGGTTTGGGCTGAATGGATTAAGTTGAAATTTAAATAATTTGGGTATGGAATAACACATACAACAAGTACTTTTTGACGTTAATAAAAGACCCTTTTAAACCATTAAATGTTTTAACGTTTAGATATGTATTTGCTTTCATTTGTAATTAATTTTGACATTTACATTTAGTTTTTTATTGTAAATTTGCACACGATGATGAATGCAAGTGTACTTACAAACCTCAGTAGGTTTTTGTTACACTTGTTTTGTAAAAATGTTACTGTATCTTTGTATTATTAATAAATAAATAAATAATAAATAAACGGATTTTATCTTGTATAAAGTAAATTGAAGTTTTACCTCTACGTATATTTCCAGATAATGTCTAAAAACATATGATATAAGTGATTTAATGGTGTTAAAATGTATTTTATTTAATATACTGAATCGTAAAAACATAAGTCTCGACATTACTTTTAGCTTGATACATATTTGTATGGGATAGGGATGTCCACGGAAGCAGGCGTGGGAATTGCTAATTATAAGATATTACAAAACATTAATTGCATCATACGGTTTAAAGAACTCCATGAGAAACAAAAATACAGTTCATTTATACTGAGTGACATAAATATTTGAACTTATGATTAAATAAGATGCAGGTTTTCTTTTGAATTTAAAAACATTTTCCTGCTTCGCTCGCGTCTCTATCGGTTGTATGTTCGTTGTGACACACTGACTGAAATATTAGCAATATATAGGTACTTATACCTATTTATTTACCCGATTTGTCCAACATACTCAATGGGATATTATATATATATATATTAATATTTGTTTTTCAATAGTTCAATAGTGGTATTTGATAGACATTAATAATAAAGTCACAGTAAAACCTATTGTTCATATTCTGTCACGCCATTGTCTAGTATGTTTTGTTATCATATATTGTAGGGTTTTATTATAACTCGATATTACGAAGTATTACGTATTCGGTGACCCTAAACTTTTACGACATCACTTAGCGACCGTCCCAACCTTCACCACCCACAATAACATGAAATAATAATAATAAGAAAATATTGTGTATTTAACACGAAAATTGACCCTTGGTAGCTTTCCAGAGCTCACATAGTATTACAGCGTAATTTTTACAAAATTTACATGTTTATGATAACCTTTGGAATATCTGAAAATCGGCGCCGGAATATATTGAACATAAATTCTTTGGCATAATGCTCAGAGCAAGCCTTTTCGACGTTAACTTTTGTAACCTCTTTTTTGTTTTAATGTACCTAAAAAGATTGAAGAATTTTAGTATTATTTACTTGTAAATGATATGATTTGTTGTCAGCACGCTTTCAAATGTAAACTGTTCATCACTATTATCTTAAACTATAAACGGTGTGTTAAGGGTAATATTTGTAAGTATTGAAGAGATCTAATTTGCAATAACCTAAAATAAATCTAGGCGATATCTCATAATATTTAAGCTATAAATCATGTTTCTTTTTCGACGAAATTAGGGATCATATCCGTTGATCATAAAAAGGCAGATACAACTCAAAGCCAAACAGCACCAGGTTACTACAGTTATTCATAACTAGCCACCGTGTGCGGTTTTACCCGCGTAACTTTTGATCCCGTGGGAATTTTGGGATAATATATAACCTTCCTCAAGAGTTGGGCTATCAAATGCAAAAAGAATTTTTCAAATCCCACTTGTAGTTTCTGAAATTAGCGCGTTCAAACAAAAAAACTCTTCAGATCTATATATTAGTATAGATTTAAGTGCCACCTATCAACCCTGAAACTATGCTCAGTCTCAGTCAACACTAACACTTTGTTTGTACACATAAATAGGATAATATAGCTAATGCGAAACATTTTCACACCATTGCAGCACAAGATCATGCACATTACCATAGTCTGCAAATACATACATTCAATTCAATTCCGGTTCTATACATATAACCAAATTTGTTACTATATTGGAGACCACGGAATCGTTTAGTGCATGGAATTAAATCTTTACTTTCTATTTAAGATTCTTTTATACAAAATATTAAATTGGAATATTGTTTTTAAAGCAACGCGATTACATTACTGGATTTAAAATTTAAAATCAAGGATTGTGATTTAATATTAAAATCTACGGTTAGTCAAAGATCTTTTGTAAATGCAGATGTTTTGCGGTTTTCATCTTCCTTTGTGGCTGCGATCGGTCTGTTTTTTTACCCAGGTATTTTATGTACATGACAGACAGATAAGACAGAGTCTTATGATTTAGGAAGTACAAAATATTTATGTACTTATAATCTTTCTGTCATTTTTATTGCTTACTGTAATTGCGATTTAACCCTTGTTCAGAGAGCTGACGTCAAATAATTGTTGTATCAACTGTGAGTAACCCGATGAGATTGGGCTAAGATATTACGAATAAACTTTTCGCCGATTAAATCAATCACAATATATTTAATCGACTTATAAAAACCGGAGAATTAGCAACCTCGTCACTTTGCATAGGTAAAATAGTACGCTTGCCATGCAAGATATAGTAATAGCCATTATTGTGCGAGTATTATCCCCGCCTTGAGATATATGTATCTATGTTTAATCCATTACCTATCATAGATACCTATTTAAGAGCTTCTCTAGAATAAGCATTCTCTAAGTTACTACGACTGAAGTGACGAAACTTAAATCCAAATTCGAGATAATGAGACTAAAAAAACCTTGCTCATTGTATGTAGGTTCGTACATTTTAGCCACGTAAGAAGTATACGTCTGAGAGTTTTCTATTTCTCATGAGTAGCTTCATTCATTCCTGGCTCTATTTATCTTGATGCTCCAGTCGTTAAGTAGAACTTTTGTTGGTGTTTCTATTTGTGCTCGTTCCCCGCAACGTTTAGTTGGTTGCTTAGGACTTTAGCAGGAAATGGGAAGAGAATAAGAACGAGGGTTATTTTGGTTTCGATCGGTCTGTATGGCTTTTATTTATTAAATGTGGAATTAATGTAAAAACCCATGCAAGCTATTTGATATTTTTTTCATATCAATCAATAATTTATTTTGTTAATTAATTAAATATGATCTTCAAGTTTATATTTTTAGTTAAGTGGTTATCTTAAGGATTATTTGATTCTAGAAGTATACATTTTTCACAAAAATAAATTCTTTTTGCAAAAAATATATCTTCATGAGACGTTTCTGTTCCATTATCGAGAACAGCCATAGTTGCCAAGATCGATTACTGAGTGAATTTTTTTTAGGTCGCTCCTGCGAAGTTATAATATGTCAACTTATAATCGTAGAGATGTATTTCATATTTTATGGTTTACTTATTTTCTTGTTTTGTTTCCAATTTTTTATTATTTTTCCGTGGCTGCAAATCTAAACATCTTTCTTTTTTTATGTAATTTTGGTGCTAGCTTCATACCGTAGATTGGGTCAAAGCTTTGGCGTAACAAACAAGATTCAACAAAGATTTTGTGTATTTAAAGAATGAATAAAATATTGTTTTTCTGACAGTGAAGGGTAATTACTGCCTTCGACTTCAGATTGAACTGGGGTTTTAAGCGTGATTTTTAGCTAACACATACAGAAGTCACAGTCGATTTACACGCTTACGCGGAGTTAAGTGCGAGGTGGAACGCGCGTTCCAATTAGTGCAAAATTTCAGAGTATCAGAGATTCAACCGGAATATACATTCGTGTGTTGTAACGAACTATACAACCTGTTTACGGTTATATTAATTTCAATTACTTGACTTACAATTAATTGAAAATAATATACCCGTAAACAACAGTCCTGAAAACTAAGCACTAAGGCCCGTAGTATGTTAGCTTGCTGAAGCGTTGATCATGATTCAAGCGTAGATATGCTGTTCATTCTTAATAGAGAACTGTTAAAAAATCTATACTCAAGTAGATTTCACGTATGAGGTAGGCAGAACCATCTATTTAAAACCATCTCATGTCTCGTTTGACAAATTTGGAGGTATTTTAATGATGGAGAGAGACTATTTCAGTGACAGAAGGTTAGCCTATCGCACACAAAAACGCTAAGAAAACCTCTGTCTCTTGACGGACTTTCACAGTATCTCCAGGAAGAGAATCAGTACATTCTATGTTTTTCTTTTGCTCCCAGTCCAACATGGAAGTTTCAGGAAGTTTTCATAATACGAGCCAAAGATTTCTGATTCGATTTTTTATAGTCACTGATTTCGAAATGCGAATTTCGTCGGAACAGAATTATTGTTTCTCGAATAAAATAAAAGTCAGTCTTCATAAAAAAATAATTTGTATTATATATTAATTTTCGCCATCCACGGAGGCATGTCAAGCGTTTCTGGGATATATTATGGTAAGTCACGTAGACGCCTATGTGGATTATTATTCATTGAGCAAGTTCGTTGCCCCGGCTGGCATAACACGCTCGTAACTTAGTTGTGGAGATGTAGAACGGATTGAGATAAATAGGGATGAGCGTCCTACAAATTACTGCTCATAGTCCTCAATTAAGGACTTAGATAATTCAAATATGTATTTGCCAAGAGCTGTCTATTCAGCTAATTTTGAGAAATCTTTATTAAGGCCATAATACACCCTTTATAAGTGTACCTTTAATAATACTAACTTTGATAACAAGTCTAAAGTATCCTTGTTTTATTTAAGACTAGCCACTGCGCGCGGTTTTACCCACGTAACTTTTGATCTCGTGGGAATTTCGGGATAAAATATGGCCTCAACCTTCCTCAAGAGTTGGGCTATCCAATGCAAAAAGAATTTTTCAAATCCCACTTGTAGTTTCTGAGATTAGCGCGTTCATACAAACAAACAAACTCTTCAGCTTTATATATTAGTATAAATGTGGCAATGTTATATCAGAGTCAATTATTTAGCTAAGTACGCTGCTCTTTCGTCGACCTTGTGCACCATATATGGTAAGATTGGGGTCAATCGCGAGTGAATTCAGGGTTAGTAGGATGCAGTAATACGTGTGACAGATCCATAAGTATTTATTCCTAGTTCGGCTCATAGTATCTCAATGAATTAATATTAGTTTTACTAAGTGAATTTATTTTGAGTTATGAACGTATTCATCGGCTAGGTATTATAAGAAATTTGCTAGTAAATTATTATTAAATTATAATTATGTGTATAATACCTACGTCAACTTCTAGCTAGTCAATTTATGTCAATACCTAGGTATGTAATGTTAGTTCTCATACCTCAATGTATTCACTGTTTTTCGTCTTCAAAAATTATCATATGCTTTGTAACTAACATTCAACAATGTTACCTACTCACATTTGCATTTGGTGTTTATACATATAACATAATATGTATCTTTTAACGGTCAAATTATTTGGTTCTTTAGTTAAATAAGGTTAGCTTTCCAAATAAATAAAATAACACTCATTACCTACTTTAATTTAATAAAACAATTTAAAACAAAGAAATACAATCAAATGATTTTACCCTCACAACGTGTTACTATTTTCCACGCTATTAGCTTACATTATTTTCTTTTACAACTTCAGAGATGACAAATGGTTACTGTGTTTGTGCCCTTGTCACCGACAGGTCACTCCGCAGGTCCCCGTGACCTTTGCCTTTGAGGACTGAAATTACCGCAGACCCTAGGGACGGATTTAGATGTGCCGGCGTAAATGGTGGCTTGGTAACTGATACGGCAGTTTTTCGGGATATTTTTCACTTTAACGTAGACATGAAATATAATGAGAGAGAGTATTTCAGTTGTCGTTTTTGACCTTAATGTTAAATGTTGGTAAATGATATTGAAGGTCGAAGGGCACACGGGTGCTTTATTGAACTGGCTCTACATAAATATACCCACTTATTGTGGTCAGTTTGAGTTCCATTACTTGTTGTGCACGTTTATAGTTGTACGTACTATAGACTTATAACTTTTTTTGTAAGTAAAAAATATAAAAAGTAAATCAAATAACCTCTATTGTATACAAAAAAGTTTTGTTTTATTCTTTTTTTAAGGTTCTTGGCTGTTTGGTTTTATGGTACAGCCCGTGGTATTTAAAAGGATTGCCATAAAAATCTGTGGATTGTGGCGTTACTGTAATGTGCAATGAAATTTTCAGAACTTCTCGTAGAAGATTTTTGACGTAAACTAATGCTTCAAATAACTTGCAACTGGAGGGTAGAGCAGATGTCGTAGACATATATTATAAGTTGTTCGTCGGAGATGAATGGGAAATCACTTGAGCTTAGTCAGAGTTAAAACGTCATAACGGCTTTAAGAAAAATGAGCTTTCCTGGATAGCATTTTTTGGTAGGGTCTCTTATAAATTCGACGACCACTTTGGCGATGGGGTAAACCTATCTGCCTCAGACGCCAGTGGTTGCGGGTTCGATCCCCGCATGGAACAAGAAAAAAAAATGTTCCGTGTCTGGGTGTTTATCTATTTATTTATTTATATTCTAGGTTCCCCCCTAGTTCGCTATATGGTATCCCATAACACAAGCTATGCTTACTTTGGGGCCATGTAGTTGGTGTGATTGTCTGGGGATTTTATTTATTTATTTATAAATTATTTGGTGACAATTTTACTCGGTTATCCAATAAGATTCAAACCAGATGATCCCTAATAATATTTTAAAGTTTTTGCATTTTTAATAATGCTCTAGGCCATAATCGACTTGGACTCGAACCTGGGACCTCTCGTTTTCCAGAAGAATGCTCTTCCTCTGAGCTACCGGGTCCTGTCGACAAGCCATCGAAATTACTTATCATACTTTTGCTTTTACGTTATATTTCTAACGCAGCTCTATCTAATGGCATAGCTTTGCAGCTAAACCACCTATAAAGAAATATTTTCAGTTATTCCAGATGATCCATAATAATGGAGACGAAATTGACACTTTTATTAGAATAGGAACACTCGAAAACTAAACCCACAAAGAAACATACAGCTAAATAATTTATATCCTACCTACAACTATGATAATCAATGTAGCATCAGCGGTCATGATGAACGACCTCCTCAATTAAACGATGCTACGATTTGACCTCTTGTAGGGTACCTCCACAAGTACCTTTAAACGAGTTGTCAGACTGTAGAGCACTCGTCTGCTACTTGATAAGACCCGATCGATGCCTTTCTTATTAATCCCGTGTTGAGATTTTCCACTCTAGTGAGAATTTCCTTTGAAAAGGACTCAGAAGTAAGGGCTTTTAAGTTAAGCACGTTTAATGAATCGTATTAGTACTTGGGGATTTAATAGGAGACGGTGGATGTTTTGTTTAGCTTTTTTTATTATGAAGAGTAAATATTTGCGTTAGGGATTTTTGTTGAGATTATTTCACATTTGTACCTTTAATCAATATATATAAAACTGTTCCGTTACTGACTGAGTGACTGAGGTACTGAGTGACTGACAGACAACGTACAGCCGTAACTACTGGGCGTAGAGAGCTGAAATTTGGAACATACATTCTTTAGGGGATGTAGGGGTGCACTAAGGAAGGAATTCCCGAAATTCCAACGGGAACGGGAAATATAGGACTTTTTAGTTTGTATGAAAAATCTTATTCCTTGAGTGCACGGGTATGATACTTGGCATACAAGTTTTTCAAAAAGAGACTGGTTGTGTTATGAAAGGAATTCCCGAAATTCCCGCGGGAATAGGAAATATATGATGTTTTAGTTTGTATGAAAAAATCTTATTCCTTGAGTTCACGGATGTGATACTTGGTATAAAGGTTCCTCAATAAGTATCTGTTTGTATTATGGAAGGAATTCCCGAAATTCCCACGGGAACGGAAAATATAGGACTTTTGAGTTTATGCGTGTACGAAGTCGCGGGCAAACGCTCGTTTATAATATAAAGCTAAAGAGCTAACAAATGAAACTGCTGAGTATTTTTTTATTTATTATTATTTGTTATCCCTAATCCAAAAAGAAAGTTATTTCCATTGAAATTCAAATCGCTTTAAACTCCGCGGAGCTACTAATCAAGTACAAGATGAGAAAACCAAATTGAAATATTAACTCTTCTGTAATTTTCCTCAAAGCTTAACAGTAGTGCGGAATAAGTTGTCCCATCAGTAAACCAAGAGAGTGCTCTCATCTATCTCCAGTCCTTTGTAGAGCACTCGTGAATGACAACGAGCTCTGTCAACAGGCGGTTTGCTTGTTCGATTACTTATTTCCTTTATAGAAAAGCTACGAAAGTTACACGGAAGATGTTGAAGTCATTTCTATTCTTATAGCTTTTTGATTGATTAAATAAGCGGCTTTAATAAGGTTGGCTTATAGTTTCGAGTGTTATAATAGTAGTTGTTGGTACTTGATGATAAAGGAAGATTAAAGAAATTGTGTGCTCGCTCACTTAAGTTGCTATGTTAAGTTAAAAGTATGATTGTTGCCCTTAGGCTAAAGCAATTCGTTGGCTAATAACAAAACAGAAATTTATATTCTTGCTTGTGTCCTCACAACAAGTGGGTAAGTATTCTCATTTTTAATAAAGTCTTGTTGATTTTTTTTATTAAAAAGTCTTAAAGCAAATACAATATGGACGACTCGTAACTAGCCCTTATATAAATGCATACAATTACGCAAAACCATTAACTAGAGACATATACTACATTTACATACATATTTTCGAAGACCTGCAGATTGAAACATAACAAGAAAGAAAACATTTTGTTCCACAGCTACAGAACGCGGAAAAACAAAATAACATTCAAAGCAAGGAAATACGAAATTTAGAAGTATTTGAATAATTCTTGCAAAGGTTTCCATGTTCGAGGCGAAAAAGTTTAGTTTGTTTCATACTTATCCTTTTGAGAAGTTTAAGTTACAGGGTCGTTTTACTTTCTGTCTTACTTTGACAATAATAATTAATGAATTTAAAAGCATTATACTGCTTTCACAGTTTATTACTTTCAACATAGACGTTTTCAACCACTTTTGAACTCTTCGTGGCGTTTCAGGCACTTTGGTCGTAAGTAATTTTGAGTGACAAAATGCGATATAATTAGATTAAAACAATATTTTTATGGTACAATGATGGCTGCTTTTTATTGTAAAAATATTCCATAAATTGGTATTGAGCATATTATCACTGAATTTAGTTATTGAATACGTTTTAGGTAAAGACAATATTATTATCTAATAGCTTATTTTGTGCAGAGAATAATTCTGTGTGCTGGGTATCTTATCAGTCTAACTAACTGATTTACCTTTTACCAAACCCAAATACTTAAGAAAAGTGCGTTCGGCCTAGTCTGTCATCACAAATCACGAGCTAAGCAAATATTTTGATTTATTTATTTTATTTCAATACTACATGAAAACGCAAACCGTTATACCTACTAAATAAATATTTTTTGTATGAAGAGTTCTTTGTACTTTGCAGGTCCTTAATTACGTTTTTGTTTGTAAAAAAGGTTTTGTAAATTAAAACTGCATTGGCAAAGGATTAATTAAATCTATCAAAAATATAGAGAATGTAAACTCTTTGTCTACGTTGTTTATGAAACATTACTCGAGCTGCAATTAACATAAATAAACAACATCACTAGGCTACCTACCTTTGCTTTTAGGTTTAACGCTAAAAATAGTGTTCTTTTACGTATGAAATAATAAAATTTCGCTTCATTTCGAGAAAATTTAATTAACTTTATACCTGTTTCGTGATTTTTAAATGAAATTAAAATAAGAACCATTCCATGTTATAACGTTTTGCATTTTCGTCACTTCAGCTATAAAAAAGTTTCTACTACGTAGGCACACAATTTAACCCCGACATTTAATTTACAATGTAGGGTAAATACCGCTTACAAATAAAACAATTTGAAGCTTATCAAGTTAAGTCACGTATTAGTAATCGGCGACTAATGTGTGACTAGGTGTTCCTACGTGCCTCTAATAGATGGGTGTAATTACTTCACTATCGCCCTAGTGCCAACGCGGTTAGAAAACAATTGAAAGTGGGCTTCTAAGATCCAGATAACACTTGACTATTTATTATCGCACATAGTGAGTTACGTGCAAGTAGCGTGAACGCCTCAACATGTGTGTCATCGAGAAATATGCGGTATGGAGAAACGCAGACCGCACGCTCTGGTGGACGCGTTTTTTAGACAGCGGAGAGGGGCGCCGTGAGTACGCGATTATTTAAATGTTGTATGGAATTCTTTTATCACGTTTCTGAAGTCATTACATTAAGTAAGTGTTAATGGATTATGGAGGTCAGCTGATTTGTTTAGTTGACTTATGGGTTCATCCTGAACTCGTAACTCGTGAACTCGGTTGCATCAATTTTAACCCTTATTTTAATTTGTTCATGAAAGACGTGCAGGTAGTGTAGTCATGTGTAGTCATAGTAAGCAGTTTCAGTGCAGTTTATATGAATCATTCTGAATGCAAGTATTTTTAAATAATTTTTAATTAATTAATTAAATTCTGACACTCACACAACATTATCTAGCCCAAATTAAGTTTCTTAAAGTACTTGTGTTATGGATACTAGATAACTGATATACTTAAAAAATATGTACACATACTTATTGAATAAATAAATATTTTTTTATTAGAATAAACTTAAATAAACATATAAACATCCATGACTTGACGACTAATATCTGTGTTCATCACACAAATATCCGCCGCCGCCGGGATTCGAACCCAGGACCTCTGGCATAGAAGGCAATGTATGTTACCGCTACACCAGTCGGTCGTCAAATAGAACAGGGTGGCGAGGTAAAGCGTAAAATATTACACGCCTAAAAAGTCCTTTAATTAATAATGGTGACTTTGATCAGTAGGTACCTACCTATATTTTTGACGGCTTTGTCATATATATTATTTAAGTAGTACCTATTTTATAAGATCACTTTTCAAAATAAATCGTGTTCATTTTAAGTTTCCCGATTTATTTAATAAAATACGTGTTTCATATTACTATATCTACATTTTAAGTCCAATGTCACCTCAGTCGCTTGTTACCGCGGTTACTGTAAAGATACCGACAGGTACATCGAGTTAATCTATACTAATATATAAAGCTGAAGAGTTTGTTTTTTTTGTTTGTGTGTTTGTTTGAACGCGCTAATCTCAGAAACTACAAGTGGGATTTGAAAAATTCTTTTTGCATTTGATAGCCCAACTCTTGAGGAAGGTTATGGGCTATATTTTATCTCGAAATTCCCACGGGATCAAAAGTTACGCGGGTAAAACCGCGCGCGGTGGCTAGTATGTAAAATAAAATTACGCGATGAAATATGATTAAAAACGTCTGATTGATTGACGACCACTTTGGCGTTGAGGTAAACCTATCTGCCTCAGACGCCAGTGGCTGCGGGTTCGATCCCCGCACGGAACCAGAAAAAAAAAGAGGTTCCGTGTCTGGGTGTTTATATATTTATGTATTTATATTCTAGGTTCCCCCCTAGTTCGCTATATGGTATCCCATAACACAAGCTATGCTTACTTTGGGGCCATGTAGTTGGTGTGATTGTCTGGGGATTTTATTTATTTACGTCTTTATTTGAATCTCAGTTGTTTTTAAACGAAAATCGTATTAAATTAAGCAAGTTGTCGTTTGTTGTCTCACATGATATAACCCCAGCATAACTTTCACGAAAAGAAATTGCTCAGTGTGTCATGTAAATTTATCCACAATAATGAGTTTATTTCTTGAATTAATGTGTTAAACTTTACATAATTGCTATCTTAATATATTCTTCTCTACTCGCATTATTCGAGTTTAATGGAAATTATTCTAACATGTAACATTACGGAGACGAATAGTAAACCGAAATGCAATGGCAAACAGATTAAAAGATTTTTGTTTTTTTTTTAGATGATTCGTTTCCGCTGCATGATCATAATTACTCTAGGCTTCTAATATGTTAATAATTTGAATAATTTAAAATTGATTAAACTCAATTTTTAATCAATTTAAGTATAAACTAGTTGTAATATCTAGTTCTGCTCTATATCTAGATCAATGCACCTACTATGTAAGCAATTTGGTTGAGGCATGACATTGGCTCTCACAATTAGTTGTCTTGTGTTTACTTTTTTTCATGCAATGGTCAATTTGTACTGTACCTATTTGTATAAATTTGTATAATTCTGACTGAAAAAGAGTGCCAAGAGTTTTTTTCCGCCGGCTTGTGACGTCATTAAGCGGCCTTTCAATGTCGATAGATACATAGAATTTTGAATTTTCTGATGCAGAGTGGCTGTCTTTGCAGTTTCGAATCGATATTTTCACCTGTACTTTATAGTAAAAACCGTATTAACTCGGCTCGTAGGTATCGTATCGTGATGCTTAACAGCCTTAAGTGTAAACCCGCGAAAACTACTCTTTTACTGATGCATACTATACCAAACCAAAATCTGATAAGTACTTTTAGGATCAACCCTAACATACAGACTCTCCCTTTTATAAGATGTACCTAGATGCTAATCAATAGTGTTTGTATAGTGCGGCCGGTGGGAGTTTGCGTTCCTGACAGCTGTCAAAATCATAGCTTTTTTCCCCTTCGAATCGGAAATAAACTTTATTCAGTGGACATAAGGAGCTGTCAGGAACGCATTCTCGCAACGGCCGCACTCTAACTCTATTGTATACTGCTGTAGTACTTACTGATTGTAGATTATCAACCAGAAAGGACAATTGTAGTTGAGAGGTCACATGTGTTTACTTAGTTTAGTTTCATTGTCAACAAACAATAGCTGTAATAAACATTTTTATAGCTTTTTCTATAATTGCTACAAATAATACCCTTGTTTAAAATAGGTTTCAACCAATTTAAAAAGGGTGAAGTTCTCAATTCTGCTGAACGTTCTGCCTTGTTTATGTAAAACAGAGGTAGCGTTTCAAAACACTAAGAGTTTCTTTTGAAAAAATCAAATCAAAAACATATACTTAGTATACATAGTGGGCCCTTTGGCTCGTTCCCTTCAGCAAAATTTTCGATGACGACTTAAAACGCTATTATTGTTACTACAAATTTATGCTTGCAATTATCTTAACATGCCTTCATCAACGACACCTAAATTTCTTATTTTATCTCTTCAAGTAATCTTCTTTTATCTCTGATTTGAGATGTGATCTGATTCGACGTGCACGAAAACATTTAAAAATACTAATGAGAAACTTTGCTCTACGTTGCATTATCCATCGAAGGTACAGTCACGTCCAATAATATGTATACGTTTTCATTGGAATTTAACCTTATCACAAACCGAATAATTTGCGAAGTGTGTACATATAAATGCACGTGACTGTACATACTCGGGAAAAAAAGAAACGCTATATAGAAATCATAATTGCTGCTTAGAACCCATAAGATTTTGATCGTTATATTGGGATATATTCTAGTTTAGTTCTTGCCATGCGAAATATCATTTCGTTGTTACGTTTTACGCAATCAGACAAACAAACCGACTTTCCTATTTATATTTTTAGTAGGCATTTAATTATTCAGAATAAATTCTCTTCTGAGTGCACACACCATGGCCTGCCTTAAGCGGAACTACGTCGAGTGCGAACACATTTTAAGGCACTTTCGAATCTTGATTAATCAAGAGAAAACTTAATTTAATTCCGCATGGTATATAATTACCTGTCATTGTGTATTATATGTATCGAAATACAATTCAATTCATCATCATACAATCATTCCGCCAGGAGACACTCACTGCAGGACATAGGCTTCCCGCACTGCCCTCTTCCAGCGTTTACTGGCGACTTCGACCGACGATTAATTTAATTTAATATTGTTAATAATTTAAGTTAAAGTATCTTTTTATCCTATTTGCGAAAATGCAGCTCAATACGTTTCGTTTTAGCAAGCAACAGCTATAATCATTGCAATCATTTATCAATCTATGCTCACAGACTTTGACGTTTATAACATTACCATGATTAAACCAAAACGACTTCAAACAATAACAATTACTCGCAATGTCATAACAAGTTTTGCAAGATTTCTCGCTACTGAACAACAATAAAGTATTATTTATCGTATTCAATAAAGGAGTTTTTTTTTCATCTTGCGGTAGATGTGTTTTGTTTTAATAGGTGCCGGGTAAAAAGTGGTAACGGTCAGACTGAGTTGGACGTGTGGCCAGTTAGGATGCGCTCTACTTGCGTTGAAAGCCGTTGCAGATTCTGCGGGCATTGAGATGCGGCCGAACTGTATGCTTCTTGCTTGCTTCTTTCTGAGGAATATGTGTTTTGTGTGTTGATGCGTTTATTTTTTATTATAGGAAACGAACTGGTGCTCAAGTTGGAAGATTTGTAATTAATTTTTAAAATCAGTTTGAATTTATTACAAGAAAACGGTGGCGGTTGTTAAATTTATATGTGGTGATACCATCGCATATTTTACGGTGTAATCAATGTTATGTTAGCAATATGCGATGTTATGAATGACATTCAATAAAAATTAATACGTTTGTTTTGTTAGATATACCTACCTAAAATAACTATGTCTTTTTACATCATCTTTATCGTCAACCCGAAGACTGGACAAAGGCATTTACATATTATTTATATATTTGTGTAGGTATCATTCTGTTGAAATCCTATAAATATATTTATTTCGCACGCAATAATTGCATAGACCGTTATCAAACTTTTATCACTTTGACAACTATCTTTTATGTTCGACAAAAAACTCTAGCTGCTAAACCCGGCCGTTTGGGCAAAGGGTAAACATTTATTCAGTTGTCGAAGAAAATCTTTTCAGAACCTTTATTTGTTCAAAGGGAAATAAATAGTGGGATCGCTAATGCAATTTATTTGATGAAAAAGGTTTCGTTTTGTGTCCATTAATAAGTTGTAGGTGCCTTTGTGCCTTTAATAACAAAATTGACAAACAAGTAGATAAGAATTTTACCCTATTTAGGTTTACTATCTTTAAATTTTGCTAATTTGGCCATAAATTCGTATTTACTTGATTGATTAACAAACTTTCACACGTTATCATGATTACTACATTTTTTACCCGACTGCGGCACGTAAAGGAGGGTTATGTTTTCAATGCGTATATGTGTCTGTTTCTTATTCCCCGATTTCTAGGAAACGGATTTGAACAAATGAGGTTTCAAAAGATTCGTATCAACATGATGCTTGTCTCCGCCTGCCGCTACAAGGTTTTTTACAAACATAACTTAAAAGCTCTTATAGCTTGTTTTGTACTTTTACTTTTTAGTTAAAACTATACTGTAATTAACAGTCAGGTTTTTTAGTTTTTGTAATTCCTTTTTTTTAGTTACTGATTTTAAAAGCACATTAAGTGTTTTAGAAAAACAAGAGACTTAAAAGTCAGGATAATTCTTATTAAGCAAATTTTACTTTTTACTTAACTCCAAACTTGTTTTTTTTCTCGGTTTCGTAACATAGCCTTTATCTAAGCATACGGCGCGCGGCGGTCCTGAGTTCCTGACGCATTTAACTTTAACTTTTGCTAAAGTGAATAACTTTGTCGATTTATGATAAGTATGCAGGAAAAGATGTCATGACATTCGTAAGGAATGAAATCATGATCCGGCTTTTAGTTTCACTGTAGTTCTATAAAAAAAATTACAAGAAGCAATAATTGACTACTTTTGAAAAGCATATAATTATGATTTCTTCCTCGCAGAGTTGTTTAAGTCAAAGTACGGTAAAGTTTGTTTCTTCCTAAACCCAGCGATATTTTTATATTTTCTATAGAGGTTCTGAAAGAAAAAAATACATACATATATAACTTCACGCCTGTATCCTTTATGGGGTAGGCAGAGCACCAGAGGCTGTAAAACCATCTGATGTCATGTTTGACAAATTTGGAGGTATTATAATGATGGATATTGACTATTGCAGTGACAGGGGGTTAACCTATCGCCCGTAAAAACGCCAGTAAAACCTCTGTCCCTTAACTGACTTTGACAGTACGCCCGGGAAGAGAAGCAGCTGGCACATTCTATGTTTTTATTCTATGTAAATAAATATCTTCTCTGGCAAACAAATGTATTACGTTAGTTGACTATCATAAAACCTTTTAGGTGGAAAATATTTTTACGTATTTTCGTATGAATTCAATTCATTTACAGCCCTTTTAGAAAGGGCCTGTTACGGTATTGTCACGATTCACATATTGCACGAGCACGATCACGATTGCATATTCATAGAAAAATGATGTAAATGTGCGAAAGAAGAGTTTTTGTTAACTAAACATGAATCAATTAATAAAAAATGCTTTATATTATTTTGTTTGTGTCTGAGATTAAAACTTTCTGTTTTGTGGAATAAATAATTTTGATGATAATAATTGATAGATAGTATTTTTTAATAATGGTTTTAAGTTTTGCATTTAAAATGCTCAATTATTCTTAAGTAAATGAAAATTGTGATGAATAATTTTATCGAGTGGTCTTAGCTGCAAAGCTATACCATAAGATGGAGCTACGTTAGCAATATAACGTAAAAACAAAATGTGGTAAGTAATTTCGAGGCGTACCGCCAGGCCCCGTTAGCTCAGTGGAAGAGCACTCGTCCGGCAAACGAGAGGTCCCAGGTTTGTATCCTGGTCGGGTAATTTTTATTTATCACATTTTTCATTTATGTACTTATAGTATTTTTTGTTTTTTATACCATAGACTGATTATAAATTTCAAATATATACGCAACAAGGTCAAAATGACATTTTACTACGATATCAATAAAACTTTAGGTTTCAATGCAAATATTTGTGTTCAAAAAATGTGTGTTCATTGCAGTAAACAATAAAAAATTGTTTGTTAAAAACTTCGGACTAAAGGGGTACTCTATAATCCGACAAATTCGATAGTTCGACACTGCCCTGCAAAATGTTGGTCGGACTACGGGGGGTCCACTGTATTCAGATAAAAAAATTCCAACACGTAAGACCTGATTACCTACATAGGATACTTACTATCCTGATTCTCCCAGGGGAAACGAACATATGCCTTAATAGCTCGAGCCGCGCAAACAAATAGCATTTACAAATATAGAACGTGGTTAATTACCATAACCAAAAAGTAAACAATTATTTAATTTCCAACCGAAATAAACACAGTCGTAAAAATATCAAAAACGCGCGCCCAAGTTAATGCTGACCTAGTTAGTAGCAAATACTTAAGTTAAATTAAGAGGCTTGCCAACTTTGTCTGCTGAAGTCTTTGGCTCCGATATGACTTGAAATATGGTAATATCAATTCCATTGTTGCATTTAATTTGCCATCTCAGAGGCTAGCTGGCCAAATATCTTATATAAATTATGTTTGTACTGGGCTGATTTGTAGTCATCGGCCAAATTTTTTTTACACAATAAGTATCATTTATAGAAACGATTTTTGCAAAAAAAAAGTATTTTTTTTTTTACAAGGAAATTAATATATCCGCTAACATATTAAACAAGGCATGGTCACTCTAAATTACCATTGAAATAAAGATGTCTACGCGCTAATACAAAATATCTTGTAGTACGACGTCGTAGTATTATCAGTGAAATGCCGCGTCGCAGTAGGTACGTTCATCAACAGCGACCATTTATAAAAAGTTTGTGGTTCGACTATTTCTACTTTTTTGTACTGAGCGACGCTAAAATAAATATGCAGGTACGTTTATATCGTATCAAAGAAACTAACATTAAAATTTGGCTGGTGACTAAAAATCAACCCTGTATATGAATTTATAGACAAACGAGCGCTGGATCCAACTGATACTAAGTAGCATTCGGACCTATGTTGGAAAAGTAGATGCTGGCAAAGTAGGTAGCAATAGCTTACAATATTTCACTAGCTTAATTTTCCCTTTACCTGGTGGTATATAACTATGTTTGCACATGTTATGACGGTAAAAATAAGGGCTGAACTAAAAGGATAGTACTGATATTGACGACCGTCATGGTGCCTTGGTTCGCCTGCGATGCGGTGTGAGAGAAACGAACTTTTTTTATCCTAGCTCGGGTCTGGTTGATCTCTAGCTCGATGAGTGGTCTCTTAAACACATTGGGGCCATATACTTAGTCGACGTTTCATTTTGTTTTTTTTTTTTTGAATTATTACCTGAGATGTATGAGCTAAATAATAAAATGCAACCTCCCTAGTGTTATTCACGATACAAAAACCCATTAGGATAACAAATGAGAGCCTTACAATAAACTTACGGCTTCGTCTGGATCAACCCCCAAACTTTTGATCCCCTAGGGTTTCTTGATAAATCTGTCTCAAGGGTTAGTTTACAAATGAGAGATCTTTTAAAAAATTCACTAAGTCGGACGGTTAGTTTCAAATATTAACGCGTTTGAACAAACAAAGAAGCTCTAAAGCTTTATTATTGCCTGGGTAGAAATTTACTATATCGTCGCTAATTTTGTTAAAATGTTTATTATTTAAGTTCATTGGCTATAAAGAATATTTATTATTATTATATTGGTGTAGAATTTAAGAACTTTCGATTCCGTGGCATTAAAAACGTTTTATTATTTAATTTGAATCTAAACGTATTATAAACTCCTAGAACTCGTAGATCAATAATCCTCCAACTAGACTATTGTATAGTCGTAACACTAAAGTAGTTATATTAGTTTTCTTATTGTTTACGAGATTTGACTGCCAATTAAACTTTGCGTGACTTAAGATTTAGTCGTTTTTAACTAGACTTCATCGATTTTTAACTAGATATCGTCTTTAACCTTTTCACGGCCGAGGTCACAAGCGATTGCATTCATTAAAAATAAAACGGAATAAAATACACTTTTATTTATTTACTTAAAAGGATTGTGTATAGTGAAGTCGATTTTGGTTTTGTTTGCGTGCTTTTACGTGCATAACATATTTTATGAAAAGCCGCCGCGTCAAGTTTAAGTAAGGTTAATTTAAAAACTCAACTTCACTACTTATGAGTTCATTTTAAGGTCGTCTACAAAAGTTGGGTGTACCTACCTTTTGTTGATTGATTCATTATTCCTTGCCCACAAAACCAACGGCTTTAATTTCTCGTACCATCTATACTTATAATAAATCTGTAGAGAGGTCAATTCTGTACATGAAATATATTTTCAAAATAACTATCAGGGGGTGATTAGTGATCGATACTGATGCCAAAAATGCAATCAGTAAAATTTTTGTCTGTCTGTCTGTCTGTCTGTATGTTCCTTATAGAAACAAAAACTACTCGACAGATTTTCACGAAACTTGGTAAAATTATTCTTCATACTCCTGGGCAGGTTATAGTATACTCATTATCACGCTACAATCAATAGGAGCAGAGCAGTGAAGGGAAATGTTGGGAAAACGGGAGAAATTACTTCATTTTTTAAGCTTCCGTCGCGTGTGCAGCCTTAATGGTTAAAGCTACATAGAAATCATGTATGACAGAAATACTCTTCATAAAATTATATGAAAAATATCCCACAACAGTATATGTCTATATTTTATGGTTGACTCACAATAACACGTGTATATCCCGATAGCTTAGCAGTTCGGAGCTTTCTGATTATATTTGTTTACTTTTACGTTTATAATACTCTCACTCATCTCTTATTAAAAAAAATTAACATTATTACCTATTCAATAAAAAAAGAGTCATAGAAATCGGTATAGAAACACCAAACTTATACATGAAATACGCTAATAACCCATCGCGCGTGTATACTGAATGATATAAGGATTATTTTTCCGTAACGGTTGCCGCTCTCGACGCGGCTCGCGGCGGTAGGGTATAAAAAGGCGGGAGGCGAGCGCAAGCTTTATAATTCATTCAATATTTGGCTGTTCATGCGTTCAGAGCGTTCGACTTTATTGACAGACAATAATTGATATTATAAACCGTGCTTATCAGCGCGACTTTTAGTCTTTAAATAGTTTATTTGAATTTCTTTCGTTGTTATTTTATAAAATAGGTATTAGTTGTTTTGGTAGTGTAAATATTCGGTCAAATTCCAAATTTTGGCTAATTTATGTTCAGTTTTTTTTGTATTTTTTAGGTAAAAAGCGTAGGTACTTCTATTAATTATTGTATTTATAGGTATTTATTTTTAAGTGAAGTAGGTATAGGTAGATAGCATTGCACAGGCGTTTCAGCTTTATTTTCATTTCTTTTTCTGTTGTAAGTTGTACATATTTCTGGGTATAATTCTATTTGGATATCTCAAATTTTAGCAGGGAACGGTGCAGGAGAAACCGTCTTTATTTCCATAATACCAAATAATTTTCCATTCCAATTTAAAAGAACGCAAATCCCAGTATCGGTGTGTTTTGCAATGACAATTAATAAGGCTCAAGGGCAGACTTTTCGTGTTGCTGGAGTAGATCTCGGTGTCAGTTGTTTCTCGCATGGTCAGTTATACGTCGCTCTTTCCCGGGTTAGCAGTTCTAGAAATCTTCATGTTCACGTGCCGGACGAGTCAACTTTCAATATAGTTTACTCGGAAGCTTTGCGCTTAAGTATTTTCGTTCCATAGATACTTAAGCCTAAACAATTAATTGTCAAATATTATAAAATGTCAATCCTTATCCTTACTAATATTATAAATATGAAAGCGTGGATATTTGTTCAGCTTTCACGCAAAAACTACTCGACGAATCATGAGAGGTACTAGAAGTAACATAGGATACTTTTTATCCCGAAATTATCGCGAGCGGAGCCGCGGGCACAGCTAGTTTATAATATTTATGTTATATCTAAGCGAAAATGTAATATTTCGATTCAGGAACGAACATTACGAACGACAGTTTTTAGGCCTCAGAAGGTTCGCGTTTATGCCGCGGAATTATTAATAGACACTTATACGAACGTCACGTTTATTCAACCACTTTGAAGTTCTCACCGTTCTTATTACCTGCGTATTAAGAGCTATTTTGTTACCAGTATATTTCCGATGATCTGCCGTTGGCTGTACATTGCGTAGCTCTCGCAGCATGCGGTTAATATTCAGCAACGTTTTCAGAACATGGAACTCTATAAATATGATATTAGTTACGGAATTTAAATGCATGCTTCTGAAAAGAAAACTCTCCTTTTTAGCTGAAGCGAGTGTGTAGGTGGACTAAGTGAAGTGTTTCAAAAGATTTATTTTGCCGAAGTCAAAGAACTGCTCTTGTAGCATTTGTTACATGTTACGTGGCTTTTGAATGTTGACGGTAAACGCAAACCCTTGGAGAATTGCAACTTGCAATTTATTTGGAGGCAGATTTTTACATAGAACTAGCAAGTCGAATCGTAAGCCCTTGGCAGTCCGGGTTACTTAATAATAATAAACATTTCTGACACTCACACAACATTATCTAGCCCAAATTAAGTTTCTTAAAGAACTTGTGTTATGGATACTAGATAACTGATATACCTACTTAAGAAATATATAAACATACATATTGAATAAATACATACCTACTTATTTTTTATTAGAAAATAAACTAAAATAAACATAAACATCCATGAATTGACGACTAATATCTGTGTTCATCACACAAATATCCGTCGCCGCCGGGATTCGACCCCAGGACCTCTGGCACAGAAGGCAATGTACGTTACCCCTACACCAGCCGGTCGTTAAACCTGCCTAGGTAACATAGTTTTAGAAACTTATATGATTATACTTATTGTGGAAACGAGGAAATTAAAAATATGTGTACCTACTGATTAGAAAATGCAATGAAACAAGATTTTAAAACAGCAAAATAGTCTTTCAACTTTTTATATCTGCATTTTCGACTTGCTAGAGTCTGATTCCTTTAGATATTCTTGATATATTTAGTTCCAGCTTGATCGAAGTAATTTTTAGAGACCACTTTGATATCACCTCCTGTCACTACTAACTACTGTCTGATATCATCACTACAAGTTGCTTCTGGCAGCGTTTCAAGAAGGGATTTGTTGAACGCTGACCGGGGAAAACGACCTTTCCTAGACCTAGACTAAAAGGAGGTTTCCTAGACCCGCGAACCTTAAACATATATTTTGTCGTCAAAACACGAACTAAATTATAAAAAATGAAAATACTAATCCAAATTGTTTTTTTCCAGGTAAGAAAGTGCGCGGAAAGAAAAAAAAAGTCGAAGTCACCGAAGGTAATAATGATTTTTGTTTTTTATATACCCACTAACTGAAACCCTAACAACAGGATGCATGAAGAATAAACAGGTTCTGGGTATTATAACCCCAAACTGGTAAGGGTTACTAAATAAAATGGGTAATACGGTGACAAAGTCTTTTTTTTATCTATACTGCGAAGATACTAATTTATATTTTTCCTATACAAGAGCTGGTTTTTTATCATCAGACAATTTTTATTCAAGTAATAAAATGATATATCCTGTGACTCTTTCATAACTATTAGTCGATGGACGACTAAATAATTGACTATTGAAAATCAGCTCTTAGACTAATCACTTTAAGATTCTATTCTCATATTATATAAGCTTAGTAATGAATATGTAGATAATTAATCTATATTTAAATCTAATTATTCTAAATTATTCAGTTGAAAATATTTTAACGGTAAGTTGTAAACATTATAAAAAAGCATGATCAATATAAGACGGTCTCTATTGCGCAACGGTATAATTTTTTTTCCTGCTTTGCCAAAGATCCCGGGTTCTAGTCCCAGCTTGTTTTGCTGTGTATTCTCCATGAAACAGGCTTATAGATTAACTATAGGGAGTTCCATCAGTGATAAGGAAGCAGGCAATTTAAGAAACCTTCCATCTCCTGACTATATCTACTTTTGTCACATAATTTTCCAGTCAACACAACTTGCGGGGTAGAGCATATGAATCTCAACTGTTTTCGTGTTCTGGATAGATTAGATGGCATAACTTCGTTACTATGTAATGTCCCACGGTCGGCAATGCGTCGTTGATACATACTCAACACATACTTGATTGTTTTGTCCCCACGTGTATTACAGAACGAAAAAAGTAAAAACATATGTTTTTTTTTTCACAAATCATCTATGATAGATGACTATAACACATTATTTACTTAGCTTACTTTGTTTCCACATAGTTGGTAAGTATTTAAGTTATTTTTGAGTTCGTTAAATTCATGATTTTACCCTTGAACCATTCGAAAACATCTATTCAGCAACGCTTGTAGCTTTGTGTAATATTGAAATTCAGCTTTCAAATAATCCCATGGAATAGTAAAACCGCGAACTAAAGCTGTAACTTAATTTGTTCACAATTATAAATTTCGCAAGACTTTACTTATGTGAAAATTAAGTGGACTACGTTTGATAGCTGTGATTACCAGCAGTAAGTAGAGCGAAGCAAGAATGCAAAGTAATCCATTCAGGGGTTTCATTAATTAACTACTTAACGCGACGTGATGCTCATAGTGATGAGGTTTTATTTTATATTTTAAATAGCATCATCACCTGAGCTGTAATATATGTACCTACAGCTCATCAAAGGCCTCTAGCCTCAAATCTGTCACTTAAACTCAAGACAGTATAAGCATTTCTATCTTTACTTTTACTTTTCTGGATGCTGGACTAGCATAGGTGGTT